>VXAY01006331.1:2566846-2589628 GCA_013399855.1 Oxyruncus cristatus | reverse complement strand
GGTTGCGCCCGCCCGCCGCGCGCGGTCATGTGCGCGGGCCCGGCCCTGCGAGCGCGGCTGGGCGGCCTCGCACAGCGCCGCGTCCCGGGCCTCCGGCGGACAAAAGGGCGCAGGGAAGCGGCTCCCCCGGAAAAGCGAGGGCAGGCGGCGCCGGTGGTGAACGTTTTCTGATTTTTCCAGAAATCAAGCAGAAGACTGAGCTGCTGATGTCAGTTAACTCTGAGAAGTCGTCCTCTCCAGAAAGGTACGGCCGCAATCCCCCCCGTCCGCATGAAACGCAGGGGCTTCTCCCTTCTGCTCCTCCGCGCTGCTGGCATTGTGCGCGTGCTGCATGCTGGATCCCGCTGCGTGCCCGCCCCACCACGGCCGCCCCTGTTCCTTGAGCTTTTGTGCATTTCTGCCGAGGTTTGTCGGTCCCGTCCCTGTCTCCCGGAGCCCGGCGGGCTGCAGCATGCGGAGCCCGGCGGGGCGGGCTGGGCTGGTGCGGACCCCGCGCCCGCTCCTGTCACGCATCGCAAAGACCCCGCGGTTCAGACGGGCTCCCTCCAGCTTAGGTGGATAGGAAATAGAACTTGGCGAAGCGTTTCATGTGGAAAAGGGAGTGTCCTTTGGAAAGTAGCTAAGGAATCGCAAATCCCCCAATTAGTCACATTCTGTAAGATAGATGTGATCCCCGTTCAAGTCTGTGCTAGGAAATGGAGCAGTCGCTGCATGCAGTAATGGTTCATGCCTGCAGGTAAGGACAAAATGACTCAGAAGTGTTTTTAAAGCAATTATTTTATCTGTCAGTCAGATTAGTACAATTTCAAGTAACCGTTTCATTTTTAAAGAAATACTTAAGAGGTACTAAATGAATATTTAAGTTTTCTGATGTGAAATAGCCTCCTGGTGATTATTTTGTTCATTTTAAATAATCCATCTTTGCTCACTTCTGTTCTTGCAAGTGAATTTTAGGAGATTTTTATTTTCGAAGCTGCTTAAATCCAGAGAAACATATTATATTTTTTCCCCCAAATTATTTACAGTAATGATTCTGGCTGTATGCAAAAGACCCCCCACATGTTCTGGTTTTGCCATTTTAATATTGGACATTGGCAAAAAAAATAATTTTAGGCACTCGAAACATGTGTTAGGCTGAAATTATTGCCTAAAGTATATTTTATTGAGTGGCTCAGTACAATGTGATAAGGCACTGAAGGCTATCTTAAGGAGACAGGCTAAAAGGCATCTTTCAAAATGAATGAGTGCTGTGTGGCATGGATGGTTTTAAAAACCAAAATGAGCAATTTAATTTGATTTATAAGTCTATTTGTGTAAGATACAAAGAAGCAAACTGCATTGCCTTTCACCAGCTGTGGTTATAACAAAATATCAGCAATGAGAGATACAGAAAATGGTGGGGGGGAATGGGATGTTAAGTCACCTTTTCCAAAATGGAGAAATATAAGAAGAGCTTTGAGAGAGATTTTATTATTTATTTTTCCAAAATGAAGAATGATGAGAGAAAATGTCAGTGTTTATTTGTCAACCTTTATCCCAGCCGTATGCCAAAAATTTTTAAATACAAGACTCATAAAATGGTGGTGATAATAGAGAGGATGATGGAGTGAAAATAGTAAAGGAAACAGGTGTTAACTTGATTTTTGGAAAGACTTTTGTTGGCATTGCTGTAGGGGAATTTGGTACGTAATACAGATATTTATCTTATCAATATCAATTTTCTGCAGCACCCTACAACTGATCAGTGTGGTTTTGAGCACAACATGCTCATGGTTGAACTAATGGTAGTCCTTGATGAAGAGGTCCTTGTAAAGGATCGTAACACACAATTAGAAAGAAAAAGATGCATTTGTCTAAGAGTCATTTGTAAACCATTCATTAAAAAATAAGATTTTTTAAAACAGCGTGATGTGAATGAAGATTAAAATGTGAATATGATAAATGCACAGATTTCTTTTAAGGATTTGAATATGTGGTACTGTTCACCTGGAGATTGATTTGACGTATCAGCTGTGTGATCAGTGATAAACGAAAACAACTTCATGTGTTGTAGGAGATTTTTTTCTTTTAAATAACCACATTTTTTTCACCTATCCAAAAATAGATGGAATTTTTTTGTGAGCTGTTATGAAACAGTACTGTCTATCCTATTAGCCTCCAGTTCCTTTCAAGGCCCTTTGAAAATTGATGTGTAAGAATTTAAAAAAACCCATAAATAATAACGTTGAGTCTTTGAACTGCTCAACTGTCCTTAATCTGCTCTGTCGAAAAATTGTGCAGACATGGGAATATGCATGTTCTTGACAAACACAGAAAGGGAATTCATACTTGCATATTTATTTATTTATTGCCAGTTTTTTACCCTTGTTCCTAGTGGTTGGACTTTTTGAGAAGCTCGAGTTGTCTGTGTGGGAATGCTGGGTGGAAAGAAGGAGTCCATGGCTTGTTTCTTGTTTTCCACGCTAGCAGAGGCTGCTAGACGGTGCTTGCATAGCTGGAGGGGAGGGGAGAGGAGAGGAGGTGCTCTGTGCACTTACAGAAACCGATGAAATGGGAATAGAGAAGCAGTGAGGGAGAAGCCCATTACTTGCCTCTTTCTTTGGTTGGTCTTTGTTTTTACAAGACAGTTTAGCGTTTGTAGGTTTTCCTGCTCATTTGGCAAGTTCAACATGCTGTCACGTCCTAATGATGAGAAGGAAGCTGGAATATAATGGATGATTTGGCTACAGAAGCTCAGCATTTTAGAAATCCTGCAGTGCTCTCTTCGGATAGTTGTTCGCTGTGTTTTGAAGAGGCTTTCAGGAGACATTAGCAAGAAAGATGAACCCTTTAGTTGAGGAACGTCTGAGATATTAAAGACATTGGCAGGCTTGAAAAGTCAATTAATACAAACCTGAGACATTGTTCATAGATTCATCTTTCCCCTTCTCCCTAGAAAAACTGTAGTTGTAGATGTGAGGGGATAAGGTACCTGTTTTTTGGAGTGTTATGGGGTATTTCATTAAGCTGACACCATCAGACAGCATCTCTAAGACCTAAATTTCCGAGGAGTTAATGCTGGCCATGAATGTGTTAGCAGCCTGTGACAAAAGTCCTCGTTCCTTGTTGATAAGGTAACCCGGGTAACTGCGGATGCGTGTGAGCACATGGACGGGTGTGGTGGATCAGGTAACCTGCTGCAGCCTGTGTCGCTGAATTGATTTGTTTGGGTGTCTGAGCTGTAAGCAGACCATGGAAATGTGTTCCTACAACGGTCTTATGGTGTGGCGCACACCTGAGTTCTTTATGTAATAGGCAGTCATGTAACTACTCCCGTGTTCTTTTCCTTTCACTGGAGGCTGCGTGAGGTTACTGGTCCAAGCCTTGCAAATATCACGAGGGAGCAAGTAGCAGCACCCAGACTGAGGAGGATGGTCTTTCAGGAGCCCTCCAAGAAAGCAAAAATACTTTCATTTCTGTTGTATGAGTTATGCCCTCATCTACAGTGTAGTGAACCCTTTGGGCTGCACGGATTTTCTTTTTTGCCTTTTTAAGAGTTTTGTGGAACTGTTGGTAAGTTTCTGTTTCGTTTTGAGAAAAGTCAGTTCTTCACCCTGGATCACTTTCCTACTCTTTAGCCTACAAACCTAATGTGCATAGTATTTTCTTGTTTATATTTTAGGACAGAGAACTAGGTATTTTTTAGGTCTGATTTTGAACTCTAAATTTAATATCATCTTAGCAATGCAGTTTGACTATGGCGTGTTTACTGGTAAAGATTATTGGCAAGGCTGATGACTCTCAAGTGTTTGACCTGCTCTTTTTCCCCTCTCTCTGCAAAGGCTGCACACGCGTTTCCTTGAAATGAGTTTCTGCTTCAGTGTTTTCAAAAAAAAATAATAGCAGCCACTTATGAGCAGTCTTAAAATAGATAATTGGTGCGTGTATAATACAATTTTTATGATTTTGAGGGGTTTTATAAATAACAGTAAAGGGAAGATACTTTCAAATGACCGTAGGACAGCCAAGTTTATGTTAATCAATGTGTAAAAGTATTTGGGGTGGGGTGGTGCAGGCAAGGTTAAAGGAATGGTGGTTTTGGTTTGGGTTTTTGGGCTTTTTTTTAGCCAGAGGCTATGCATACCCCTCTCTCTTTGTAATTTATCTTTGCAAAGCAAATTAATGTATTTCTCAGTGCTTTTATGTGGTTTCTTCATCAGATCATGCCAAGAATGCAGTCAGGGATAAAGGAGGAAGAAATCTAAAATAATGAGGAGGAGGAGAAAAGATGGAGACTGAGTAATGTCTGCTTCTTTTTCAAAAAGACCTAATGTTAGTTGTTAGAAGAGGCACTGTAAAACAAGTTACGATGCTGAAAGATTCCTTCAGGTTTGGGAACATGGGGGAATTTTTTTGTTCTGCTTTTGTATGTGGTTTTCCTTTTTTAATTTAATTTAATTGTGGATGCACTACGTCTCCTAAGGCAGAAATGTAACTTGTAGTAGAATATAGAAATAATGTTTAAAGTAGAAGAACCATCAGCTCACGGCCTTCAGTATAAGCTGACATTGCTGTGTGTCAGATAAACGTTTTGGAAAAATTATAGGCAATAGAGGATTATAAGATAATGATTCTATAATTTACGCAACTAACATTGAAACAAAAAATAATTATCAGAATAATGCAACTATTTCATCAGTTCCAATAAATTTAATCACATTTTCAAAATAGGTTGTTTTCTTTAGCTTTCTCCCAACTTTACTTATTCTTTTTTATGGGGTAAAAGAAATATTGCATAACTTTGATTTCAGGACAGTTCAAATTTGTTTTTAGTAGTCACACAACCATAACTTTTCTCCCTTGTCTAATATATGATAACAGTTAATATACAATAGCAGTGTGTATTTTTCCTTCTTTTTTTTTTTTTTTTTTTCCAAATTACAAGCTAACACTGTTGTATTTTATCTCAGAAATAGAAAGAAAATCATTCTATCTTAATGTGGGCCCTAAGCTGTTTGGCAGGGAGGCACTTTATTCCTCCACCAACTCTGTTGGGTGACCATGTGCTGTCTTAGACTAGGTGCTTAATTTTAGATTACCGGTCCTAGACCAAAATAAATCCTATGTTTTGTATGGTTTTCATATTAAAGGTTTCACAGTCTCATTGGTTTAGCATGCAAGGCTTTTAAGTGAAGTATGAAAGGGATGCAGAGGCAAGGAATGCTGCAACGTGCCATTGTCCTTGTGTAGGAAAAAAAAATGGAAATAGAAGCAGCCACTTTTGGAGCATCTTTTTCACTTGAGGTGATATTTTTAGGGGACATTGCACTCTTTTTAGAGCTGGTTGTGCCTCTATCAGTTTATCAGTAGGCTTTGACAAGATTGAGAATTTAAAGTTTATTTTGGTTTTCAGTTACAGACTTTGTTTATTTCTGTGTATCTGGAATTTCTGCTGTAATTAAGAAAATGGTGTACTTCGATATTTAATCACAAATGAAATACATCATCAGTATCCCTACTACTCAGATGGTCTGTGCACTACTTTTTTTCTATCATTAAGAACATTTCCTCATGCAAGGTTTTGTGAGGCATTCTAATATACCTTCTGAAAACTAAAATCTCGTGTTTTGTCACTTCCTATTGGAACTAAAATTAGAGAATTTTAAGAATGAGAGAGATTGAAGGTTCTGAGGGGTTGTACAAGGTTTTCCTGTATGAGAACTGACTCAAGCAATGCGATGATGATTAGAACACAGTTATTTAATAGCAAAAAAAAAAAAAGGGAAAAAACAATTGAAAACTATGACTTGCAGAATATGCTTTCTAACATAAGTATTCTGATTCCATTTCAGGGTAAAATGTCAGGAAAAAAAAAACAAACAGGTTGTTTTAAGCAAAGCCTTTTGTATTAGAAATTCAGTCTGTTTCGTGACTTGAAACTTTTTGCCTAATCACTGTCTTAGTCATGCCTTCACTAAAATGTCCACTCCAGGCCCCTAGACAGATGGTATGGAAATGTTACCTGATAGATGGCATAAAAAAATGTGTAACTCTGCCCAGTGATTGCATTTCTGTTGTCGCTGTTCTGTCTTACAGGATGAATTAATTTATACTTTTCTTCCTCTTCACATTATATACACATTCATATTATATACTTAAAAATCAATGATAAAATATTTAGACATTCTGATAGTTCAGTAAATTTATTGTGTTGTGATATGTTTATTTTCATCGATCTGCAATGGATGTAGTTACCAAGGCATGCTAGCAACAGATTAGGCAAATGGATGCCAATTTAAGCATTCCATTTTGTTGCGTATTTTGCGTATTATAAGCTTAATATCAGGAAATTGTGGCATCTCTCAGCGTCTGACTTGATGTGAATCCTGCCACGCAGTTTGGAGGATATCCAAACTTTCCAGTTGACTGCAAAGTACCATTTGTGTCCAAAGGGTATTACGACCAGAAGGTCTTTTACTAGTTCTGTCTTCAGGAATTTTACCCTCCTGAGCCAGTATGTGCCCTAGGTGCTTCTGTATTTTCTTCAAAACTCACCTTTCGTCTTGGGTAAACTGACAAAATCTAAAAGGCACTGTTACCTTAAAAACAAGTCTGAAATTTATCTCGTCTAGGATGCCTGCCAAAGTCATGCTGATATTTGTGACTGGATGGATAGTGAATTGCTATTTCCTTTCCTTTTGCTTCATTCTCTTTCTCTCTTTTTATTCTTTAAAGCTCCAGTTATGAAACAAACATGTGCAGCTCCAAGCTTTGCCTGTTGTATGTGCTACAAATGAAGGAATTCCGGTTACTTACCAAGTTTGTCTGCACTGCTTTCTTTGTCTGATTATAGCTTTAGTCAGTCAGGCTGGTTGATTGCTTTGATTGCTTCTCTTTCTTCACTGGACAATGTTCAAAACCAGAACCACATCCCATGTAGATGTACTATTTTTGTGAAATTTTGGCCATTGTGTTTAATAGGATGTTCAGAGGGCACTTTAAATAACCTCTCTGTACTGATAAAAGTGTCCTCATTCTGTCTTGATGTCTGCTAAAACAACAAATGACTGTAAATTGGTACCCTCATTTACTAAAAAATTGTGTTCTCTTAAGTTGTGAACCATCTGTGTTTTAGTGTTGTGCTAGTTAATCTCGAAGACTTCCAAAACTTGGAGTGTAATTCTGTAGAAAAGAGGAGAATTTCTTATACCTACTTCTTGTTTGGTAAAATGTCATTGGAGTAACATGAAACCTTATAAGAATTCAGTGCCTTGATTTAATGAAGCAACTTCCAATGCCCACATCTACTGGGATGTTCATGGCCTTCCCAAGAAGGCAAGAGTTTGTCCTTTCTTCTGTTGCTTGGTACTACTGTGCACAGTGACAGTGTATATCTTTTGTGTGGGCAAAGAAAGTCATGTTAGTGCAGAAACTATTAAACTACGTGTCTGTTCTGTGTTATCAAAGCTAAAGTTCTGGCAGAAACTGGGAGAATTGTTTTTGTCATTAATACTACTAGAAAGAGATAGTATTACTTTCTTTTGTAACTGCTGTGTCAGAATATCCAGCAATGATTTCTTTGTGGAGGTGGAAAGGCAGTCTGAAATTCCTATGAATTTCAGTGGACAGTAGTTCTGTTAGTCTGTATCCAGCATCAGGACCTGCAGATTCTCCTTGTCTGTCATCTTCAGCTGCTGTAGCCACTGTCCACAAAAGCATTCAGTTCCTGCCATGCCCACATACCAGACAGAAGTGTATCCACCTCTGTTTATTTCATGCCATGAACTAGAATGGAAGATGTTTGGAATTAGCTCAGCTCTTTATGAATCCTTCTATAAAAGGATTACCTTACCCCTAGGAGACCACGTGTGGTGGTTTCCTCGGAGTGGTGCTTTGTCATCCCCAGTATGACAGTGTAAAGCCTTTCTGACAGATCCTGTTGCATATGTGACAAGAATCAGGAATTTCCACTGCTCCTCGGTGTCCTAGCTATGAGAAGTGCCTGCTTCCGAGAATACTAATACAGCTTTGGTCCAGGACTTCCCTAAGATATGAAAAAGGTGATCAATTACAGTGATTCTGAAGTACATTTTTCTGAGTTAAAACCTTTCATTCTGTTATAAATAAGAGTACAAACAGTCTTCATGGACTTAGATAGAAGTCTCACTTGGCTACTTTCCAGGTAATTAATGTTTCAGAGTATTAGTCTAGAAAGCCAATTGAAAAGAGATACAGCCTTTCTCAGAACGCTTTCACAACAGAAGTGAAAAAATGGAGAACTTATGAAGAAATTATCGGTGATCAAGGAAAAACTGTTTTTCACAAGTACTCTTAGTATCTGTGGGTGGCTTAATGAGATGGTGAATTAGTTTAGACCCCATTCCTTGGGCACCCCAGCTGAAGTGTGGTACCAGAGAACGCTTTTCTTTTTTTTTTTTTTTTTGTGCAGACCACTAATACTTAAAGGTATTGTTGCTTTTTATGAAAATCTGTTTACAGGTTTCTCCAAGGCAAATTTACTGAAGATGTTCCTGTAGTTTCATTTAGATCTACCTTGTTTCACCTGTATTTTTGCTTTATTTATGTTGCTCTTCTGTTGTTGTACAGTGGAATTCTGACTTGAAAAGAAACATACAGGAAAGAACTGGTCAAGATTCTTTTCCAATGTGTTTAGCACAGAGGAATTTCAAGGACTATTAAAAGAACCAGAGGTCATCCAGAATGGTGTCCAAGAATGCCAATACATTTTTTGACTATCATTTAAATACCCGGGGGTTTACAAAATGCCGTAGCAAAGCTGTGTGGAGTGTGTTCCAGTAGATGCCAGGACAGCTTAAGCAGTCTAGTAAAAGACTTAAGACTACCCCAGACTTGAATCTAAGGCAGACTT
This sequence comes from Oxyruncus cristatus, assembly GCA_013399855.1. Lineage (NCBI taxonomy): Eukaryota > Metazoa > Chordata > Aves > Passeriformes > Cotingidae > Oxyruncus > Oxyruncus cristatus. Next base: position 2,580,759 of record VXAY01006331.1, on the reverse strand, counting down.
AGACACGTTGCCTTCCAAGTGTCACTGATAGCTTTGCTGAGGAACTTGCTGAAGGTATGTGTCCTTTTAACCATGCCAGTTGTTCGAGGTAGCCAAACATGGAGGGCTCTGGGTCCCAGGGGCAGCACCTCATGTCGTAGCGAAATGGGTAAGTGCAAGAGCGCTGTAGTTCTGTGTCCCCAGGGCCAGGCAGGAAGGAGCACTGCTCTGTTCCCAGTAGGGGTGTGTGCATGCACACATGCTCATGTACGGAAAATGGATATGCTGCTGGCCACACAGAGACTCAAACCGGTGCTGTTATTGGCACCCACATAAACGCTCACACAGAGCAGTCAAGCAAGAACTGCATGGACAGCCCCTTCATTTTCCTTCTTTCCAGCTCCTCACAGTGCAAGTCCACAGGTGGAGTTTTCACAGAAACACACCCGTGCCCTATGGGTACCCCCAGTAGCTGGTTTGAAATGGTCTGTGTGGTTGGTGAAGCCTTGACCACTGGTGTCCCCTAGTTGCTGGCACCATGAGCCTCCGAGGTTTGTGTTCTCACTCCAGTTGCTGGCACTTGGACTTCATCTACTTGCTGGCCAGTCTGGCTTTAAGTGGACTTGAGTTCACACATACACACCCCAAATAGAAAGTGCATCCACAAAAGAAGACAGATACAGGGTTTAATGACGATATAGGATAGACGGTTGTGATCAAGGGCAGGGCTTAGTCAGATAAGTGCACTGACCAGCCACTCAGTGGCACTGGGCCTGCCCCATTTATCCTTTCTTCCTGCTGTTTTCCCATATTTATTTCTCCCTTATCCATCTTCATACCTGTCTTTCTCCACCTCTAATGCTTCCCCTAAACAGTATCGTGGTACATTTTACACAATTCCGAAATGTTCTTCCTCCCTGCATCCACTGAGAAATCCCATACCTCTTAAGACAATAACCTTTAGTTTTCAAGGTGTTTTCTGGGGAGACAGTTTCCTCCTTGACTCATCTAGGTGGGTTTGACACCGGGGGAATATGGTCTAATTGATGGTCGTGGGAGTAGCTGATTCACATGCTGTATTTTCACTGTTGAGGTTGTTAGAGTTTACCTGTTGTTTTTCTGCTGATCCTTGCTGGATCTGTTTCTGTTATGATTAGCTTTTAATCAAATAACCTAACACTGGTCTCCCAGGGGCCTAGTAGCACCTCTCAAAACTGGATCTAGGCCTGTTTGGACTTTAGGCCATCTGATAGGGGCATCCAAAAGATTGACATCAGCTCGGGATGCAAAATACACAAATGCTTTGTTATTACTTGTCAGTCTCTTGGAAGCTTAGTATTGCAGAGTTTTGACTACTGCTTAACTCCTGTTCAGTTTATGGACCTGTATTTCTGGAAAGGAAAAGTGAGGTATATTCTTACCATGTGATAGATATGTACTCTGTGCTTCAGACTTGGAGCTGTTGGATGTGTTAGGCTCACACATCTAATGAAGGCAAAACTTAACAGTGAGCAGAAGCAAGTAATGCTGCTTACTCTGCAGAACTGGTATCTGTGCTTGTTGCAAAACACATTTGAGGTAGCACAGCACAGATAATGCGTAGTAATAGTAAGCAGCTCTGGAGCCTAAACCATCTCAGACTGAACATCCTGCCTCTCTGTGTTCTGGTCCAGAAAAGAGCTGTCTGATTATATCAGTCAGAAAGTGCAAGTTTAAAAAAATGCAAAAAGCAATCATACTACTCCCCTTCTAAACAAGGTTGTGTCTCCAAGGTAGACTGCAAGGCCAGTTAATTTGACCTGCAAGCATCAAGAGATTGCTCAATTCCTTTGCAAGGTAGCTGAGCGGGCAAAACCCACAGAGCCACGAGGTGTGTTAGCCAGTATTTGGTTATTTGACATCTGTACCAGAAAACTTGGCATGTATTATTTCTGCTCTCAGAGGTAAGACTTGAGGCTTTGCCAAGTTGCTTCTCTCTGAAAGAGAAATAGATTATGTGATTTGAAGATCGTGAGATTTTGTGTGTGTCTGTATGTGCAGTGTTGTTTATTTACACAAAACATGTAAACAGAGCTCTATTTGCTTGAGCAGAGTAGAAACAACATACAGCAAGCAGCTATTTTGCTGATGTTTTCAAGTCTGCCTGTCTAGCAAGTACTGTACTAAAAAAACTCCCCTTAAAATTCCGAAAAACAACACCCAAAACCCCCATGCAACTCTCTCCTGGAATCACACGCACAGCATTTTTTGCTGGTTTTTTTTTCTGCTTTTTCAGCTGTTGTGTAAAAGACCTAATGTTCCTTTTTTACTGAGACTGAAAGGAGGGTGTTCAGCCTAACCATCAGTCTTGATTGCAGCCAAATACCGAATTCTTTAGAGAGCATCTTGATCACAGACATTAATTTTTTAGAATAAAAGTGCCATACTTAAAATATAACTTTTATTAAAAGTCTTTATGCACACTTTATTAAGTTTCTGGACACTACAATTTGTTCTAAGGTCATGTTGTGTGGCATGTGAGGACTCCTGCCCTTTACTGCAAATAGCTCTTGTCAGACCTTTTGCATGGACAGGTGTGAGCTGCTTTAAGATCTGTCTTCCAAGGCTTCTGCCAGGTTTTCACTGGATTTCTCTAAGGCAAGAAGTGTTCAGATTTAGTCCGTTCTGGGTTTTGGTTTTAGCTTTTTTTTCCCCTTTCTGAGTGCTTGCTTTTCTTCTAGAAAGTCTGACTAGGTTATTGCCTGGTGCTTCATCACCCTGCTTGGTTGGTCTAAGCCTGTATTAGTCAGCTGGAACTGACGTACATACTGTCTTCCTTGACTCCTGAAGGCTTCTGAGACTAACTTTTTGGCTCTCTAAACCACTTCTAAGACCTTGTTCTTTTGTCCACAATTAGCAGTTCATGAGTGCACTGATGCTTGCAAAATGTAATCTGAGATTGATTTGCAGGTGAGTTTTATATGCAGGTAATACAATAGGAGGTTTATTCTAGAGCTTTACCTTTACCTCCCACCCCTGTCTTCATTCTTGTTGTTCCTCTTTTGTTGTCCCATTTGCTCACAGTCTTCTGCCATCAGTTTTTGTTACCTCATACCTTGGATTTTGGGCTGGTTATTTGAACATGTATTTTAAAGTACTGATGCATTGAAAGAGATACTGTACCTGTGAAGTGAAAGTCAGAGACATGAATATACAGCAGGACTTCACTTCTGCATATATATATATATACGTGTTTGAAAATTCAGTTATCAGCTTGTAGTGGTAAGAGTTCATAAGAGAAATAATAGAATTTATTGTGATATAGCAAAAAAAGTGGTCTAAATATATACTGAAGGATGAAAATGTTGTGAGGCTTAAATTATATTTAACATTGCAGAGGAGGCACTCTTGTCCTTTCGTCCAGGTTTTCTTGAGTAAGTTGAACAAGACTGGACCCCTGAGGAACACCACTGGCTACAGGCCTCCGGCTAAACTCTGCCCCTGATCACAGCTCTGCCATTCAGCCAGTTCTCAGTCCACCTCACTGTCCACTCATCTAACCCACACATCCGGAGCTTTCCTGTCAGAGTGTTGTGAGAGTCAGTGTCAAAAGCCTTGCAGAAGTCAAGGCAGACAAAATCCACTGCTCTGCGCTTATCAACCCAGCCAGGCCTGCTGTTCTAGGAGGGTATCAGGTCAGTCACACCTGACTTCCCTTGGTGAATCCATGTTGACTTCTCCTGATAACCTTTTTTTTTCCTTCACACGCTTAGAGATGCTCTAGATCTTGGTGAGCAAGGATTTATTTGTAAGATACATAGCACTGTTTTTGTTAGGATAGGCACATTGTAGTAATTAGTGGGCTACAGCTATTTTTATTCAACTGTAAACCTCGGTATTTATACTGTGCATAGGAAGGTATTGATCCATCTAGTTTTATTTTTTGTTCCCTATTAATCTGGTGCTTTTTTAATCTTCCATATTAAGTCTTCCAGAGTTGGAAATCAGAACTTTGTAATTTAAAATATAAGGGAAGATTGGAAGTCTCCAAGTTTCTTTCTGGTTATTTTTGGCATGTTTGTTGCTGTTGTTAGCATTTAGTTGTGTAATTCCACAGCAATGAATAAGTCTGCTTTCAATTACAGTGTTATTTCACAGAAGGTAATAGAAATTACTAAAACTCTGTGAAATATAGACCAGCTTCCTTGGGCCAGATTGGAGGATTAAAATCGTTGTGTAAAGGTGTGGGTGATGTCAACAAAGTGTCAATGGAGGTGGTTTGTTCTGAGTGAACTGCTAACTGGATAGGAAGGTGTGAACTTGAGAGTTTGTAAGTCATCTTTTATTTTGTATGTTGATTTGACTTAAAAATGTGAATTACTAGGAAGCATGAAATACACTATGTTAAACAGGAGAAAAATGAAATACAGGGGAGAGAGTAATATTTCATGGAATCATAAAGTGCTTTGGGTTGCATCTCCTTCCACCCCCGTACCATGATCAGGGACACCTCCTACTAGACCAGATTGCTCAAAGCCCCATCCATCCTGGCCTTGAACACTTTCAGGGATGGGGCATCCACAGCTTCTCAGGGGAACCTGTTCCAGACCCTCACAGTAAAGAATTTATTAATGTAAACCTGCCCTCCTTTTTGAAGCTATTCCTCCTTGTCCTGTCACTACGTGCCCTAGTACAAAGTCCCTCTCCAGCTCTCTTGCACCTTTAGGTACTGGAAGGTGCTATAAGGTGTCCCCAGAGCTGCCTTTTCTCCAGGCTAAACAACCCCAGCTCTCTCAGCCTGTCGTCATAGCAGAGGTGCTCCAGCTCTCTCGTCATCTTTGTGGCCTCCTCTGGACTCAATCCAGCAGGTCCATGTTCTTACGTTGGGGTCCCCAGATATGGGTGCAAGGTGGGAATAGAGTAGTGGAGTAAAAGGGCAGAATCAACTCCCTTGACCTGCTGGCCATGGTGGTTTTGATGCAGTCCAGGATACGTTTGGCTTTCTGGGCTGTAAGTGCACATTCCTGGGTTGTGTCCAGCTTCTCATCCACCAACACCCCCAAGTCCTTCCCTGCAGGGCTGCCCTCAGTTCATTCTCTGCCCAGCCTGTATTTGTGCTTGGGATTGCCCTGGCCCAGGTGCAGCACCTTGCACTTGGCCTTGTTGAACTGCATGAAGTTCTCACAGACCCACCCCTCGAGCCTGCCGTGCTCCCTCTGAATGCCATCCCTTCCCTCCAGTGTGTTGACCACATACAAAGTTTGATGTCAACAGCAAACTTGCTGAGGGTGCACTCAGTCTGTGTTGCCAACAAAGGTGGTAAACAACACCGGTCCCAGTACCAACCCGTGAGGAACACCAGTGCTCACTGGGCTCCACTAGTTGTGTTGACCTCAACTCTTGGAGTGCATCCAGCCAATTCGTTTTCCATTGAATGGTCCATCTGTCAAATCCGCATCTCTCTAGAGACAAGGATGTTGTGTGGGACAGTGTGAAATGCTGTGTACAAGTCCAAGTAGATGATGTGAATAATTTTACTATTGCAGTAAGTATTTAGTTGGTCAGTATCTATTTTCTTAGTTTTATGGGCTTCCTGCTAGTTAAGTTTGGCAAATATGTCTAGATATTACTAATTACCTGTTCCAGAGTTGCTGACATTACTGGTTTCATTTTTCCAAAATCTGTTGAATATGCTGTGTTTTGCGTAAGTCATGTTGTGTATTGCATGGGGTTTCTTTTTTATCTTGTGGGTTTTTTTAAAAAAAGTTTTAGTCAATTGCACGTTGTTTTATTTGCGTACCTTAGAACAGTCCAAGCTCTTGTTGAACTGGAATCTGTAAACATAATTAAGATGATGGTGGTGTTATGGTGTAATTAGACTTGTTAACAATATAAACACAAAGGGAGTGTTTTGTTCACAGGAGATGCTAACACTTCTTTAATTGTATAATTGTGATGTGTCTGTTTTAAAGTTTTCTTTCAAGTGATTTGATTTTTCTTAAAGACTTAGGGATTCTTAGCGTAAAAGTTGCGTATATAGGTTTCTTCCAAACACAGATGGAGATACATGGTATGTATATGCTCTGAAGAGAAGGATTTTTTCCCCCAGTTTTTGCTTTTTAGAAGGAATGATATTTCAGTTTCGAGAAATTGCTTAATGGGTTCCTGTAAAACGTAAGTGTAAAGGCACATGTAAATGCAGTATATCCTTAAAATTTTGGTAAGTGTTTGACTTGGCTTAGTATCTCTTGCCTTTTTTTAAAAAAAAAAAAATAAAATTCACCTGATCTTCTCTTGCACTTGTTTGAAGTCATTCTTAACACCTCAGCTTTGTTTTGGTGACAGTTTATCTTGTCCCCAATTGTTGTTGTACTTGCAAGTTTGCAAACATTGAAGCATTAGCTAAAAGAAACAGATACTGACTGAGGGTGGCCAAACTCTGCTTTCAGTGGGCATTATTAATTTATGCCCATATTGATTGAAAGTACCTGTCTCCATCTTCTACTCTTGCTTCTAGCTTACTTTTACCCAGACTGATGATTAGAACATTCTTGCCCGAGGAAAGCTTTGATGTATTTCCCTCCAGGACTCATCAATGCCTGTATTTATTTGGATTGTCCTTAGGGTTTTAAGCAGAGCACCAGAAGTCATTACTGTCTCTCAGGATCTGATTGTGCTGTGGCTGAAGTGATGCCAGTCTGTGACAGGCAAAGCAAAAGGCCTATATTTTGTTATCAAACACTGTTGTATTCGTATTGCTTTAACTTCTAGACCATTCTGATCATTCTTGAGACCAGTGTCATTTTTATTTCTCCGTGTTGTATGAGGTTATGTATCAGAGAGGAACTAAGGCATGGTTGTGATGATTCTTTATTGGTTTTAACATACTTTGATTTACCTTTTGATAAAGCATGTGCTTTCTTGGAATTTTTTGAAGCAGCAGTTTCTCCCTGTGTGTCTGCACACCCATACCAAGCTGAGCAGGCATGTGTGAGGACTGCTTAGTTACTGTGACAGTGCTGCTGCCCTCCTTGGATCTCTGTAGGATTATTAGGGAATCAGCCTCTCGTAGTACTAGGATTAATGATCAATTAATTATGGGTATAGTATTAGTTCCCTTTTCTGTTTGCTTTCCTACAGGAAAGCTGATTTCTGGCACAGAAACAAGTATCTAGAGAGCTAGTGATATCTCACACTGTCCTGGCTGTTTTCTAGGTAGTTCCTGGATTTCCGGTGGGCAAATGCTGTAACAGGATTTTGATACGGGTGACATGATAGGCTTACCCAGATTCCTTATGCTTCTCACTGAACTACAAGGGATAAATACCTGTTGTGTATGGTTCTGTGAGGAGGGCTGACCTCAGCCCAAGGGTTTTGCAGCTGAGTGGTCCTGCCACAGCTTTCCTCATTAGTGCCAGCCTTCCTGAAGTCCTCTCTGCCCCCACAAGTTTTCCACCACAATGAGCTGAGCTGGTTCACCGGGGCATCAGGTGGGTACCCAGAGCCTGCATGCTGGATGGAAGCATAACGTTCATATTTATGTTTTAAAATCTGGGATTCTCTTGTGATTGTTCTAAGTCAGCCCTAGCACTTGACCATTGTTTTGTGAACTTTTTTTATTGGAGTCCCCACCTTTATAGTTGCAGTTGGCAAACATTAAAGCATTAGCTAAAAGAAGGTGTTGTAATTGAAATTTTAAGATTTAAGTAAAATGCATGCAAAAAATGATATGATGATGTAGATGAAAGCTCATTTGTATTAATGTGTTAAGTAGGAATATGGAATGTCTTTCAGCACATTGAGTAATCAAATGCCTAATAGAGTTTATGCATAGTTCCACAGAACTGAGTTATTTAATAATTCTTCAATGTCAACTTGCTACATAGGCAGACATTTCTTTCATCTTAGTTATTAGATAGTGAGATTTTCACCTTAGCATATTGTGTGGGTATTTTTGGGTTTAATGTACATTAAATGAAAAAGCGGGAGGAAAAAACCCTGAAGTATTCTTGGGTATATGGTTCCCACCCAGGAATTACAAAGTGAGACACTACATGAAGGTTGATGAGGAAGAAGAACTCACCCACAAAACACAGGCTTATTCGGTCTTGTAGATCCTTATCACCCAATTCCTTCCAATTTGAGGGGAATGAAAGACTTTCATGGGTTTTTTTTCCCTGTATCCTTGTTGTCTGATAGGAACATCAGGAGCATGACATTTTATCACCTCTCTCCAAAAATGTCTGATAGCTGGCTATCCTTGCATTTTGATGGTTTCTGTTTTTACAGTCTCTTTTTAGCATTAGTTAATCCAGCATCTTTCTTATCTTCTAATTCACAGATCAGCAGCAACCTGTGTGGTATAAGGCATTTAATTTCTTGTCTCAGCAGTGAAACTGTTAGGCCTTTAAAGCATTCTGTTTCTGTTTGTCAAAGTTTTGACAATGTAGGCATTGATATTGAAAAAAAACTGTGTAAGGTGCAACAGGACCATCACTGTTTGGGGACACATTGGGTATTTGGGAAACATTTAATTATAATCCTCTAGAACAGGGACTTCATTCTTGAAAGGGGAAGTGTGGAGGAGTGGGATGTTAATATCTATGGTCCCGTGTTGGCTGTGGAAGTGAGATTTTCATTCGCAGTTTAGTTTACCTGTAGTTTAGTTACTAATGTAGCATTTTGACCTACGAAGGTTCCATGTCCAGCACACCTGTCTTGCATTGCCTCTGTATTTCTAAAAAGGAAATATTGCTGAGGCAAGAATTGGCAATCCTGTTGGAGTTCATATCGAATAATGTCGTGTTTGCAGTGTAATGTGTTCCTGAATGTATCATGCATGGCATCAAATAGTCATTTGTGGAACGAGAAAAGGTGTTCTCATCTGTAATCAGTACATAGCTCTTTAAAACCAGTCTTGGAATGAAAAACTTTTCTGAATTCTAACCCTAGTTCAACAGTAACACTTCAGAAAAATTTTCTGAATTGGAAGGGAAAGAAATCCACCAAAATACCCTAGAGAATTATCTTACATGTGTTTTTGCCCATTTCAGTTATCTGGTTACATCAGCCAGGAGCTGCAAATCTAAATGGTGTCAAGGACTCATTTGAAACGTGAAAGTACCCATTATAGACTATAACAACTCTTTCAAGTTCACTGTGTCTGAAACGTTACAGTTTTGTTTCAGGAAAGATGTTTAAGTTTGAAGTTAGAATAGTACATAGCTAGATCACACTGCTATGAAATGACATTTGATCTAAGGTTTAATAACCACAGGAGACAGGCCTGCCTTGTTGATGGTCCTGTATGGAGGTAGAAGAATATTTGCAATTCACTGGGCCTTTGACAAAGTGACTTAGGGAGGGTGATGGCATTTGCTCTCTCTGGAACAGTTTGAAAGGAGGGACCTTCAAATATCAGTGACTAAAAATATTGCACGATTTGGTTTCATTCTGAGAAGAAAGGCAACACCTGGCAAAGGAACCCTGGTACTGTAGTAAAAGGTAAGAGCTTTCTACCTCTAGCAAGCATTTTATATGCTCAAAATGATATAACATATAATACCTATAATATAAAATTTTCACACCTTTATATCCTCAACATCATTCAAGTCAGTATCTGTTAAAAAATGCTTTGTTTCTTCTTTATCATCATTTACAATACAGAATGTCAAATTAATCAGGTCAGTAAGGCTTAGTTAAGCCTACATGGAATCCTAATGATTTTTCAATACCAGGCCATCCACACTGCACAGGTGGAAAACGTGTGTGTATATATACATACATACATATATATATATTAGTTTCAGTATTGTTACAGGAAAAATGTTGGGGTGAATCACCCAGCTCACCTGAGTTTTGTTCTTCCTGAGAAGTCCATAATGAGGCACATGTGTCTACCCTTTAAGCCATTTGTACTGTATGTGTTACTGCATAGTTTTTAAGGTTCTGTGTAAATTTTCACAGAGGAGATAATTCATATTGAAAATACACAACAAGGCCACAGTTTCACAACTGGCTTAAGCCTGAATTTAAAGTCTTACCTTGTCCCCAGCACTTTACTGGCTGTGGTGCTTCTGATGAATTCAGTTGGATCAAGGTTGGTCAGCCTGAAAATTGCTACAGGGGGAGGGAGGAGGTTTTCTTCTGGGTTAGGGAGCTACATGGCATAGCGGGTGTAAACACAAACACAGGCAGAGGAAATGCCTGGAAATAAGCATAACACAGGAAAGTCCCTATCACTCATCAAGTTGGATGCAAGTGAACTGTGCAGATTCTAAAGTGATAATTCCTGTAAATACCACTCAGAAGATACACTAAATAACAGCGAATCCAGGAGCTCATTACCAGTGAAATAACTGATCCGTCCTCTGTGCAGTCTTGTCCACATCATCTTATTCCTGCATTTGCACTGTGCAACTTGACCGTTATGCTTAGAACAACTTACAAAAGACGTGAATAAATGCGTGCTGGAGCTGGTGCAGAGGGCAGGGCTGTATCCCCGTGACTGTTGAGAGGAGCAAACTGCCTCTTTCACAGTAACAGCAAGTTCAGGTTGATCTTGTATGTGTGACTAAACCACAGACTCACTGTCAGCCCCAGGAATGGAAGACAGAGAGATTGGTTTTGTGCCACCAAAAACTGAAAGGAAGGGAAGGTGATTTATTCCTTTTTCTGCTCTGCATATTCTTCTGCTGTTGTTTATTCTGTGCCCTATCTTGCATCAGATCCATCACTCGTGGCTCTTCTTTGCCCTATGTTGAACTTGTGAGACAGGAGAGTTGGCTTTGCTTTGGGGGATATTTTTGTGAATTTAGCAGGAGAGGAGGCAGGTGAAAAAAACTGGAGTAGGTAGTGCGACTTCCTGCTGTTGTAATGTTAGTACTGATTAGACTGATTTATTCTGGGTAGTAAAATGGAGGGATTGTTGAAAAATTTCAGAAAAAAAGCCACTTTTATGTACATTATTTCCCTCTTGTAGTATTAGAAATATAAAATGAAACTCATAGGGGAAAAACCTATGCAGATGGGACCTGCTGCAATTATTATCAGTGGATACTGGGTCCTCGGAAGTCACAGCTCAGTGCTGTAATAGGAAAATGTTAGGAGGATGTTAGGAACTGTCAGGAAAGGAAATAATCGTCAGTGGATGAATGAGAAGTGTCTTGAGACTTAGATATGGTTCTCATCTCAGAAAGAATATAATAATTGATTGAGAGAAATTATATGGAAAATATAGAATGGTGAGTGACATGAAAAGAATCAATAAGAAATATTTTTTCATTTTTTTTCCCAGAGAGGAAGGTTGCAGGCAGTTTGTGAACAAACAAAAAGGAAATTATTCTTCAGATGTGGTCAGTTAAGAGTGTAGAAGTTCTTGCCACAGGATGTTAATGTTAAACTTGGATCAGTTCAAGAGGTGACTGAGCAAGTTGTTAGAAAAATACTTCACTGAAGCCTGATAAATACAGAGATTTTATTTGTGACCCCTATAGCAAATTGTTGCAGACTGGGCCTATGTTTGGCTGTTGTTTGATTATTGCTATACTCTTCCTAAGATACCCAACGTACCCACTTTCAGCAACTCTCAGGAATGGAATAAATGGACAAGATAGATGAAACTTCGATGTGACTCACTGTCACTGCTCTGCTAGCAGAACTCAAAAGTCAAGATAAGTTTTGTTTTTGAAAAGATTAAGTTCTAACATAAAAATGGCCCAAATAAATCTGGACTTTTTCCTACTGAGCGCTAGTGGACCATACATGGCACTGATAATTTTTGAATTCTTCAGGTTAGAAAAATACTTATTTTAAGGTGAAAATATGCAACTGTTGATTATATCTCTACAAGTAGAATAACTGTTGTGCTGTTTTGTATTAAAATCGTGGAACGTAGGTTAAATCACATATGCAAGTATTGAGTGCTGCAAATTTGTGTAAAGTTTTTAAAGAACTTGGTCAATGAATAAAGTCTCATGTGTGTACGTAAGAAGAAATGAATGTGTGTGTTTGGAAGTGATCAGCAGTATATGGTAAAAGTCACACATTTGGTATTTTTTTTCTAGAAAATATTTCTGTAATAGTCCTTATTGTGAAGACTGTTTTGAAATGGTGAACAGTAAGTTGTTGAAGACATTTCAGGTGCTAAGCAAAAGGCCATAACCATTCTCTCCCTAATTATTATTAGTTTGAACATGCCATATACAGAATAAAGAAGAAATAAACTTGTACCTTATTTTTGAAATGTATACAGAAGTTATGAAGGTGTTCTGAACTATTCTCCTCCTACTTGCAAAAATGTTTTTGATACTCTCATCCAGATCTGTACATCTTTTAAATAGAATTCCTAGTCTGGTATCTTCTGTTTTGTATGAGTCAGATGTGCATTAGTAGTTCTCACTGTTTTAATTAAAGTGGCAGAGTTGTTGAATCCTTTTCAAGGTAGACTGAGGTGGAGGGGACAAAAAGGAATAAAACCTCACATCTCATCTTGATTCTTAGGTTAATCATCCAAAGTGTCTCTAAAGTCATAATCACATCATTGTTTTAGCCACCTACAGAATCTTCTAGCACTGATGGTAGTTTTATGCCTAAAGTAAGAACAAGCAAGAAAAATACTTAAATTCCAAAGGGAAAATGTACAACTTTTCAAACTTCATAAAGAACTTGTGAAAGGAGGGTGTGTAACCCTACATCTTCCTGTTTTCTAAAGTTATTCTTTTTGGGGGAACATGTGTGTATTTTTTTAGCTACAGATTGGTAAGCAAGTGCAAGAAAATTCTTAGCAGGAAAAAAATTGTTTTAATACTCTGTATACTTTCTTTCTTAAAAAATATGTAGTATAAATGCAACTAGTTTTTAGGGTCTGTACAGACAAAACCAGCATCTCAAAAAATTATGATGATGTAACTTCATAAATGCTTTCTTGGACCCAGACTCGTTTGGGAATCTGGATTTGAAAGCTATATAAATGAGACACAGCATAGCTAACTATAAGAAGGTCTCTGTGAGGTTTTGTAGAGATCACTATGCAAAGCTTTGTTATTTGGCATGTCCCTGACTTTGGGAATTGTGTGAATGCCAGCTGTGCCTCTTGCATTCCTTCTCTGTGCTTAATAGATACAAAGATAGGAGCTTACTTTTTTTTCCTTTTCTTTGGGAAAGGAAGTCTAAAGTATCGTAGAAGTGCAAAAGTCAGTTGTAATTAGAAACTAGGAATAAACATTAAGCAAATCTTTACCTTGCATGTTACATGCATTTTTCTCAAGTGTAGGTTTTTATAGACGTTATTAGTGCCTTGTAGACTGCTGAGAATTAGAGTTCCCTTTCACCACTGTGTACGTGTAGCACATGCTGCCTGAATATTACACCCACTTGTCCGTATTTTTTAAACACTTTTTAAAAATCTGAATGACAGTTCATGAGCAGTGCTGAAGAGTAAGATTGTACTCAGCCAGAACCGTTTGCAATTTTTAAGGCAGATGGTGTGACTTTGGATTGAGGGTGCTGTATAAGTTGTGTAACTCTGGACTCCAATTTCTTCCTTTTGCAAGACAGGAGAAAAAAATCCTCATAAAAATACAATTTAATTCACCGTGTCTCATTAGGCTCTTTTTCTCATGAAATTCAAGGTTATTTTTAGCTTGGTTTTCACACAGACTGTTCTACAGTGTTGTTACAAAGAGCCTTCTTTCTTAATCAGCCCGTTGACTGTCAGGCCCTGCAAGTGATGCTCAGTTTCAACAAGAACTCTTTGATTTTGGAGAGAGTGTAATATATTGGCAAGTGACTTAAACTCCAGGCTTTGTTTGATATTAGTGTACATTCAGTAATTATATCAGTGTCCAGAAAGTGCAATGATCCTGTTTCTTATGAGAACTTTTTTTTAATCTAAGTATAAAATGAGCCTGAATTGAATGCCTTCACATTATATTTCTTTGCTACAGCAGTTCCCC
>VXAY01006331.1:2538184-2566788 GCA_013399855.1 Oxyruncus cristatus | reverse complement strand
GGAGTTCCCCCCCCCCCCCATTTCTTAATTTAAGAAGGGAAAGAATCTGTAATGAAAGCAGTAGGTCCTTGAAAAGCCCTTAGCTTTTTATGTTCAAAGATGGAATCTCCACTTTCTGCTAAATCTCCCTGATTATGCTGAGGCTGCCAATATCTGCAGTGGTCTGACCTTACTGTGTGGGTGGAGGTGTAATGACAAGACTTGAGGGTACTCTGGGGTGCAGTGGGGTGACCCCCTTGCTGTGCCAGCGGAGTGGAGCCCAGGCAGGCTGTGCCATCATACCCCGGGATAGCTGTGCCTAGGGCTGCCTGTGCTTACCATGCTCTTCCAGAATTCCTGGGATGCAGTGCCAGAGAGGAGTGTGGAGCTCCCACCCTGTGGGAAGTCAGTGGTTGTGCTGGGGAGCAGGAAATGGAGCTGAACCCGAGCGCAGCGACGGAAGCCTGGCAGGCAGCCTGGTGGAGAGGTCTTCCTGTAGTGAACAGGGTGGTATTGTTCTGGAATGGTTGGCGCTGAGGAGGTGCTGAAAGGCACCTAATGGAGAAATGAAGTCAAATCCATGAGCCTTTCTATGAACATTTCTGTGTTAGAACTACTCCTTTCTAGTCCATCATCTGGGTGGATACAGGGTTATCAAGGGAGTGGATTTCTGAAATAACTTTCCATAATGTTAACATTATGAAGTACCTTATGCTTTTTTTTTACAGTGAATATGTCTTTGGGCTTAGAGCTTTTTCCTCAGCTCTAACAGGAACCAGTTTATTGTCAATTTTGTTGAGCAACTCTGAGCCTGAACACTAACCTGCTTCTCATTCCCAATATGAAGACCTGTTTATTAACAGGTTGTTGCTGTTCTTATCTTCAGGCCACTACAACTTTAACACCACCATGGTGCGCTTGAAGGCTGAGTCCTGTAACAAAGGATGAGTGACTTTGTTTTGCGTTTTGAGGTTTGGCTGTCCTTAAAAAGTTTTCATAAAATATTTCTTCATCCTACCATTCAGGATAACTTGTCCTTTTTTTAATTATCCAATTTTTTGCAATGGTTCCAAATTACTGTGGATCAGGTGGGAAGAGTAAAGGAGATAGAAGTTTAAGAGCTGTTTGTGTTATGAGTTATATTGAAGTCTTTTTGAAGTACATCCTGTCGTGACTTTTGAAGTTAAGTTGGCAGAAGACTGTGCCCACATCTGTAAGCTTTCAGTGTGGATTAGACCCTCTATTCAGACATGTTTTGATTTAACTGCAGTCCCTATCCTGGAAGGATTGAGGGCAGGTTCTGCTGTTTTGAAAGCAAACTTCTAAAACTGTCACTTGCTGTTCTATTCATACACTTCTTGCAGCAGTAGTTTTTAAAATTTCTTGTCTTTTTTGCTTGCTTATTTTAGAAGGCTAGTTCTGCAAAACATGGCCTCCTTTGGTTTGAACTGGTTATTGAGCTGTAAAAATTGCAGAGTGCAGTTCTAAGAGACTATTTTTTATGAGTTACTTGCTACTTTCTGTTTTATTTTTTTCATTATCTTGATTTAGAGGAAGAATATAAAACACTTGTTTTTGTAGCCGCATTCTCTCACTGTAGCCACATTCTCTCCTTTTAACCTTAAGCATTTAACTTCTGGCAGAGGAATTAGTCCAGTCTTTGAAGTCACTTATGCAGTGATATACTTAAGTGGCACTACCATTACGTGTTCTTTTAATTTCATTTGTGGTGATTTTTAGCTTGTAGAAGATGAAATTACTAGTTTTACTTATGCTCATTGCAATTGTACAGTAAGGAAAAAAGTTCTGTGAAGTTTTACGTTCAGGTCATTTGGGTGTAGTTCCTAATCATTATTTGATCTGAGGTAGAAGTAAGCAGACAGAAGAACTGTTTTATTTTCAGGCATAGGCTAAATAAAACTACTGTGTTTCTAGTACCTGCACTTTTAGGTAGGTTGCTTGGTAAATCTGGGGGTTTTAGCAAGGGTTTTAACAGTTTAGGCACTCTTTAATTTTAAGAATTGATCCTTCCCATGAGTGAATTACTTCCCATTAGTGAATTTCTTCCACTGTCTTTCAAAGGGCAGTGTAATTCAAGTTAAAAACCCAAAACTTCAGAGTATTGCAAGCATGGTAGGGCTTTCTCTAAGTCTATATCCATAAACCTTTTTTAGGCATGGAATCATATGCTTGCTTATTTAGCCTTGCAGAACTGTCAGAAGCTGAGAAAAAAACATGTAGCAATTCCCTTCACGTATGTTGCCACGGCGGTATTCTCTTAATCTCTCTGCATTAAAAAAAACCTGTGGCCTTGGAGGCCTCACCCCTTGTTTCTGTCCTGGCTCCTCCACCACTGGGAATGGAGACAGGGCAGTTGCAGCTGCCTTTCAGGTGATAGCTCAGTTTGCAGTGCATATGTGAGTAGGAGAATGCTGTAGTTGAGCTCTCTCTCTGAGGTGTAATCACATGCAACTCTAAAAATACATGCACCCAACTTCTGATTTTCTCAATAATGTTGTTTTGTTTCACTGTGTAGTCTGTCCACCTATGTTTTGCACCGCCCATGGATTCCAATGCAAATAACTGCCATATTTTTGTAGAACTGCAGCAGCAGTTTCACTCGCATTGTTTCTGGTTCCTGAGAACTCTCTCAACCTGAATAAAATAGTGGTGCAAAATTTTGTCATCGACAAAATCATTATGATTATCTTTTGCTTTTGTTACAACTGACAGAACTGTGCTAAAAAGTGTCTGGAGCTTAGAAATTGTGTGGTGGCTGTGTATCAAATCTGTTTTTTGAAAAGGAACCCCCCCCCCCAGATTATGTATCTTTCGAAGCATCTGTGTTGTGTCATGTGTGCCTGTTCCTTTGCTTGTACATGTGTTTATTCTTGACATTTTTGTTTCATTGCAGTACCCAGAGTGATACTGCATTCAGATCCTTCCTTTACATAGTGGGGTTGAGGGTTTTAAGAACCATGTTTTGCAAATTACTTTTTCATTGTTGAGAAACAACAAATAAATGAAATTGTAAAGATTGGATCTCCTATGCAGTCGTTGTTGAACGCAATGGATATTGAAAAAGTGGAGGACGTGTTTCCTGAAGCAATTTATCCCTGTTTAGAGTTTATTAAATTTTCACTCAAAGAACTGTAAGCCTGATATGTGCCAGGGTTTTGATTTCTTTTTTTTTTTTGATTTGCATGCTCTGATGCAAATGCAAGGAATGTCTCTGATAGGTAACATAGGCACAACCATTAACCTGAGTTATAGAAAAGTAGAAGACAGAATGCTGCAAGGGGCAAGTGCCTTGGCCATCTTGGCAACCAGTAAGTCTGTTCTCTAGCTCTGAATCAGCAGCATCACAGTAAAGGTACTTAGAGAATCCATAATGCTGTAGAAAATGCCAAAGGTGACCCTCTGCTGCTGGTGACAGGATGGGGGCTACTCTCATGTGGTCCTTGTCACTGCTGACATAGCACCCTTGCTTCTCTGTTTTCAGTATCTGAATCTGTGACATGGATGAATTAATATCAAATTCACAGTTGCATTTAATTCTATAAAAATAATTTTGTATATATTATAACACTGTTCAGCAAACCAAGTATTTATGTAACTTAACCAGCCTATACCTTGCAAAAGGGGAGTGCTTAATTAACTCCTGACACTGTGAGGAAGGTTGTGGTTTACTTTCATGGGGATAGTGTATCACTTAACTAAGTACTAAACACTTACCATAGATAAATGCCTGAAATAAAGAAAGAAAAAAGGAGCGGCAGAGGCTGAAAGGGCAAAACGTTGTAGGGTTTTTTGCCTCTCAACTGAGGCAGAATCTTTGTACTTACACACTCCTCTTGCTATGATCTACACTCTTGATCCAAAAGCCTTTCTCTGGATGAAGGCTGTGGAACCTGCAGTTCTCAGTCACAGTTCAAACCCAGGCAAGAAAACATGAGCTAAGTCACATTTCTGACGTCTCTGTTTTCCTTTAATTGATCTAAACATTTAGCAGAGTCAGAAAATATACAGGAAATAAGTGAATGTGTCTTCCTGTTTATATGTTATGTCTGTTTTCTGCTCTGGCTGGGCTGGGTCAGCTGAAGGCTCTGTGTGGAGGGGCTGGAGTGAGCAAAGCCTTGAAGATCAGCAGGAAAGTTTTCCCTTCACCTATCTTTGTCCTAGTTTAGACTTGTGTATTTTGTTCTACATTTTGGGGAAAAAAAATAAAAATTTGCCAAAACACCCACAGAGCTTAAAACCCACTTCATAATAACAATTTTGCTTCTGGCATTGAAGATCTGATTTTTAGGCAATATCTTTTGAAACCATTTCAATTACATGTAATTAATTGAGTATGTGTTAGCATGTAAGATAGTGTGGTGCTATTTCCAGTGGGATCTGATTGTAAGAAAAATAACTTTAAAGTGAAGTCAGAGCAGACTTCCTGAGGTTTACAGTAAAATTTTAGTGCAAACTAATATATTTAAAAAGCAGTTTTCACTTCAGGATTCGTTTCTGTTCATTTGGTTGTATTTATTACTGTGATCTTACCCTCTTGCCTAGTAGATGTTAAAATTCCTGACAGTATTGACAAGTGTGTATGTTGTTCGTGTGCAGTGGAAGGTGCTCCTTTTGTGGAAGGTACAGCTGAGAATGCTGTTGAATGTCAGACTGTCTGAACAGCGATCACTCTGGTCCTGGAGTTCTCATTTGCACAGAGGAGCAGCTGCTTTCAAACTAGAATTGTTTCATTATTCATTTTTATAGATCTTAACGATTCATGAAGATACTGTACTTTTTATTTAATGATAGACATAGGTAAATAACAGGCTTCCTGAGAATAGCAGTTTGTACAGGAAATAGAGAAGGGAAAATTGCTCTGTTATGTTGCTGGATTAAGTTGCAGCTTGCTACTATTTCGTAGGGTATTTTTATTTGAATATATTCTGCTCAACTGAAAATTAATAAACAGCTGTAAAGTCAGGCCTCCTTGCAATCATAATAAATAAAAATAAAACATACTACACTGGAAAACTTAAACTTTTCAATATATTTTCTTGCTACAAACATGTGGAAGACTTCTACTAGTTTATAAATTGCCTGAAGCAACTGCAATCTTCTCTAGACTGCTTAGCGAAAATCTACTTTAAGCTTGGAGCTTTCTGGCCTGCACTGATTCTAGGCTTCTGCAAACAGATAACAGCAAAGCCCATGTGATTAATTTTAAAGTTGGTCTTGATTGCCTTTACCTCTTGTCACTATGATATTTTTAGTGCAGCTGTTTTCAGAGAAGTCTTGTTTTTTCTGATCAAAACTTCTGTAACATGTTTGGTTCATTTTATTAATGTTCTGGGAGTGTAAACAGTTATCAGTGAAATATGTACATAGCCCTGTTTCTTAATTGTTATAATTTCCAAAAAAAAGGCAAAATAATTTCTATTAAAAATTATTAATTCATATCAAACTCATTATTAATTCAAAATGAAGTACCTATTTTTACTACTTACCTAGTTTGTGAATTGCCTCTTTTTTTCTGCCATTGTTGTAGACAGTTGAAGTCAACTAGGTTTCTAATTGTCTCCTCACTTTTCTAAATTAGGTAGGTATATTTTATCCTCCTGACATATGGCTTCAGAATTGCAATGATGAACACAATTCTTCTCCTTTAGTTTAGTCTGTAGTATCTCGTATTTTCATGTTGATACTTTCTTCCTGTCGGTGACAGTTATTTCTTCTTTAAATTTGAGTTTCTGTGTATGTAATGACTATTTTGAAACCCCAGGTTATACTCATAAATTGCGTATGTTCTTTTCAAGAGAGATGACACCTGAGTAGTATCTTTGAGCCAAAGATAAAATTATCTTAGAGAATGTCTTCCCTGCATTATTTTGCGAAGTATATGTTTTACAGGGCTGTCTGATGTTAACTAAAGCAGAGCAGGAGACTTTGTGGATAATTTTGCTTAATATTTTTAATGTCAGGTCTCTTTACAGTTCCAGAATCTTATTTACTTAAAATTCATGAGATACATAATTATTTTTATATAAAATGATATTTTAAAAGGAAATGTCATTTCCTTTTAGAGCTACTGATTAATCTACTTCTATTTAAAGATCTAAATAACTCTTACCATAATCACACTCTCATTAGAAAATAATTAGACAATTCTAGGGAGTTACAGTTTTATCAGCCAGTTATAGACCTAGCATGTTAAAAACAAGTAAAAGAACCGCAGTCAGAAGTAGTTCTTTGTTTTCCAGAAGATACAAAGAAACTTATTTTGGTTATATTAGTTGGTAGAAGCATATGCATTTCTTCTTTTCCTTCTTTATCATGGCGGTTCTTGGTGAAAAAAGCAGATCAAACTTAGTTTGCTGTATTCATACCAGCATTTTGGATGCTAAAATGACCAGTGAAATTCAGGCTAAATAAATGTTGAAGTGACGTACATTGAAAAATTCTAATAACTTTTTGTATAAAATAATGGGTTCTTAGGTGATAGTATTTGTTTAGGGAACTACCATTTAAATAGGTGTTTCATAAAAGCATCAGCTTTGCTCAGTAGTGATAAAAAGAGGCAAATATATGATTAAGAAGAAAGAAGGGGACAACATAGTAGAAAATGTCATTACATCAAAATATAAACTCTTGACACGTCATCTGTGGAGTGTTGCGTACAAAGGGTACAGCATGACAGAGTTCAGGGAAGAGTGAAGGGGAGGATCTTGGATTGTGGAGCAGCTTTCCTGGGAGGAGAGACAAAATTGAGTAGGACTCTTCAAGGCTGAAAAACCAGATGGCAGAGGGTGTAGGGTAGATGTCTCTAAAACAGTGTGCCAGGGAGAATGAGTGTTTGCAGGCTTTCGGGACAACAGTCAGAGGATGTCAGTTGAAGCTCTGAGATGGCAGATACAGCACAAACAGGAGATGATAATCTTTTGGAAAAGGTACGCTCTGGAATTTCATGCCGTGCTATATAGATGTTAGAAGTTTCCATTTGCTCAAGAGGGAACTGGATATATAGATTTGTGGAGTAAACATCAGGTGGGAGTTACTAAATAGACAGGAATCCCATCAGGTGGCCTCTGAGCTGCCTTTTGTTAGAGACCAGGGAACTGCTTATGGAAGGAAGGATTCATGTGTGCTTAGTTTGCTCTTATGCTTTCCCTTTGACGTGTGCACGTGGCCGTTTTTCTAAATATAGGTTATTTGCCTATGTGGATCTCTGCTCTGTCCTAGAATAGCTCTTCTAATTTCATTGTACTCAAGTTCTTGTGTCTTCTTCAATGGATTTCTGTCTCAAGATGATTTGTTCTAGTTAATGTTTGCAACTTGCAAACATTTTATTTGGAAAAAAAGGCTGTATAGATGAGAAAGAGGGTAAGACTTGACTTTACTAATAGACTTTGGGTATTGCCTTTATGGCATAGGAAGGAACTAGATACTTGAAGTAAAAGTTGTTTCAAATTGTTCAGATTACTGCAGATCATTAATTTGAATCAGCCTTTGAGAGTCTTCACAGGCTGTCTACGTGTGGA
Organism: Oxyruncus cristatus; assembly: GCA_013399855.1. Lineage (NCBI taxonomy): Eukaryota > Metazoa > Chordata > Aves > Passeriformes > Cotingidae > Oxyruncus > Oxyruncus cristatus. The sequence goes on along the minus strand of VXAY01006331.1, from coordinate 2,559,271 downwards.
GAATGTGTGTGTGCCTTTGTGTCTCCCACTCTCATATTTCTAGTCAGAAAGTCTTACAGACAAAAAAAAAAATTGCCTAAGACCAGTAGTTCTTTTCAAAACATGTTACCTTTGAAAAAGTGTTCTGAGAAAGTCTAAGAGAGGTGAGGAAATTAGACTTAGTTTTTTTTCTTCTATATGTAACAGTCTGCAGCATTTACCAACCCTTGGAATAGACTTGAAAGGTATTTTCTGTTATGTCATTTTACAGTAAGCTGCCTAATAAAGTTGTTACGGTATTGTAAAGGTTTTTTGGGCATTGGCCAGTGGGTTGTTTGCTCTTTAGAAGTTTGAATGTGTCTCCTGATTTCATGTGTGGTGTTGAAAGCTGAGCACCGGCACAGGTTGGTTGCTTGGAGAAGTGGTGAAGTCTCCATCCTTGGAGATATTCCAAGTAAGCCATCTGGACATGGTTCTGGACAGCTGGCTCTAGGTGGTCCTGCTGAAGCAGCAAGGAAGTTGAACCAGATGACTTCCAGAGGTCCCTTCTATGATGCTGGGCATACACAGCTTGTATTCAGGAAAAAAAACACAAAAAAATAAACTCAAACCAGAATGTGGGGCAGTGTTTTTATGGCAATTGTTTTACAGGTAAAGATTTTTAAAGGGGGCAGGAGTGGGGAGAAAAATAGGACAAGCCATTCTATTAGAAGAAGTTAGTTTTGCTTTTCTTTGTTTCAGATTGTGTTACAAAAAAGCCTTTATAGACTTCTATTATGGCTTTTTGGGAGTAAGGCAGAGGGGTTGTCTTACGCTTAAAGGAATAAGATTGTAATTTCTTCACAGTACAATTCAAGAAAACATGATTTCATTTACTTATGAACTATGGAGCTTGTCTGTCTTTTTGATTGAAAACAAGAGGGAGAAAAGAATATACTAAATTCCACATATGTGTGCATTTCCTATGCTATGAATTTAAGGCTAGTAATATAAATATACTTTGAATGTCTGATAGAAACAGTCTGAGAATTCTTTAAGCTACCTCAGCCAGTCTGCAGGCCCCCAATGAAATTATAAATGTTGTATATATGTTTTCTGTTGCATATTATATAAATATTACTTAAGCTCGTTTCCTCCTTACACGGAACCTATGTTGGCAGTAGAAATCAGGCCTAGTTTCTATGGCAACGTGGTGCCACTGGGAGAAAGGCTGATGCTGTGCTGTGGTTGGTATTTTTATGCAAGGGAAGAGATGCAGACCTACATTTTTAGACAGGAAATGTATTTCAAGGCACAAGAACATTTTAACAATTTTTATAAATCTGTTGAAAAAGTAAATCCATATAACAATGGAAATCGAAGCCTACTGTCTGCTGTTTGCAATAGAAAATTACTTTTTATTTTTATCTAACATTACAGAAAAGGACTGTTAAATATGTACACAACTATTACTGCTGTATTTACATGGAAATAGCAAGGAGACTTCTGTACAAGGAAGGACAAAGGAAGTTTTGTACTGAGGCAAAACAGGAACAAAACAGACTGAATTTTGGCTTAGTCTCCTGGCCTTTTCATTCTAGTTTTCACCTTCTGAACTCTTTTAAAATAATTTTCACAAAGGTCTTTGAGATCTTACAGAAAAATATTTTCTTTTTGTTTATGACAATCCTGTTGCTTAGATTTTCCCTGGGTTTCCAAAAGATAATCCTTGCTTGTTTGTTATTTCAACCACCTCATATCTTTCAGAGGTACTTAGTATATGTTTTTTTACTTTTGGCATGATTTTAGGGATGGGGAGAGCTCTGAGACTGACTCCTGTATTCCCCTCACCCCCATCACTGAGAATGATGAGGAAGTCAGACCCCTCATGCCCCTTATTTGCTGAAGACTGTCCAGTAGTTCTGCACAATTGCTCCTCCCTGTTTATTTTTACTTCCTCTTTGTGTATTATGTGTCATCACTATTTGTTCAAGAAATGCGTGTAGCTGATGCACAGATACCAAAGGGGAATTCAGATGAAAGTGGAAGAATTATGGATGTTATTTTACGAACTGTCTTTGCAAACTTGTGAAGTTTGCTTATAGAGATATCCTGAGACATCAGTTGGTGTGTGGTAAGGTAAAGAAAGTGAAACTATTGTTTAAAATAAACTATAAAAGGCTGCTTCTTTACTTCTATAGAAGTTATATTTTTTGAGAATTATGTCTACATGGATGAGATCTTCAGGTATTTTCCTTTGTTATTAATGAAAATGTAAGAGCAAGGAAAGTCTATTTTGAAGGTATTGGGAGGCTTTCTAGAAACACTAGATCTTCTTTGGGGTACTAGGAGTCATTAAGGGAAGGAATTTCTTAAGCCTGTGGTTTCTCTTTTGTTTTTGATGGGACTAGGGTGAAGCTTTGCTCATCTTGAGTGTTGAGTGGGTGATTGAGTCACCATCCTTGGAGGTGTTATAAAGATGTGTAGATGTTGGGCTTTAGGGACATGACGTAGTGGTGGACTTGGCAGTGCTGGGTTAATGGTTGGACTTGATGATCTTAAAGGTCTTTTTTGACCTAAGCAGTTACATGCTCTCTTTGCATTTCCCTGTGCCTCCTACATGAAAAGTATTTGCTCCACCTCGATGAAGTGGGATGTTCTGAGAAGTCAGAACCTTCTGAGAAGATGAACTGAGCTGGAAGCAGTATTCTTTAGAAGCGTGAAGGGCTCTCAGTGAATCATCATCTTCCTTTCCCAACCCTGGCACTATACAGTTAGCCTGTGTCTGATGTTGCCTAGCAGCAATTCATCAAATGTCTAAAGGAAACTGATTTATCCTAGCTGGGACTCTTGTAGAAATCCAAGTAGATAAAATGTTCATGGAGGAATATTAGCCTCTTCCTATGTCTGGCACCCACACTATCAATCAGGATTAAGCTCAAAGGCATTTTGCAGCTGTCCATGGCTTGGCTGCCTTGTCATGCTGATGATTCAAAGATGTCTCATTTTATAGAGGAATATCTCCATCCCATCCTGCAATCAGCATGTGTTTCAGCTATCATCTTTTCAGAGGTTTAGCAAATCAAAACTCTCAGTGATAGCCTGTGTGCACGGTGGCGCTGACTGCGTACACACATCTTCATTTAGGAGAAGAAAACCAACTTTTGCAGGAACTATAGGTACAGAAGGTGAGATGAGCCTGCTATGCTTTCAGTTCTCAGCTTCTTCTCGTGAAACACAGTGGTTCAACTCTTGAGTTTCCTTCAGCTCTTTTCCATCCATTATTGGATAGTCTACATAGCTTCTTGAAGACTTCTCTGAGGCACATCAGATTACTGAGCCAATGGCAGAGTAGACTTTAGCAGCCTGTGGCACTGACTCAGAGAAAGTCATGGCAGTACATTGCAAACAAATGCAGTGTGTCAGAGTTCTAGCACCAGTCAGATCAGAAGCTTTGTCGCCAAGATAGCACCTTAACATTTCCATTTTTAGCAGCGGTAAACTTGCCATGTTCTTTGGACCTTAGTTTCTGCTTGAAATATCTCGTAGGCTTGAAGTCATGATGTCACAGTCCTTAACTGTTGTTAGGATTCAGCACAGGAGTATTTCTGTCTTTACTGTACCATGCCAGTTATTCTGGACATTTAACGTTTGAAACCTGGAATAGGAAAGTTCTTCAGTTTTTCAGACAGCTCTATGTGGTGGTCAGGTGCAGCAGACACCATTGTTCTTCCCTGAGGAACCCTGGGATGGGGTTGCCCATGGAAAAGAAGGTCTCACCTTTACAAGATGAGATTCCTTTCCTGGGCAATTCAATTTACTGACCTGGTAGGGGAAGCTTCATTTACAATGTTCTGGGATCAAGACATAGGATATGGAAAGACCTCACCCTAGGAGGCAGGTGCATCTTTTAAGAGTTGTATCTTCTCTACTAGGGAGATGGTTCGTCTGGGATACCAGGACAGCTGGGATTCCTTGAGTGCTTTTCCAGCACTGATGGCACTCTGTCGTGCTCTTGGAAATAGGAATATTCCAGTAAGTGAGTCATCCAGCATCCATACTGTGAGGTAAAGCATGCCAAGGCTGGGATGAGTCAGATGGTCTGATAACCCTTATTTTCAGACTTGCTGACACAAAAGAGATTCTGAAAGTGTCATCATGAATTGTCACAGTATTTGGTATCCAAAAGTGCCTCATCCAAGCCTGCTGGACAGGGCTCTAAATAGTCTTGGGGTGACTTCCCTAACTCTCCTGAAACAGCTGCTGCTTGTTGAAGATCCTGTCAGATGAAAGGCCTTTCACTTCACTTACAAGCTTCAAAAATACTGGAAGGCTCCAAAATGGGCTCTACAAGCTACAGGACAAATGGTTGATGGGAGTAAGGAACAGAAAGGCATTTTCCTGGAAGCACCTAGAAAGGCCAAGGGGACATGGAGGAATCCTAGGGACAGAGAGTGATGACCTTTTCATTGAGGGAACATGTGACAGGAGAGCATACTGAATGCAAAGACTTCTGGAAACGTGTTGTTTTGATGTTTGACTAAAATAAAATACACTGCGTTCTATAAGGTGGTTGGGCAAGAGATCAACTGTCAGTTTTGCATTAAGTAGTATGAAAAGTAAAAAAAGTATTCAAAGATCTAGGCACTTAAAAAATGATACTTTTTATGCCAAGGAATTTGGGTTTTCTTCTAGATCAGTTTGTCAAAATGATCCAAATAAAAATACAAAAGATCAAGTAAAGGGTTAAAACAGCTGCTCATTATTTTCTGTATTTGGTTGAGTGCATTTTTTGTGAAAAACATATCTGCTTTTTCCATTTGCTTGCTTTTGACTGTGGCTGGACTCAGCAGTCTCTTTGCTGCTTTTGCTTACTTCTGTTAGGAAAATCAATGCTTAAATTAACATGAAAGAACAATATACAGAGAGAAACTCAAAGAAGGCATTTAATATATGGCCATGTATACCCAAAATGGAAGAATATTAGGAACACTAGCAAAATGTTTTTGAATGATAGCTATCCTTGCAACTTACGATTAATAATTAAGTTAAAAAGTTTTAAATTGCTTGTTTTTATTATTTACTGACACTACAGTGCAGGCATGGGTACTTCCATAAACTCTAGTAGGAATTGTGAAGAGATTTGTGAAAATATAGAGATGTATTTGGCTTTTGGAAGTTTGGGAGGAAGGTTGTGTGTTTTTGAGAAGACTGAGATCAATCCTTTGTTTTGAAAGAGAGTCTGCTAGTGAAAAGGAGTTAGGATTGTTATTGTAACGAGTTCGTGTTAAGTGCTTGTTCCAGCTTCTTGAAAGCAAGGTTAACAAGATGATGTTTGGTTTCAGTAGAGTTCCAGCGGGTGCAATCAGAATTTTTCCCTGCAGCAATGGTTTGTGTTGGTGCAGACAGAGAGGGTTCTCTAATTGCTGTCTTAGTCATGCAGCCTCGTTGCTTCAGGCTCTGTTTTTTTCACCTGCCAGTTACAGCCCCTCAGTGTTTGTCCCGTCCAAAGTGCCTGTCTGCTTACCCTTTTCTCATTGCCTGTAGAATTGAGTTCCCAGACATAATCCAGAGCATGATGCGTTTGCACTAACATGGCTCTTCTAAACATTAACTAAGCATGGACATGAAAAACACCTTTTGCCCTGGATGATCACTTGAAGTCAGAATGACATTCTACCGTGGTGTTTTTGGAGTCAAAAAAAAGGGCCAGAGGTCCTCTGCTGCTGACTGCATTTGTTATTAAGTGAAGGATTACGATTTCACTGTTACTATGAAATCTTTTCTACTAGGCTGTTAAATAGGTAAAAAGGGGTGGGAAATCATGCACTTGTTGATGTATTTTGGCTCATGTTGCTTAAGATTATCACAACTGTCTTCATATGATTTCTAACCCATAAAAATAGAAGATATACTTCCTTGTAGTATGTGTTTATTTATATTAACTCTAAGGGAGTTGCTGTATTTTGAAAAAGACTATATCCCATATCTTTTAATTTAGTCATTAATTCATGTTTAAGTCCGTATTTGATCTCAAAGGGTCAGTGACTTAAGGGGTTTTGATGCCAAATTAGGTTAAATCTGTTAACTTTTCCAGAGGCAGATAGGGCTGTTGGAGAGCAGAGGGTGCTTCTTCCCCCTCTCCTTCAGAAGTTGAGAATTTGTTGCTAGTGGCAACTCTAGGGTACAGTGGCAACTCTAGCATACTGAAGCAACAAGAGCATGTTTTTGGAATATATCTTATTAATAGAAAGACTAGAGACACTATAATTTAACGTGCTAAAGAGAAAGGCAGAAATTAAATACTACAACACAATATGCCGAAAAGAAAGTCAAGAATTAATTTCCGTTTTTACACTTGTGAGTCATTCGGTTAAAAGTAATCCATCACACAGCCATAGTGAGGAAGGAAAAGTCAAAATAGGGGCCATTCCTGTTATTGCCTGCCAGTGTTTTCTGTCAGGTCGTCTTAATGGTCAGAAGTGAAGGTGCCTGCACGCAGAGGGAAGAAGGAGTCATGCAGCATGAGAAGGGACTCTTGTTGCAAGAGGATTTGAAGAAGGTGAAGCTTCATGTGTGGTTTATGAGACTGGCTTGTTTTTTAAGTAGGTTTTTATCATTGCATTGGAGTGATGTTCCTTAGCTGACTTACTTCATGTGGAGGTTTCATTTTGACATGTTAGCATACATGTATAAGAAACTGTATTCTCCATTGTTCAGTACATAGTCCATGGATTTGTGACAGCTGTGTTTCTCCTCCTTTGCTCTTTGGAATTTCTCAATATTTTTTAGCAAAAGCTCTTGTGTGAGCTACTGATGAGGCTTGGGTGTCACCAGAGCAGCAGTAGGAGATTGAAACACAGTGAAACCACTCCCATGCCTATAAAATACAGTCCCTAGGGAGTGCAAAAAACCACGGTGGGCAAACAAGGTGCGAGGAAAGGCTCCTCTCCATAGGAGGCCATTCCACTGGCTGAGTGAAAGAATCAAGTACCTGCAACCCAGGAACCGGGCAGCAGTCCATGTTGACTGGGAGCAGCTAACAGAGGCAGTGGATAGAGCCAGTGGTTGGTGCAGAAGGGCACATGGGGCAGCTTCATCCCCAGTTTTTGTAGGGAATGCTCGTTCAGTATGGTCTGGTCACCCTGCAGAGCTCGTTCCCCTCTAACTGCTGGAGTCAGTTCCCCTCTAACTGCATCAGATGTTTCAGAGGCCTCCACCCAGCCAGAGCTGATGGTAGATGTAGCTCTTCAGGTCTCAGGTTGCCAAGAGTGCCTGATGCCTCTCTGTGAAGCTGGGGCTGACAGAAGGTGTGTTGTTGCTGAGAAACTGTGTCACTGGGTCAAGGACTTATGGGAGGAGTTAAGCAGGCTGTGCAGGATTCGTGAGAATCAGAGAGAGATTGAGTGAGAGATGTTCTCAGAGACCCTGCAGTCTCAGGACTCTCAAGCTCCCATTACAATGGAGGTGCAGGTGGGCTCTGTACCATGTCAAGCAGTAAGTCAGAAGTCTGTTCGATACAAAGGCTTGAAACTGGTCACTGCCCATACAAGCTCAAATGGAGTTGAAGCTGGCCAGCACTGTGGGGGACATCAAAAAGAGCTCTTTTAACACAATAATAGCAAAAGGCAGTGCAGAAATAGCACGGACCTGTTACAGGATTAGGGTGGTCACCTCACAAACAGGGACATAGACAAGGCAAAAATATTTAATTCTTTCTTTGCTTTGTTCTTCAACACAGATGGTGGGCTAAGAGAGTCCAGTGTCCTGAGCTGGAGGACCATGGCTGTGAGAATGATCAGCTCCCAGTTGACCCTGAACTTTTGTGGGATCTGCAGTTGCAGTTGAATCCCAGTAAATTTATGGGGTGTGATGGGATTCATCCAAGAATCCTCAAAGAGCTAGCTGATGTCATTGCAAGAGCTCTCTCAATGATTTTTGAATGATCTTGCGAATCTGGAGAGGTCCCAGTCAACCAAAAACTGGTAAATGTCCCAATTTTTGAGAAGGGCAAGAAGGATGACCCTGGAAACTACAGGCCTGTCAGCCTCACTTGAGTGACTGGCAGAGTTATGGAGATGATTCTGGGAGTTACTGAAAACCACCTGGAAGTCAACACAGTCATCGGTTACAGCCAACATGGCTTTATGAGGGAAAAGTCCTGCTTGTCAAACTTAATTTCCTTTTAAGGCAAGGTAACCCACCTTGTTGATCAAGGGAAGCCAGTGGATGTGATCTTTTTGTGTTTCAGTAAAGCTTTTGATACTGTCTCTCACAGGATCCTTAAGGACAAAATGTCCAGCACACAGCTGGATAAACACATTGTGAGCAATTGGCTCACAGGTCACGTGTAAAGGGTTTTAGCAAATGGGGTGACTTCAAACTGGCCACTGGTCACTAGTGAGGTTCCGCAGGGCTTTGTTTTAGGCTCTTCAACATCTTTGTAAATGAGCTGGACACGGGACTCGAAGGAATACTAAGGAAGTTTGCTGATGATACTGAACTGGGAGGAGCTGTTGACTCCCTTGAGGGCAGAGGGGGATGGGGCAACCCTGGTTGTACGTACAGACTGGGGAATGAGAGGCTGGAGAGCAGCACCATGGAATGGGACATGGAGCTCCTGCTCCATGGCAAGTTGAATATGAGTCAGGAGTGCCCTGGCAGCCAGGGGGGTCAACAGTGTCCTCGGGGGCATCAGGCAAAGCATCGCCAGCCAGTCGAGGGAGGGGATTGTCCTGCTCTGCTCTGCGCTGGTGAAGCCTCACCTTGAGTATTGTGTGCAGTTTTGGGCATCACAATATATGAAGGGTATAAAGCTCTTAAAAAATGTCCAAAGGAGGGCAGTGAAGATGGTGAAGAGTCTAGAGGGGGAAGCCTTAGAAGAGAGGCTGAGGTCACTTGTTCTGCTCCACCTGCAGAAGAGGGGACTGAGTTCTTCAATATCCTCACAAGGGGAAGCAGAGAGGAGGGGCTTATCTCTTCACTCTTGTGACCAGAGACATGACTCGAGGAAATGGCCTGAAGTTGTGTCAGGGGAGGTTTAGGTTTGGTATTAGGAAAAGGTTCTTCAGCCAGAGGGTAGTTGGAACTGGGGTTCCAGGCACTGGAAACCAGGCACTCCAGGGAAGTGCTCACAACACCAAGCCTGAGTTCAAGAAGAGTTTGGACACTGCTCTCAGGCATGTGATGGTGTGGTTCTTGGGGCTGTCCTGTGCAGGGCCAAGAGTTGGACTGGATGATGCTGGTTGGTCCCTTCTAACTCAAGATATTCCAAGAGTTTAACATTCTCAGTATTTATAATACTTTACTGGTGACTAGAAATATGGGTAAGGTGCAAACTGCTGAATGTATATCTACATATTTTCTTTCTGTGTTGCCAGCTGGGTCTGTATTTTTTTTTTTTTTTAACTGTTGACTTTTTTCGCTCTGCAAGTCTGTAATGGATGACTCGTCTGGAAAGTAGAATTCTGCTAGAAAAACAGTATTTGAGGAGGAAAACACATTACCTTGGCAAGTTCAAGACTGAGGCTTCCTGGATGGAATTGGCTTCAGGTTTACTGTCTTAAGAACATTTTAACAGAACTGCATGTGTTTGAGAACAAAATTTCATTTTGGACTCACTTCCTGAGCTTGAAATCAGTTACTTCTTGGAACTTGGTGTAACTCAGTGTCACAGAAAGGCCATAAGAGCTGCCTCCTAAACCTGGCAGACTTGACTACTTCGTCCTAGATGTGATTGGATATAAGGGTAGGCTGCTCCTGGGCCCCCTCAGCTCTGCCCCTGGCCATGTGTTCTTCCTGTGATGCTGGGCTGGGGCGGTAGCACGGTAGGACTGCAGTACTTGCTGCGTGAAATGGCATTTATTTATAGTACCCGTTGTTTTGAACGGAAGAAGGCGGTGTTCCTTGCCATTTTACTTGGACTTTGAGTGTGTGTTCAAGCCCAAGGTGGCCTCTAAAAGGCTAATAAGCAAGATCGGAATGAAAAATTCATTCTCTGCTTTGCTGTTTGAGGTTACAAAAGCTACTGTGTCTTAGCCTGCTCTGTCCCAGGAGGGGTTTTCACTGGTGCTTCTATTAGTGTTTGATGGTGGGATGGTATCTTCCAAAGGAATGTTAACAGTGCCAGGAGGAGTGATAAATTTGTTTAATAATGACCAGATGTAGAAACTGTTTCTATCATGTGACATGCCAGCACTCTCACTTTTTATGCATGAGTTTTCTAGAATTGGAGATTGTAGTACAGTTGTGCACTAGAATAAGAACACAAACAGTGCTTTTCGTGTAAAGAAAAGCTGTCCCTGAAAGTTCACATTAACAATTTCTTGAAGTTAGTTAAAAACATATCTCCTTATGCTCTGTTTCCTTCTGGATTTATAAACTTTGTTTCTAAAAACAGTAAGATGACCGCTGGCATAATTAAAAATAATTGTTAAATTACAAATAATTGATCATAGCTATTACATTTTAAAATGATTCAAAATTATAACCTATTTAAAATCTTACTTGAAATATGCAACATCATTTTGTTTGTTGAGCAAGAACTTCAGAGTTGTTTTGATCTTTCTTCTGGTTTTGTTGCTTGTTTTATGTGTGTGGATTTATTAAGAAAGCCTCCATTTAAGGCTGCCTCCGGTTCAAAGAGCTCACTGTTACAAGGCACCTGTCTAATTAAGCTAAATTTGCATTTGGGAAAAAAGAGCAGGCAAGAGTTCAGCTCGTAAAGCAGACACCATTTGAACAAAGGAGAAAGAGATCCAAATAGCTGAGTCTTTAAAATGATAACAGCTGGAGGAACTTGTGTATAGAGATTTCAGATTTTAAACTCTCCAGCACCTGCAAGCCTCGCCGAGGAGCATGAAAGATTTTGCCTTCTGGAGCTGGAGGGAAGCAGAGCTGGAGCTCCTTCCCCATGGACCCACACCCACCTGTAGATTTCGTAAGGCTCACATCTGTTAGGAGCCTTACAGCACATTTTTTCTCATGCTTATTCTCCCCCTTGATTCCTCTTTTTACCTCTTCAAATTGAAATTTCCTAAAGAGCCTCTATGGACATGTCAGGAGGTTAATATCATTGTTAGAATATAGTTTATTCCATATTTTATTTAATTAAATATATGAAGTCATTTAACCTAACTTTAATTGCATTTTCTGTTAGCAAAAAAATGTCTCTGGTTGTGTTCATCTGAAAATCTGAAGGGAAGTTTTGTTTTCCCCTCCGATTGAGGTACTTCCTATCTTAATACGACCAATTTTTGTCTCCCTCTCAACTTCTTTTTGGTTTGACACAGTCTGTTTTCCTAAAGGTGGAAGAATCAGTTGCAGGTTTTAGCTAGTTCGAGGTAAAGCTCAGTTTACCCAAAATTAGTCCCCATGTGTGCAGTGCAGTGTTTTCAGAGAAGGACTCCTGCTGTCACATGCCTGTTCCCGTTGGGGAACATGAGGATTTCTTCAGGTAATCTTGTTGTATAGAACATAATAACCTGCAATACACTCCCGTCCATTACTTGATAATAAAAACATATTTTTTGTCTATGTGAGTTTTGGATAAAGGGGCCTGAAGTCTGTTTTGTTTTTTAGTAAAGGAAATCATTTATTTGTTGAGGAAATGTCTGAAGATGAAGTGTCTGCACAAGCACAGGCCCAGGGTGCATCTGTGTTCCCTGTGGCCAGGAGCAGTTGCCTGGGGAAGAGCACAGGATTGGGCCCCCACGTGCTGAACGCTGTTCCAAATCCAGTGGAATCCAGTGGAATCCAGTTCCAAATCCAATCAGGCTGATGGGCTTCATGAGTCTGAGGGGTGTTTCCATTAGCTGTTAGCTGATCTTTCTTCCATGAGTTTTTCTGAGCCCTGTTTGAAACTAACTTCTCCTATCCGTGATATCCGAGGAGAAAAGGTGGCTTTAGTTTTAACATCATGTTGCATGACTGTTTTTTTCTTCTTTCCATTTTATGTCAGCTTGGCTCAGTTTGTGTGGGGAGAGGCAGTGGACAGCTATTTCCTATTTGCTTTCTCTCAAGATTTTGTTGCTCTCTGCTGTCTCTTTTCCTGGCTGAAGAATTTTGGTATGTTCAGATGCTTCCCATATGGAAGGCATTTTGTGAGTTTAATCACCCTCACTACTCTTGTTTTACCTTTTCCAGAACAGAAGAGTAGCAAATGACCCCAACAATATCAACAACAAAAAAACTGAACAATTCCTTCCAGAACTTCTCATGGTATAATTTTCCCAGAATTTTCAGATTTTAATCTTAGGGAAATTGCTTTTACTGTTGGCTGTTCCCCAGTGGGAACATGGAGCAACATGTCCATGATGGAGAACAGTAAAATTAAGTTGTCAGTAATTTTTTGTTTCATAACAGTGGGCAGTTGATTTTTTTATAAGACTCCATGCAGGGTTTTGACGTATTTTGCTTCAAGTTCACTGTAGAAGAGAAATGCTTCAACTTTCCTTTTGTCTTTTCACTAAGCATCCCCTCTAAGAGCAGGTTAAAAATAGGATTTAATTGAATTTTGATTGGACTTCGCTGTAAATTTATTTTTTTCCATTGAAAAGGCAGTAATTAAAAGACAAAACATGCTGGTTAGTCTTTGCTGATTTTTTGTAGTGTTTCTTTCAATACAGTTATAAGGTTTGTTGTTGTAGTCTGTGGAGATGGTCAGTTCTCTGCATACCTGCTGGCAGAATACAGTGAGTCTAGAAGTGGTGTGTCATCTTCTTCAATTAATTAAGTGTTTATGCTTGGATGGTGATGAATAACCTAATGGTGGTAGACCACAGAGTACCAAGTGATTACTTCAGAATAAAAGGAAAACAAATTTAAGATTTATCTCTGCATGCATGTGTTACCTAATGCATATCATTACATAGCAACATTTTAGGAATAAGAAAGAGTAATACTTGAAATAACACAGCTGTTGAATAGCGTGTTGTGTTATGATAGTATTTGACAATTGTATTTATGAAAAGGAAATGGAGGTTACATACATATTTATTACTCGCAGCTTTCTTAATGGCTGGATTTTTAATATGAATGATGTTTTGAAGTCCACTTGAAAGAATAAATAATTCACATTTTCACAAACTGTGTACTGGAAAAAATGAAATCTAAGCTGAATAGAATATATATTCATGCCATACACTGCGAATTAAGACATTGTTGGAACATTCATCATAGCTTATCTTTGCAATTCAATAAAGGGGATACTAAGAAATGGCAAAACTGGAGTTCTCTCATTGACTGATGTCCTACCTAAAACTGTGAAACTGTGTTTTGGCAGAAGAGCAAGGTTGGTGGTGCCAGGATGAGTTGTTCAACTTGTAGGCAGAAATTAAGCAGCCAAGTCGAGTGTTGAAAACTTGATCTTTACTTAGACCCCAGAAAAGTAAAAGTGAACAAAATGAAAGAACAATAAGAATCTCTTGCTAAGAATCCTTAATTGAAGGAAAAAACGAGCAAAATAAGGCAAGAGTGCAGAATTAGCAGTCAGGCTGATACAACTCAGCAGCATTCTTTCCCTTCACTCATCTTTCTGTACTAATGTTTGATTTTTTTCAAAAGGTGCAAGCAAAGCTAAAAGGGCAAATCAAAGATTTTCCTCAGTTTAAAGCAGTGTTTTGTTTTTGCAGATAAAAATCATAAATAATTCCAGAAGGAAATAAGGTAATATCTTTCCTTCCTTCCTGGTGTGCACAAAGGAGAGTAGGAAAACACTCCTGAATACCAAAATCAACTAGGATTGGAGATAGGAAAAAAAGTAACCCTTTTCAAACCAAAATCAAATACAGTAGCTTGAGAAAGACTCAGAAGCAACCCTGTTTTCTTAACCTATTTCCTTAGGAATAAATTTGACTTTTTTTTAGAAATCTTGTGTTGTATACTTCCTTCTTCTCTCATAGGGAGATTCTTGGTATGACTTGATGTTTGTTTGAAAATGAGTGACAAAATGTTTGAATGGCGATTCCAGAAATGCTTCCGATTTAAAATACTGCTTTAAAATACTCTTTAAAATACTGCTTTTATTGTGTGAAGAAATAGAGCAAGTAGTTGTTATCTTAAAAGACAAAAATTGGCACAATTTCAACGAATCTTTGAACTTACAACCCCTGTACCGCATTGCCCTACTCTACCCTGGCCTTTTCTGTAGTTGTACCATCTCATGTGATCAAAATAACATGGATTTGATCTCATGTGATCAAAATAACATGGTTACTTGTGGTCAGAATAAGGTAAAATGATGGTACAGCAAGGAGTCCAAGCACTGTGTTTCCTGGCACACAGTTCTTTCAGATATACTGATGAAGTGCAGGCTGCTTTACTATGCATTCTTCTTACTCAGGGAATCATTTAGGCTGGAAAAGACCTTTAAGGTCATCAAGTCCAGCTGTTAATTTTTAATTTTTAAGTGTTCTTGGTTCTTGATCTGTGTATCCAAAATGGTCTCGTGCCCGGCAGATCAGGTTTTAAGGTTTGTAATTGTAGATCCTTACATGATAATTTGTTTGAGTCAAGATTCCTGCCAACATCAGACCAGACGTTGGTGGTGTCAGCTTGCTGACACCGTGAAACCAGGCTGTTGGAGGGCCAGAAATCTAGTCTGTAGTAAGAGTAACTGGTCAGAGAATCTGCTTGTACCTTCCATTTGTGGTTTGCTTTCCTTGCTATGTACCATATGTTGGGAGCCAAACAGGAAAGCAAAAAAACAGCATAGTTTATGTAAGTAGGAGCACACCTGCAAATGTGTTTATTGTTTATCCTACAAATTGATCCCTTCTCTCTCTTCTATTCTGTCCAAAGCTTTATGTGGTTAAAAATTACGTAAATTTAATTTTTTGGTTAGATTTCTCATCATAACTTAGTTCAAAATACTCCTTTTTAAATCAAACCATTTATTGACTGAAGATCTTTATTATCTGAGAGGGGTAGCAGGCACATAAATTTGGAGTGCATACAACTTTCAGTGATGTCCTTTAAAGCAAAGGCATAACAGCAGCTGCTGTGCAGGTGGTGAATGTTGCCAGTAGAATTTATTTATGACCAACTGTGTTCTCTTTGACACCAAATGCTCTGTCTGTCTGTCTGTCTCGAACAATTGCAGTGTTTAAAAAGAAAAAGGGGAAATTATGAAGAAGAGAATGGGATAAACATAAATGCAGTTCTTATTACTCATGATCAAGGAATTATTTGAATCTTCTTTATAGGTGCTGAAAAATTAGATTTCTGGTTTTTTTATCATATGATTGACAGAATGCTGTTAACATGCTCTTTTTCAGACATGTTAGATTTGCAGTAGATATAAGTGTAAGCAGCTTTTGATGGTACAGATGCTTTAAACTGCTTTGCAAATGTATTTGGCAAGTATATACTTTTTATTTGTAACAAGTATGAATACAAAACATCAACCCGTTTGGAGAAGGCTTTCTTAATTATTTGACAAACAGGTACACTTCAACCCTGGACTTACGTGTATTGAAAATACTCAGTTTTGAAATATGAGTAGTTTATAGGTATTTAGAAATACCAAGTACAGCCTTGTTCAGAATAGCATATAAAATATATGTTTGTTTTTTTTCTAAATTGGAACTGCAAGACATCTCTTGGCTGGCAGTGTTGGGCTTTGTGGTTTGGTTTTCTCTGGGTTTCTTTTATTTAGCACATCTTAAAGCATATGGTATATATGTCATCTTAAAGTATATGTTTTGGTAGTGCATCATAGGCTACTTAGGAAGATTAATTTTTTGTCTCTTATTTTCTAATAGCTCCTTTCAGTACTTTGTGTACTGATACAGGTTTCCATAGTCTTGGCAGCAGCTACAGATGCGGAGAAGTGCATTAAGGTTTGGGTCAGTGTCCCTTGAAGATTGTTTCTTGCTCTGTATTAGTGAGATCTTTCTTACTTCAGCTAGCAGGCAGGAGCTTTTCAATAACCTGATATTCTTTGAAAAGCATTTCTTCTCAGTTGTACTCAAGAAGATGGGTCTGACGTCACATTTGCTTGTCAGGAGTTTTGAAAGCTTGTCAGTATCAGGTTACAAACTTTATGTATCTTTTCCAACCTGTTCCAGTGAGTAAGTCCAAACTGACTTGAGACCTGCTTTTGGTTTGGTCAGATGCCTCTCTGTCCACACCTCTGTGTGGTCCTGTGGGGGATGTGAAGGATGGCAGTGAGAACATGAGATGCTTCACTGGTATTCCCCAGAGCGTTTCTTCCTCCCCTCTGGAGGGCTGGGTGACCCCTGTGAGGAAGCTCTTTACCAAGTGTGGTCTCTTCTATTTTCAGGCCAGAGCCTCAACAGAAAGCTCCCTCTGCACCTCCACCTCCACCCCCGCCCCCACCTCCGCCCCTACCGGAGCCCACCCCGCCAGAGCCAGAGGAGGAGATTTTGGGGTCCGACGATGAGGAGCAAGAGGATCCCGCAGATTACTGTAAAGGTGCGTGCAGTTCAGCCCCGTCGGTGAGGGTGAACGTTGTAGCGCGAGTCTCAGTTACAGTTCTTGGGAGGTTTTTAAAGAGCAGGTCTTTAATTATGGAATTTATTTATACTAGAATTAGGAACAACAACTACTCATTTCAGGTCCAGATGCATAATTGTCTTCAACTTTAGTTTTTTACTTAGCTATAGCTGTATACATTTTGTAATAAATACACAAATACCACATCCCTCTTCTCTTCCTGATGTCCTACTTTAAAGAATAGAGAAGAAACTTTTCTTGGCTGATGTGAGTTGTAAGAGAAACAAAAACACCCCAACCAAGAACAAACAACCCCTCTCACTCCAAAAAGTTCTAAAATGCCTTGATGTCTTTAACAACATTACCTACATTTATTTTGTAAACTCTATCTTTTTTTCCTCTTTTCTCACCTGCAGTATCCCGAGATGCTTCTTTTCCATATGCTGTCTTTCACAGCCCTCAGCATTATCTACATCTTCATTTTATCTCAATTTCCTTAATTTTTGTATTGGCTATATTAATTTTTTTAACGTTGTTAAATGCATAAAAGTGTGACTGCAGTACAATAGTGTCGATACTTAAGTTTATTTTAATGTCACTGCTAAAGTTGTACATCTCTTCCCATTAGGGTAAAATGTATACTGTACTTACATGAAAAACCATAAATAACAGGTCTATCAACTCTGGGTTTTCTATTGTTGTAGATTTCAAGAATATGAATATACTTTGGGAAACATTAAAGTTTTATCACTTCAGGTTAATGCTTTTGAACAGCCAAAAAGCACTCTGTGCACACTGACTATAGCTGGTATTCTGTATTCCTCATACCAAGAAACACTTCCTATGTCAAATATGATAAAGTCTTACTTAATCAGGAGTTTCTGTGTAAGCCTGGAGATGTGCTACTTTAAGAAACCTCTCTCCCAGCCTGGAATAAGTGTTTTATATTTTCAGATTTAACAGTGGAAAGTGACTATTTCATTTTGGTGTAAAAAATTGTATTAATACATGACATTTCAAATATATAAGTGGCTTACAAATGCCAGTAATGGAAGCCCAAACCAGTAAACTCCAACTAAATGTTGAAGTCTGCAGCAGGGAAATGAAAAATGTGTCACTAAAGCATGCTCAGGTGTTTCGTTTTAGGTTTTTCCTATTATTTTTGTTAAAACACATTTGCTCCTGAAGATGACTCTCTTGGTATCTCTAATATCTTCCATCAGTGAGTAAGGATTTGTTTAAACATCTATTTACTTGTAAAGTCTGTATTTCCTTCAGATTAAGCATTCCAAGGCCCCAGCTTAATTCTTTCCTGAAATAGGGGCTGTGTTTAATTTCAAACAATCCATTGTTGTCAGTGTTCCAGTATCTCTTGCAAAATGCCACCATCTGCAGAAGCCAGATCACAAAACAAAAAAATAGTCCTAAGTTGACAGCCTGCTTATGAGTTACCTGTTTAACTAGAGCAGGTCAGGAGTGAGATCTGGATGCTTTTAAAACAAACCACATGTTACACTAAGAATACTTCCAGGCTTCCTGAAAAATTATATGCATAAAGGTTCTGCTAAATTTTTCTGATCCTGAAGCTTTTAAATTATATTTTTTAAAGTATGTGAAAGATAGTTGAAGCTTTGGTTCATTCAGGATGTCATGATCGTTATTTGTTTCCACGAGAGCAGCGTTTTTGTTATTCCAGTGGATGATTTACCTGTTTTCTGAGCCTAATTTCCTGTAAGACTGAGCAGTACATTTCCTTCTTTTAGTCTACTGGGGTTCAGCTGACAGGAGGCTCAGTATAAGGATCTGAATTGAATGGGATTGGGATGATCTGGGGCTGTAGAGATTTCTCTTTGTATATTTTATATTCAGTATAGGGAATGAATAAGTTATTTGGTAAAGAATTCCATGGATGGCTTGTAGATACCTTATTTCCATTATTTTTGAGAGATGTTTCATTAGTTTGAATATCTTTCTCTATTTCAGGTAGCCTAATCTGTATTTACAGAGTGGTAGATAAAGATTTGGAAATTATTATTTAATACTGGAGCGTCTCTTTTATTCCTAATTTTGTCTTCAAAATGGCAGCCTTTCAGGGTTTTTGAGTGAAGCTCAGAGCATACTTCATCTCAACCCCAGTCTGAAATTTCATAGGAGGGCAATTTTGATGAGGGATATATAATTAATTTTTTAAATTAATTCATCATATGACCTGTTAGCTTCCCGTTGAGTATTTTTGTTACTAATTTTATTTTTAAGGGTATGTTACTGTGTGCTGGGCTTGCTGGTGGTTAGTTAATAGTCACAGTAGTATTTTTAATCAGGAAGTTGGATCTGTTTGAATTAGCACCTGATGTGAAAGAGTCAACTTACAGCCATTTGTGTAAGGCAGACTAACCTCTGTTCCCTGGGGGCTTCCTCCAGGGCCTGTTCAAATCTGTGACATTCCTTCTGTTCGTGTCACTGAATTTATATTAAATACTTCTCAAATATTTATTTGTGTAAGGAGTGGAAATACCCAAAGTCCAACTACATAATTTTTCAAGGGGTACTTAGTGAAGTTAGTTTTTCTTCTTCTATGTAAAGCCTTGAAACACTTGGCGATTTTTTTCAAGAGCCTGTTGTGTCATGGATGTAATTGGAATTTTTTGCTTCTCTGGTCGTCTTCCTTGCCCCCTGGAGATGTCTCCCATTCATCCTGCTCACAAAGGGGAATAATTCCCTATACAAACATAGAACGAGCCAGCTACAATTACCAATACATTCAGGAGGCATTCAGGAATAATGATCTCATTTTTCTGACCCTCTGTCTTGCGTGCATGTAGCTAGCTAGCTGTGAGAGAGAGAGACTTCTTTTTTCCCTGTGTGTGCTGCAGTGAATAGTCCAACAGGGTTTTTTTTGTTGTTACATTATCAACAGTGCCACTTACACATTGTATATTTTCCAATGCCTGTATTGTTTTTCCAAAAGTACATAATTTTACCCAAACAGTTAATTTTGCTCAGATACTTTACTGTTTTTAGAAATACTTTCTGTATCGCGAAGAACTGAAATAATGACATTCATTACATTCAGGATGACAGCAGTTTTTAAAATGCAGTCAACTGTTGCTACCTGATTGTCCACAACCTGTAACTGCATATGTTGCTGATAGGAATGATCAGGAATGTGTACAGGAGTGGTAACCGATTATTTCCAAAACTGCTCCAGTTGTGGCTTAGGGCAGTGAAAAGTATATTCTGAAATATATATACTCAGAGAATATGCTACCACTGTTGGCATCTGTCACATATGCTGGTGTATTGCTATAATTAGTTATGACAGTGGTGTGGGGACGAAAATAACGTGGGTTTTACATATATAGTATTGTTACACTTGCAACACATAGAGTTTACTAAAATAACTTATCAACGCTCAGTTTATTAATTTGACTTTGGTGTCTTTGTTTGATTTCCTCTGTATGGTGTTTTCTTTCTGTGATGGGAAGAAATTATCAAAAGTTTTTGATTACTTTAAAGCACAAGTATGCCAAAAGCTGCCTTACAAGGCAGTTGTTGGCCTAAACTATTCTTAGAAACATGGTTTTACCTGTATTTAAAGTCTTCATTGTTGAGTGTTGTGCTGTTAACACGTTAAAACAGCAACTGTTTTGCTTAGTGCAAAAAAATTATTTCTGGACATTGTTTTGAATGCTTTAAGGCCCACTTAACATCCTTCTGGCAGTGCAAAAGACTGCATGAAGTGTGAGTGCTTTACATCTGAAGTCATATATAACTGTTAGAGAATGACTTAATAGAACTAGATGTTTAGGAAAATTATCAAGTGTTCCAGAAATAATTGTATTGTTGAATTTTGAAATCTGTTTGCAAACCATAGAGAGGTGTTAAAACTAGGTGTTAAAATAATTTTAATTTTTTTTTAATTCTATCTGTTTGCAAAGGAAAGGTTATTATATAAAGAATAATGTTTCATACTTCACACTGTTTTCATGCAATGATAAATGCGGCAAAACCTCAGATCAGAAGAAATGGTCCTGTGATGGTGACTTATGTGGAAGTCTGATATAAATTTTGCTATCAGGTCATCAGACTTAATTCATTTCACAAATGCAAACCTTTTCAGTAATGGAAAGGTAGAATTTCTCTATGTTGTCTTAACCTTCCACTCTATGACTTTATCATCCTGGATAGAGTTCTATGGAAAAAAATTTACCAAGTAGTAATATTTTTTTGTTGTTTGTTTTAAAACAGTCAATAGCTGTCTTAAATAATGATTGTATTTATCCAGATTGTTAAATGTCTTCGTCAGCTGTTACTAGAAGGACGGTTAAAAAGACAAAATTATAATTTTTCTGTCAGTGTGGATTCACATATGTGTGTTTATTCAGCAGAATTTCTCTAATAATGAAACTGCAATAGACTTGGCCTTCATATGTGGCTGATACTGTTTCTTTTTGCAAATGGCCAGTACAATAATCAACACTTACTGTCAGTAAGTCCATGTCCCCCCTCCTTTTCTGGAGAGTGAAACAGGTGAGGTGTTCCAAAAGTAATCTGTTTTTTTCTTTGGAAATAAGGAGTTCCTGCTTGGCGGTGTGCACGTCCTTACTGAGGTGTGCACGTCCTTACTGAGGTGTGCACGTCCTTAACTGAGTGTGGCACGTCCTTAACTGAGGT
>VXAY01006331.1:2437392-2537815 GCA_013399855.1 Oxyruncus cristatus | reverse complement strand
TTACTGAGGTGTGCACGTCCTTACTGAGGTGTGCACGTCCTTAACTGAGGTGTGCATGTCCTTTACTGGGGTGTGCACGTCCTTTACTGGGGTGTGCACGTCCTTTACTGGGGTGTGCACGTCCTTTACTGGGGTGTGCACGTCCTTTACTGGGGTGTGCACGTCCTTACTGGGGTGTGCACGTCCTTACTGAGGTGTGCACAGTAGGAGGTACCTTTTTAGATTGCTAGGTGAGTTGCCCTGGCAGCTTTCATGAACTTTGCTTCCCAGTGATGGAGGGAGGAGTGCGGAGTTCTTCCCCTGAGGGCAGTCCTGAGACTTAATCCTAGTCTGGATCCCTATGTCTCCTGTAATGCCTTGCACTGTTCCTGGACCAGGGCCTTCTTTTTCCTTTGCACTTTTTTATCTGCAAATGTTGATGTCTGTATACCTAATGATTTGTGAGATGAAATGTGGTATGTGATAGTAAGTGTACAGTTCTCATGGGTTAAGAGTTTAAAGGTTGTTCTCATTTCAGGGTCTTCATAGATTTGTGCAGAATTCTCATGGAAAAGATGTAACTTCCTCACCTTAGTGCTAGGCTAAGGGAGCTGAGACTGCTCTGTTCATGCTACCTGTGCACATCAGACTCACTTGGTGGGCAGGGAGGGGGGCAGGTCAGTGCTCCGGAGCTGGACTTGTGCTGCCCTTCGGAAGTTGTTGCTGTCGCTTGGCTTGGACCTGCCCTGCCAAAACAAACACTTGTGATTGCTGCTTCCCTGATGCTCTGGCTGAGCTGGTGGGAGTCTCTGGCAGCGGGATCACGTGTGGGAGCCTGGGCAGCTTCAGCCGTGTTGGATGGGTCAGCTTTGGTTGGGGCTGTGAGCAAGCCTCCAAGTGTCTGCTGTTTTCTGAGCTTGAAGTTACACCTTAACATACATACATCAAAGCTGTGTGTGTTTTAGAGTTTGTTAGACATACCCACATCTAACACAATACTTTATTTAAGCTTCGTCCTTCTGTTGAGTATGTAATCTTTATAATTCCATTGTACAGTTGTGTTAAATTTATTAATCTGTTCTGGAAGCATTTGAGAGAAGTTAATAAATAAATCCTTGAACTTCTTTTAAGGCAGAAGATGTTATTAGCAGGAAAAAAAAAAATATATCCAGATTTGACATCACTGTTCCACAGATAAAAGGAGATAAGAAAGACGTCCCTGTTTCAAATCCAAGGAATTAAGTTATACATTCACATTGTTGTCTTAACTGGGTAACAGTTCTAACAAGATTTTCAGGGGATTTCAAAACAAATACAGCAACTTAGATTGCATTCTGAAGTTTTCCTGATTCCAAATGGAATAGTCAGTAATGGAGGATCCTGCCGAAGGACAGTTGGGCATGACATTGTGAAGGACCAGAGAGAGACAAAGAAGTGAGTCCTTGACAGCTCCTCTGAGTCTGCTGCTGGTGATGTCCTGGAGGGTTCATGGTGCAGCTTTATTTTTGTTTGCAATTTAGGCAGAATTGTGGATGTTACTGTTGGTGTGTTAAGGTCTGAATAAAAATCTTGTGTGATCACTGGCTTCCCTGTGTTTGACTGGGAGGAGGAATGCCTCTTAAAACACAAAGGAAATAAAAGGCTTCATTACACCCTCCTCACACTGTCTAGAAACCTGAGCTCCAGCCTGCTCTGTCCTTTCAGCCTTTCTGTCTCAGGGGGCTTTGGAGGACCTGTGTAGTGGTGTAAGTTAGGACTGCAGACTTTAGTAATTAAAGAGCATTTCAGACAAAGCCCAGAGCTGCCTGCTCTCTCTTCCTCGCTGTAAAACCCTCAGACATCTGAAAAATGCATTGCTGCTGTGGGTCACGAGCCAAGCAGAAGAGCAGCAATAAGGTCTGCATTGTTCTTAACATTTTCTCAGGAAGTATTTTATTGCTACTTTTATTACTAGAAAGCAAATGGGAATTAAAACAATCTCTGTTGAGATTCTGCAGTCATCCAAAGTATGTTGATTGGAGAAGCTTCAAATATGATAAGGAAATAATGTAGATCTCTTCTGTACTGTCTGTGAAGTGGAAGATAAGCCTGAGGAAATACAGAACAGATGGTAATATTACCATAAATAAAAGCCATAAGAAGGGTGAATAAACTCTACAGTAGTTACAGGACATGAGTTTTTTCCCTCCAGGCAAATCAAGGCAGACTTTTTGACATTAAAGTTTTCTTTAGATTTCCTGTTTATAGTACAGGACAATTTGAAGAGGAAAATTTATGGTACAAGAATGACTTGAAAACCTGGGAATTATTGTTTGTTTTCTGAATATTCTTTTTCTACTCATTTTTTCATGAAAGGAGGCTATCATCCAGTGAAAATTGGTGATCTTTTCAATGGCCGGTATCATGTTATTAGAAAGTTAGGATGGGGACACTTCTCTACAGTCTGGCTATGCTGGGATATGCAGTAAGAAAACTATTTATTTCCATACACTTTTTTTCTTAATATGTTACTTTATTTTGTCTGCAGTAACTTTTGTTTTGTGTGCATGATAAAGTTATGTAAATGTTTGCTATCATTTTATGCAGAGAGATGACTACAGTCATATTTTGATTAAGGATATAGTTTATAAAAGCTTTTGGAATAAATGTAATTCCATTTTCTTTGACAAATTAGCGTTGCTTATTGAATTCACATGTTGTCTTGAACATGCGAGAATAAGCTGATATTTTTCTGTTGTATCTTTAATAAAAAAATACGATATACCTTTATTAAATGATAAAATATGTAAGCAGATTCCTCTTTTAAAGACATTAATGACAAGTCAACAAAATATTCAATAGATTAGGCTTTTAACAATACTGTTGAAAGTTCTGGTTAAGTGTAATTTCAGTATTTTCTGTCAGAATACATTAGACTATGAAGTATTCTATTTAAAATTTCCCAGGCTTCAAAGCATGTTTGGATTAGCTCAGAGCCTGTGTTGAAAATGTTTCTGTTCTTTTCAAGGGGAAAAAGGTTTGTTGCAATGAAAGTTGTAAAAAGTGCCCAGCATTATACAGAGACAGCCTTGGATGAAATAAAGTTGCTCAAATGTGTAAGTACCACTCTTGCAATACAGTGCTCAGTACCAATAATAATAGTAATAATTAATCTAACTAGTTAGTATTTTAAAGTGTATTTTGTTCCTAAAATGTCAATGTTTGCATTATTGGTTTAGGTTCGTGAAAGTGACCCTAATGACCCCAACAAGGATATGGTTGTACAGCTAATCGATGACTTCAAAATTTCTGGAATGAATGGAATTCATATCCTTTTGAAAACATGGCATCTTCCTTAAAAATGGTCTATTGAAATAAGTAAGCATTTAGCTCTGGACTTTTTCTAATGAGAAACACCAATATATAAGTAAATGCAAAGAGTAGTCCAGTGTGTAATGCACTCCCTGGAGTGAAAGTAGCATAGCTTTTCTAAACACAATGCAAAATTTAAAAAAAAAAAATCACATGAATCCTGTCTACAGATAGTTTGCTTTAAAACTAGAGTTTTAATGAAACCATTTGTAATAACTGAATCTTACAAGAAATATTGTGTTGTTCTAGACTGGTAAAGAGAAAGTGTGAAGAAGCTGGTTTCTCTTTTCTTGTGGGAAGTGTGAGGATGTGGAGGTTCTTGTATTGTTCATGTGATCATCTTTTGGCCACGTGTTGACCTTGTTTTTGGCAAAGGGTGTAAAGCTTTACCTTCAAATGCTTCCTTCAAAGAAAATAAAGGGATGGAGAAAGGAGAGAGAAAATAAAATATGACTGAATATTGTTCTTGGGGAAAATTTTGGGTCTCTGAATAGATTTGATTTTAGAATTGAGCTAAACTGAGTTATCCTTGCTAATTACATATTTTAGCAGCTTCTTATATTACTCTGCTTTCATTTACTATTACAGCTGGTATTTATGTGTATGCTTGTTGTGTTTTGGAGCCCTAATAGCAGACCTCATTGTTCATGGTGTCATACCACCAGATAGAGATAGTTCTTCCTCTGGAGAGCTTCATCCAGCATTTTGGTGATGTGCCTTCAGTCTTCAGCAGATCAGATTAAGGTGGCTTTCACCATCTCTCATCTTCTAGGAGAGGAATGTAGGTGACTTGTCAGTAAATCTGAATGCTCACTAGAAAGCATCCTTCCAGAGAAGAGTGTGCAGCAGTTTTCATCTCACTCATTTGTCTCTTGGCATTAGTCGTGGTGCCTTTGGGTATGTGGTGAGTGAGAATGAGAGTGTGGGGTCGGGTATTCTGTTATAGACTGGTGTCTTAACTCCTTTTCCTTTTTCCCATTTTGGTTTGTTCTCTAGTTGCTTCAGTGGTCAGCTGCCATGGTAGAGGGACGCTTAAATGTAAGTGAAGTTAGAAGAGTCTGCTTTTTTCCCCTGGGTTTTATCATCAAATTAGAAAGAATTAAAATAAACCATACAGTTGCTAGTAGTCATTTCAAACTGAATAAAAATGGTGATCAGAGAAATTGCATAACACAGTGAGGCAAAGAACCCTGAGTCGGCTTTCTTCATGCTGCTGTTGTGCTACCAGAAAATAGGTTTAATTTATGAGTTTAGATGCTTATGAAGAAGTATTTTATAAATATCTGTGTTTTGTCTAACTGCTCACAAAAATATGATGTGGCCAAAGCACTTCAGGTCTTCAGCTGACAGCTGTGCAATTGAAGAATAATTAAAGTTATTTTTAGAAATCAAAAATTTCGATTTACTGGTTTTATTGTAAAACACTAATATGAAATAGGGAATCAGAAAATGCATTCATAACTATACAAAGAAACATTTCTTACCTGTATATCAGAACAGTTTCCCAGTAATGGTCTTAAATTCTTGCTAAGATTCACATGTTCGTATACACCTGTATTAAAGGTGAGAACTGTTTTTAAGTGTGAAGAGTAGATTTTCAAAGTGATAATATTTTGAAAGCTTATCCAAACTTGTATCTTTTTGAAATATAGCACTTGCATTGACAAAGCCAAAAGAGATCACGTGCTAGTATTAGCAAATTAAAATTGGACACCTGATGTTGATTTATTCTATTACAGTTTTCATGTTGAAAACTCTGGCAGTATAGAAGTTTTATTGTGGAAAGCAAATGCTTGTGCCTTACTGAGAAGTAGATTTTCCAGAAAAGTACCAGTATACAGGATGGGCTGATACTGGACTCAAATTTGAATTGCAGCTGTCTGAAGTCTGTCAGTGACTGCCAATGAAAATAGGATACCAGGTATCTTATGCATCTTGAGTTATCTGAGCAGTGGTTGGTTGCATTGATTATTTGATCAACTCCTTTTTATCTTCTAGGGAAAATAATCTTTGGTGCATGTTCTCTTGGGAGGGAGCAGGTAATTGATTTTAACATTCTGCTGCTGTTTACATTTTTAAAATGCGATATTAGTGCTACATCAGTGTCATTGAGTTGAAGAGGTTGAGAGAAATAGAGTAATTTAAGATTTTTTCCATGGTCTGCTGTTTCCAGCTTCCTTTGGGCAAGTCACTAAAGATCTGTTCCTTGACTATAAATTAAAACAACATATGCTTCCTAGAGGCTTAATGATGGGTTATGGATTACATTTAAAAGTTAAAGCAAGACAGAAGAGTGGTGGGTGAATCGTTTGGATGGCTAATACCATGAAATGTCATGGAGCTTCCAAACAGGGAAGATTGTCAAGAACTGTGTAGAACAGAGCTGGGAATGTGCAGAGCCATTGGCCTGCACTGTGTATCTGCAAACAGCCATCTTTCTCCTAGGAACTGTAATAAGTGTTCATATACAGAGGAATTCTAATAATATGTGTTATGCTCCATTAGGCTGAAAATTTTTTAGTTATTTATATATTTTAAAAAGGTGACAGTTACGATTTTTTCATGAAATAACAGAATTCCAGAACTTGGGCACTTTGGTGTTTTCAGTAAGTGTAGATTATGATGTTTGTTTGCAGTGGGTATTTATTAGAGCTTTAATAAAGGTTCATTTGAGAGTAGCATTTTTTCAGGGAAGGATTCAGATAATCACATAATGGAACAAGAGTTTGGAGAGACAAGTGAAACAATAGCGAAGGAAACATTCCCACACCATCAGATATGTAATGATTGTAATAAATACATCTCCGGAGACTATACAGCATTAATAAATGCCATGGCACCTAAATGCTTCCAATCCAGAAGCAGCTAAAATACCTCCTGAAGTCTTCTGTGTTGGTACTGGAGCCTTATTTTCATATAACTAGCCTTTAACCCTCACGTAAATGCTCTAGTAATGTGTGTTTGTAGATAGTTACAGGTAGGATTTGAGTCAAGAAGGAACAGCTCTCAGTACTTAAGCCTGTCAGCTGATTAATGTTATGTTTGCTCCCACTTTTGCTGCTTTGCTTCGTTTCCCCCTTTCAGACATCCCCCATGCTGCTTTGAAGAGTGCTCCACAAGAGTCATGTCCACTGGGTGGGTTTATGTTTGCTGGAGGAATTTTTGGACCTACTCACCTGCCAGGATGTTGGTGCTGTAGGAAGGTCCTGGGGCTTGCAAGGCTGGTTTCCTAATAGTTAATGCATAGATTTTCCCAAACTCCCAAACCCAAACAGTCTGACTTACAGCTTGTTTTTGAGATCAGGATAGTAAGTCAGGCAACAGTCACATTTTCTCATGCCTGCTCCCAGCACTGAGCCTACTCTGTGTCTTCTCCCCATTCCAGTTGTCTCTCCAGTACTGGGTGGGCCTTGATTTTGTCAGAGTCCTCCCAGCAAAATGTTGCAATCTTTTTTCAGGTAGACATCACTTCTCTTTCTTGTGACCCTCGCTCCTTTTGTCTGCCTTTGCAGACATCTTACTTCTTGGTGCCCTCCCGTTTGTCATTCACTTCCCTACCCCCATTTTTTCTTCTGGTTACTGGCAAGGCTTAACACTTCTGTAAGTGTAAGGAATGTGCACTAAAGAGTCTGCAGCAGCAGTGGTCTGAAGTACTGTGGGTGGGTGTCCTAAATTTCATTTCTGAATATTGCAGTGTCTTGCCTTTATGAAATCTGTGTTGCTGTAGCTTTGCAACTTCCCTGTGTGGGCTGAGTTGATAAGCCCTGCAGAGCTGATGTGCTCTGTTCATCCTTTATGAAGGCCGGGTGCTCTACTAGTGACTGCTGTGCATTGTGGGGTACGGTATCGAAGGCTGTTTCCTCTTCTGAATGAACAGAGTTTTGATTGGGAAATGACTGTTCAGTGTCTCCTCTAATACAGGAATTCAGGAACATGAAGTGAGATGAAGTTAGCAGCAGCTTCGTTATAGTTCTTCATAAGGTGCTTTGACCGGTCTTGAGACCTTTTACCTTTGGTCTGATTTCACTGTAGGGAATGTGGATTTTAAAACTTGAGCTAGCTTTAGAAGGTACTTGAGAAGAGTGTAAATGATGAACTGACAAGGTAAGTCTGATTTTTACACAAGTTAAGATGGTGACTCAAGATCATTGCCAAGACTCTAGTTAATAAAACTTAGAGAAGTTAGGTAAGGTTTCTCCACTAACAGTGTAGTTCCATATGAATGGTCTCTGAGATAGTTCAGCTTAATTCATTGAGGTTTTCCCGCAGTATCCATCAATTAATTTTCTGTTATTTGTATTACATTATTCTTTACAAGGTTATAATATCATATAGTTAAGATTTTAGCATCCTTTCTGATTTCCAGGGACATTAAGGTTCCCAGTTCATGTCTGAGGATTAATTCTGTATGGTCAAACTGTATAACTTGCCAGAGCGTTGTGGTTGGTAAAAATTAAAATTAACTTAAATATCTGAAGATTTTCTCAACAGAAGGATAATCTACCCAGCTGTATAAGTGTAGAATCGCTTAACTTAGGAAGCCTTTGAACCACAAATTACCGAAAGTTCCTGCACCTTGTTTTTTTCCTAATAATCTTCCATAATAATCTAATGTTGGCCTCTGTCAGTGGCCAGAAGTAAATGCTCGGTCACATTAAACTTTTTGGCATTGCAGGTTGTAAGAGACTCATTCTCTTACGACTCTGATATTTGTTGTCAAGTGATTCTTAATTGAGCCTAATAAAGATTTTTAGTATGGTTCGTTTCCTAAAATGTTGTTGCACACTTTTGTTATTAAAACCTCCTATGCAGATAATTTAAAATTTATTAGTAACTAGAGATAACAGGCAAAATCGGTACTTTTAAGTGTTTCAAAGGGAACAAAAATGAGTTAATTACTTTTTACAGTTACTTATTTAATTTTTCATCCTAGCGCTGTTGTTAACATGTAGAAATAATGGACAAGATTTGCATAATTAAAATGTTTTAATTTAATTTGTTCTGCAGTTGGGCACTGGTTTTGTATGTATTTGTATATAATTGTAACGAGTACCAAAGCA
The DNA here is from genome assembly GCA_013399855.1 of Oxyruncus cristatus. Classification (NCBI taxonomy): domain Eukaryota; kingdom Metazoa; phylum Chordata; class Aves; order Passeriformes; family Cotingidae; genus Oxyruncus; species Oxyruncus cristatus. The sequence goes on along the minus strand of VXAY01006331.1, from coordinate 2,529,425 downwards.
TATGCTGTGTTCTGCTCACTTTAGGGGAAACTCATTTTCCCTCTAAACAGGGTGACAATTGCTTTAGCCAGTACGCAAACAAACGGTTGTGTTGATCTCATCAACAAGTTTATTCGGAAATTATCCTTAATTAAATCCCAGATGTCTGTATGGTCTTTGAAGTACTTGGACATCATCTTCTAAAATGGATAATCAAGTCCAACTATCAAGGCCTTCCTATCCGTTGTGTAAAAAGTATAATTCGACAGGTAAGATTTGTTAATAATCAGGTGTATTTAATAATTCAGTTTACTTACTTAATTTAATTAGGTTTTCCCACCATTGTTAACGATTTGAAGGTTAGAATTATGATATTTGAACTGAACTCCTACTAATTAAAATCTAAGATAAGATAATTTTATTGGTAATCTCAGGGGTTTTGCAAGAGCATCTTTCTGGGTAGCCTGCACTTCTGCATGCTGGTGGGTTTTTGGGGAGTTGTGTTGTGTTTTTTAATCAAGGTTTTCCACTGATAAAGGAGTTTCCTGAGCTGCTTTAGAAAATAAAAAGTTGAAGCAATGAGTCTTTCTTCATGGATGTAAGGATATTGATATTAAATTGCAGTTTTAGATTTGCATACATGCTTTTTAAATATATAATCAGAACTGTGGGAAATAATACCTTATGATGATGAAGAACAAAAATTGTATCTCTCTGAAAAACAGATTATAAATGAAAATATCCTGTTCTTTGAAAAATTGCTGTCCATCTGTATTTAAGTTTTCGTAGAGTCATAGTTTTAAAAAGGTGAAAACACTTCAGGACATTTCATTAGGAAGTGTTCTTTCAAAATATGTTCTTTTGCTAAGCTATGAAAATCAAGTTGCTGAGAGGTGATAGTAAGGAGAAATAGTGTTTTAGCAAGGAAAAAGCATACAGTCATTTAGAGGGTCATTTAGGTTGGAAAGACCTTGAAGATCATGGATTCCAACTGTTAACCCAGCACTGCCAAGTCCAGAACTAAACCATGTGCCCAAGTGCCACATCTACGTATCTTTTAAATACCTCCAGGAATGGTGATTCCACCACTTTGCTGGGCAGCCTGTTCCAATGCTTGACAGTCCTTTCAGTGAAGAAATTTTTGCACGTATCTAATCTGAACTTCCCGTGGCTCAAATCAAGGACGTTTCCTCTGGTCTTACTGCTTGTTGCCTGGGAGAAGAGACTGACCCTCACCTAGATACAACCTCCTTTCAGGGAGTTACAGAGAGCGATAAAGTCCCCCCTCAGCCTCCCTTTTTTACGGATTTCACCTCCTTCTGCTGCTGCTCATCACAGTTGTGCGCCAGACCCTTCATCAGCTCCACCGCCCTTCTCTGGACATGCTTCAGCACTTCAGTGTCTTTCTTGTAGGGAGGGGCCCAGAACTGGACCCAGGAGTTCAGGTGTGGCCTCACCAGTGCCAAGTATAGCGGGACAATCAGTGCCCCGGTCCAGCTGGCCACACTATTGCTGGTACAGGCCAGGATGCCTTTGGCCATCCTGGACACACTGCTGGCTCATGTTCAGCCGTCTGTCGACCAGCACCCCCATGTCCTTTCCCTCTGGGCAGCTTTCCAGCCACTCTGCCCCCAGCCTGTAGCACTGCAGGTTGTTGTGACTGAAGTGCAGGACCCACATTTGGCTTTGTCAAACCTCACACAACTGGCCTCGGCCCATTGATCCAGCCTGTCCAAATCCCTCTGCGGAGCCTTCCCACCCTCCGCAGATCAGCACATGCCCCCAGCTTGGTGTCATCTGCAGACTGACTGAGGGTGCCCTCAATCTCCTCATCCAGGTCATTGATAAAGATATTAAACAGGACTGGCCCAACATTGAACCCTGGGAAACACCACTGGTGACTGACCATCAGCTGGATGTAAATCCATTCACCACCACTCTCTGGGCCCAGCCATCCGTCCAGGGCTTTACCCAGGAAACAGTGCACCCCTCCAAGCCAATGAGCCCAGTACCCTTTGGTGAATCCCATCTGGCCTCATAGACCTGTGTGTGTCTAAGGGTGTAGCAGGTTACTGACCATTTCCCCTTGGATTACGGGGGCTTCAGTCTCCTCTCTGTCCCTGTGTCCAGCTGAGGGGGCTGGGTCCCCAGAGAACAACTGATCTATTGAAGGACAGTGTGAAGGAAGCATGAAGTACCTCAGCCCTTTCCTCATCCAATGTCACTATGCTTTTCCCCTGCATCCACAAAAGGGCAGAGATTCTCCTTAGCCCTGCTTTGTGAACTTAAACGCTTAATTCTGCTGTAGGATGGGCCAGGGTCAGAGTGGAGTCCAACAAGGGTGACATCCTGGTATGTATCCCCTACAGACTGCGCATTTCAGAAGTAGATGATAAGCATCTTTAGACAACTGGAACAAGCTAGTTCTTTTGGGGGGCTTTTAACAACATTGGTGTCTGCTCTGTGGGGTGCATCTATTCAAGGAAGTTTGTGGAGTGTGTAGAGGACAACTTTGTAGCATAGGCTGAGCTGCGCATCAGCGAGGAAACAAGCTGGAGATGCACCTTGCTGGACTGGTTATGAATAAGAATAAACGAGTTGAAAACGTGAAGACTCATGTCAGGCTTGGCATGAGGAGTTGTGGCAGAAAAGCTGGATGTGAGTCAGTGGTGGGCTGCTGTGATGGCCAGAGCTAACCATTTAGTAGGCCAAATTAGCAGGAGTGTAGGCAGCGGAATAAGGAATCAATTCCAGTTCTTTAGGACTCTGTAGAGTTTAGTGAAAGGCAAGAGGTGAAAGAGGGTGAGCAGCATATGATGAATGAAAGGTGTTAGGAGAACTGGTTTGGTTGGTTTCAAGAAGAAAAGGCTAATAAAAGGAGATGCTTTTCATCTCCTCAGCAGAGAGAGAGAAAATGGAACCAGACTTCTCTTGTCAGTACACCGAGGTAAGACAAGAAGCAGCGTACATGAGTTGCAGAAAGAGAAATTCTGATTACATAGTAGGAGATTTTGAGGTTAAATACAATTTTGAAGGTGTTTGACTTAAATGGTGAGGGTTTGAATCACACAGTCTTCCAACCTCAAATGCTCTGCGAATGTAAGAAAAGGTAAAAGTTCCAAGTAATTCAGTAACTTCATACCTGAGAAAAGAGGAACAGCTTAGTCCTGGCAGATTAAAAAGCTTCAATTTTTGTGAGACTGCAATTAACAGTTTGGACTAGTAAGAGTGGCATTGAATGGTAAGGCTTCCAGGTTGTTCATGTCAGTAAAGATAATCTAGATCCTTACTGTTTCTTCTACTTCGACAAAATGCACGCTACACACGTTCTGAAAACTGATTTTTGAAAGTTGAATATGGAACAATTCAGTTACTGCACTGGTGTTACTGTGCATCAAACAATTTTGTTTCAGAAAGTTCTATAATTCTGTGGTACAATGGAAAATTATGTCTTTGCACTATATATTTTTCCAATTTTTGAGTACTTTCGAGCATTGGGGTAAAACTAGCTTTATTTTAAAATGCAGATGTGAGTTGCGTTTCTTAATAAGAAATTTAATTGCAGTTTCAAGCAGGTTTTTTTAAAATGCTTTTGTGATTAGGTACTTCAAGGTCTAGATTACCTCCACAGCAAGTGCAAGATCATTCATACGGATATAAAGCCAGAAAATATTTTGATGTGCGTGGATGATGCCTATGTGCGCAGAATGGCTGCTGAGGCTACCGAGTGGCAGAAAGCTGGTGCTCCTCCCCCCTCTGGCTCAGCAGGTAAAACAGTGTATTTAAATGCAGTATAGTAAAGTTCCATCAGTATATTACTGCTAACAGTATTTTGTTCGATGAAAATTAACATTTTAAGTAATGGCGTGAGAAAAATCAATGTCTGGTTAATGCTTTTTCCTGCTCTGGAAACCATCAGAGAAATGCTTTCTTCCTGGTTTAGCGTGTTCAAGTTCTCAGGGTCCCCAGATACGGAAAAAGATTTATAGATTTGCTGTTGTCCCACCCCACAAGCATTAGTGCCTGGGTTTTAGTCGCACTGGAAGCTTGCATCTCTAATATTGACAATAATTAATAATCTTATCTAAATTATGTCTAGTTCCATTATAAGTTCATCAGCATCCTTATCTACCTTCTTATCAGTTATAGCTGATTCTCAAGATGCAATAAGAAGTTTTAGATTTGTAGTTTTTCACCCTTGAGAACGGAATGTATTGTACCTAACTGAACTCGTGATATGCCCTTCTTCCTAGGGATGTAAAATGTTCCATGTTGAACTTACCGAGAGTTTGGATAGGAACTGTACATTATCTATGAGAAACCAAGGTGGAGAGGTTCACAGCAGTCAGTAAAGATTAACAGGGAGGAAATGTGGCTTTTCTAGTGATCTTTGGTACTATGGTTGCTATTAATTTGCCAGTTGAGCCCATCAGTTTCAGACAGTGGAGGAATTATTACCTTTGTAATATTGTCAGAAAATAGATACAGATTAAAATCTCTGAAGCATAATAAAAATGCCTGCTGTATCAGGGACAAATACAGTGGTCAGAATGCGTTTCACAGCATTATATATTTTTAGATGCAAAATGTTATAAATTGTGAGGATATTGTATTGAATTTTACATGTGTAATCACAGCTAAAGATTATGTGTTATTTGTGTGGGAAGTAATATGATTTTGTTCATGCGGCCTTTGTATTTCTTTCTGACATTAAAATAAATAGTATTTTAAGGAATATACTGATGGGGTTCTTATCACACTTTGTTCTTATCAAATTGTAATTAAATAGATGGCTTTCCACAGAGGAGCTGAAGATGTGTTTTCTTGACAGCATTTCCAAGAATAGGTTCTGCATAATTTCTGCTTTTATAGAAGTGACAGTGCTCAGGTTTAAGAATATTTTTGAAAACCTTGCCCTTTCAGGGGCATACAAGCAGGTTTTTCTCTGAACTTACCTGAGGATCTGAACCCATAAAATAACTCTGTCTCTGTGTTTTATTTTGCGTTTGTTAATTGCCAGATGGCCTGTTGCCTGAAGAAGTTCATGAGAGGTTCTCCTGCCCTGTTTACTTCCTCTTTCTCACTTCCACTTTGCTTCTGTCTCCCATATTAGGTTATTTCTGTTGGTTTTTGTTGTTGGTGGGAGGGTTTATGTGGCTTGCATTGCTGTTTTCACAGTCAGCGTTGTAACCTCATCACACATAGTCACTGGTGGGATCCTTCTCAGAGGTGCTTAGGAAGAGGCCCTGCTGGAGGTGCTTTTTCTGTGATGTACTTTTTGCCTTAGGCACTTCTTCTTGCCTCCAGCCCTAGCAATCGAACTGCCTTGTTTCAGAATAAAGGAAACATGAATATTTGGCTTTTCTGTTGAATGCACCACAGTTGTATCTTTGCTGATATTCCCTGAACTATTTAAATATGTCTATACCTGCTCAATCAGCTGACTACGTACACTTAATCTGTGACAACTCTGCAGTCATTTGATGTTTTCTGTCCACTCTTTACAGATACAGACTTTCCTTTCTGACTTTCATAAACTCTCCACCAACCACAACACACTGAACACAAATTGCTGCTAGCTCCTTCCAGTTCCAGGTGCTCTAGTGGAGACATCAAATGATTTCAGGCAACACTTGTAAAGAGTAAAAAATCTGGCTAACAAAAAAAACACTGCCTTATTTAGTTAAGAATATTTTTACATGATTTCTACTACTTTTTGCTTTCATTAAAGAGTTGTTTTGGTAAAAATGTATCTTTATTTATAATTTTTTTTTTCTTTTTAGTGAGTACAGCTCCACAACAAAAGCCTGTAAGTATTGTTACATAATTCAGATTAACTATCTTATTTTACTGTGTGTCTGCAGGTATTAGTAGCTATTAGACTGTTAGTAGTCTCTGCCTTTTCTAAAAGCTGCCTTTGAATAAAGCTTTTATCTTTCAAGGAACATTTTTCTTTTCATGTCTTTGGCCTTACCAGTTTTAAGCACGGTGTTTCTCTGATGGAAACTCTCACAGACATGCAGTTCTATAGCTGTGCCAAAGGAAGTTAAGCATTGCCATTTTCATCTCTTGAGGAATAATCCATTCGTTCAAATCCTGACAAAAATGGCTGCATGCACTAAATATCGTGCATTGCAGATAGCTTAAGGGCATCAAGGCCTTAGAAGAGAGGGAGTTTTATGCAGTTTGAAAGGTCTTTTTGCCATATACATATAGCACATAACTAATGGTAATACAGCTGTTCAGAAATATTTGTGGTCAAATCTGCTTTCTGTGTGTACAGAACGTACATAATTTCAATGGCCATACAGGATGGATGAAAATTACCAGAACTGTCAAATTAATTGTCTTGTTTTGCCTATCCCATGGCTTCTTTTGAAGGTAATAGGATCTACAGATAAACCTTTGAGAAAATAATTATATGAGGATTTCTTGCTGTGATATCTAAACAATGAATGAAAACTGGATAGATCTCATTTATCTAATAGTAAAAATAGAAGTCACAATTAAATTAAAATGTAAGAAAGTGTTTCAGTTCTAGCTCAGATGTGTTAATTTTTCATTTCCTTGTTGTTGTACCTGAGTTTTTCAATCCTTATGTTATATAAAATGGGAAACTTCATAATGGCCATCTGTTGTTCATGACTCATATGTTTGGGGCCAGAAGGGAATAATAAAAATGCTTTCCTTTCACAGGACAATAGCTGAACAGCACAGGATTTGTTTAAAATTTTTAGCTGTTTTCAGTCTCTTTAGCTTTCATGTGCCTTGTTTCTCAGCATTCTTTTGCTGGTCATTACCTGCATTGTACAGCGAGAGAAGTTATGTATTAAATTTATATGCAACTAACTAATATGATGGCAGATTATCTTCCACATACAGTGTCATATGTTAATCTAGATTGAAATTTAAGATTATTGTGCCTATTTGAGGTTATAGGATCATATGAATTATACTATGGCATCTTAGATGTATTTTGCTCATGTAGGTAATAAACAACCGTGTAAAAACATGATTAACTATGTCATTTTGGTGGCTTTTTGCCTTGTATAGCCCTAATCATTCCTGCTTTGAAGCAAAATGGAAAAGTGGTATAATTACCATATTAATTGCCATCTAGTATTTTCAAAAAAAAAAATCATACTGCAGTAATCATACTGCAAGTGAGTTTGGTTTGAGATGCCTTGAGAATAATGGATAAGGTTTTTGTATTATTTTTAATATTTAAGGTTGGAAAAATATCCAAAAACAAAAAGAAAAAGCTGAAGAAAAAACAGAAGAGACAAGCTGAGCTGCTAGAAAAACGCCTGCAGGAAATAGAAGAACTAGAGCGGGAAGCGGAAAGGAAAAAAATAGAAGAAAATGTAACCTCAGCTGTACCATCAAATGAACAAGAAGATGAGTACCACCCAGAGGTGAAACTAAAAACAGCTGATATAGAAGAGGTAGTAGATGAAGAACCTGGAAATGATGATGGTTAGTATTACCTGCTTTTATTGACCCTGAGTTTTACTGTTTCAGACAGGAAGGTAATTGTGCAGTGTTGCATCTGGTGCCAAGACAAAATTTTCAAACTGTCCTAGATCATTAAGTTTAATTTTCTCCTGTAGGTAAAATTGTAACTACAAAGCCTAAAAAGGTAAAGAAAAATCAAACCTACTATAGAAGTGAAGAAAACCATCAATAGCTGTCTACAGCTATCAAATACCACAAAACAATACGTGGAAAATATGACAGAACAGTCAGTTGTCATATCACATTGAGTGGAATAACTACATATCCTGATGAAGAAAAATAGGATGCATTTGTGTTCTGTAACATTACTGTAGTAGTTGGAATCATTGTTGCTTTCCCCTTTTCTTCTTGCATTGCTTGTTTGAATGATCTATGAGGTAATAATGATTGCAACTTCTTCACTAAAATTTTTGAGATATCTTGTTAAAATTCCTTTTTAGTCATGGTGACTTGGACCATAATTGTTATGGTCCAGCTTGATTCTGGCTTCCATCATTTTTTTTGTCAGCTTTTCAGTCCTGATGAAGATTTAACTACTGAGACTGTAGTTCAATTTTGGCTGGTTTTGTTCTTCTCTTACTGATAATTTTCTTCTTCTGTGATGACTCCCTGATTGACAGAGGTTGAGTTGTAGGTTTATAAAGCTCGCTTTCAAGGTCTCATGCATCTTCCCCTCATGACATTATTCTTTTCTGAATTGTTTTCTCCTGAACCACTTCCCATTCTCTATTTTTCCAACAACCTTACTAGTTCTTTCTTTTGCCTTTAATGTAGATTTTAAGGTCGTTGTGTGTTTCAGTGATATTCATTGTTTCCTAGTATGATATGTCAGAAGTCAAGGAGTTACTGAAGAGTTAAAAATGGTGAATGCCTGATTTCAATCTGGTTTATTGCTGTATGATATAATGTGTTGCTCACTGAAATTTTTCAGGTGAAGCAGAAGATCAGGATGAAAAAGAAGACACAGAGAAGGAAAACACTGAAAAGGATGATGATGTTGAGCAGGATCTTGTCAACACTGACTCTACAGACCCTAAGTGGATAGAATCCCCCAAAACAAATGGCCATTTTGTGAACGGCCCATTCCTATTGGAACAACAGATTGAAGATGAAGATGAGGAAGAGGAAGAATGTCCAAATGCAGAGGAATATAATCTCGATGAGCCAAATGCAAAAAGTGATTACTCTTACAGCAGCTCCTATGAACAGTTTAATGGTGAATTGCCAAATGGACGTCATAAAATACCAGAGTCACAGTTCTCTGAATTTTCAGCTTCAGTGTTCTCTGGGGCTCTAGAGTCTGTAGCTTGTGGTTCTGCTGTTTCTGAAGGATCAACTGTAACAGAAAGAGAGGAGAGCAGCCCATCTCATGACAGGAGCAGAACGGTTTCAGCTTCAAGCACTGGGGATTTGCCAAAAAGTAAGTGTTCCTCTTAGTGACTTCTGTCCATGAGTGTCTTACATGAAATAAAACAGTCAGATAAGTGGAATACAAAGGCAGTGGTTATGTTAAGAAAAAATTGTTAAAGTAAACTGGATGATTTTTCTTGCAGAACGGTGATTTATGGTTCTCTGCTCTAGAACTTGTTTTAAAATATAGATAAATTATTATAGATGAAATATTTGCATTGACAAGTCAGTCTATACAGGAAAGAGAAAAGGAAATTGATAGCTGCAAGTAACCATCCTTCCCATAGTTTAAAGGTAGAAGGTAATCATGAGATTGTGTAACCTGACTTCCTTTTATAACAAGTCTGTTAAGCCCAGTAACCCTTATGTTTGGCTTAAAACATATTTTTCAAAGAAGTACCTGCTTATGATTTGTACAAAGGAAATGTTAAAAATCCAGTGTGGCTGAAGTGTGTTCCACTGCTTGGTACTATGAATTGTTTCAGAAGAATTGTAGCAAGGTTGCATTTGTCTGGCTGCAGCTTCTGCCTGTTACTTCTTGTCAGATCTTTTCTCAGTCATATTGAATAATTCTGTAATATGCTGTGTTTTCATTCATTAGTGGTTCTTTCTGTGCCAAACAGTTCCTCTCTTAACCTTTTTAAAACTCACCAGGGCATGTTGCCAACCATCAACTCCTTATGGCTTTTCTGTATTCAGCCTCTGTTTGGACATTTAAATTCTGGCCATCAGAACTGCTCCAGTCCAAAACTTTTGCCTGCAAATCCTGTTTATTTCAAGACATGGAAGGTGAAATCTCTGTGTCATTGTGAAGAGGTGGATTTGTGCCATTGAATTAAATAGCTTCAGGGTATTACACATAGGTCTTATTTATAGTGCCTGTGGCTAAATCATAAATGTATGGGTTTCAACTTTAATAAAGAAAATACTGAGAGACTAAATCTGTAAGCGGATAGAAGAAAATGAGATAGCTTAGGGAGAAGATCCCCAAGCCTGCCATCAACATTGTCACAGATGAAGTTACTAAATTTAAACGGAACTGTATTGAAAAATGCAGCCAAGTGTATTTCTTGGTTTAAGACTTTATGAGAGCAATTCACTCATTTTATTACAGAGTCAGACAGATAAGGTAAGAAATGTGAAATAAAATACAACTAAACAGAGCTGTATTTCTGGAAGATGCTAAGGTCCAGGAAAATGAGGCTTCCAGTCCGTCTCCTTACACTCTGAAGCCCCTGGAACAATATACAGGAGGCTCCTAGATGCCTGGTAGTTTCTTTATTATTTGTTCTGCTAGCTGTATTTAGGCAGAAAGACTCTACTGCTGTTTTCCTAGGGTGATGTGTAGAAAATCCTCATGCTTCCAGGGAGTAAAGCCAGTTTTGTCATCATGGAAGCAGCTTATCTCCATGGCTGGAAGAAACAAACCTTTATTCCTCCTTGATGTTCTCTCATCAGTTCACACACTTTTCGTGCAAAGAAAGAGGAAAGACAGTAAACTGAACGATAGCTCACTTCTGCAGAAAGAGGAAAAGCTGAATGTTATGGATATTAATGGCATCAGTAATAATGCTGGGTTAAACAGTAATAGAGCATATGAAGGTATTTAGAAAGAAGAGGCATACAAGAGCTGCATGCTATTCAGTATTTTAAATGGTGCTACTTCTTCATTATAACTTTTCTTGTACTCAGGTAGACTTTGTTAATGTCTAGGCATTGCTATACATTAGTAAGTGACATGGTCTCTTTCTTTGGGGGTACTTGCCTCATTCAGTGCACAGACCAAGTTATGTTCAGTGGGTGAGCAGTTTTTATCTTTTTAAAGTTTTCACTGCATGACCAAATGCCCTGAAGATAGAGCTGTAATGTCCTCATGATTCTCCTCCTCCTTCCAGTGTTTCAGTGTTTACTAAGTCCACTGTCTTGCAGAGACTGTGAGAATTAAGGTGATATTTCCTAGGTTTTATGGAACTAGGAAACACAAGCGCTCACCAATTTTGTGCTTAGGTTAAGCTTCTTTGGATGCTTTTTTACATGTACTTACTAAAAGGTATATTCCTTCTGACTTCACTTTCAGTTGTGAATGATCTGTGTTTGTCAAATTCAGGATCTAAGAATTCATCTCTCAGAAGATACAGGACATAAACATCAAAAGTTCCTAAGAAAAACACAGAAGTATAGTAATACTTGCCTATTACCTGCTCTGTTAGAAGAAAGGTGAAGAAAGATGTTTTCTAATGTCATATTCAGATGTTCTACTCATGCGGCTTTTTTTTCCCCTCTTCATTCTGCTTTATTCACTGCAGTCCTTCACCTTCAGCAAGATGTGTGGGAAGGATTTATCTAGCACTGTCTTTTTTCTTTCTTTTTTTTTTTTTGCGAAGACTAGTGAACTGAGAAAGGTCCTGTTATTTCTTGACTAATGCATGTGATTGTGTTAAAAAAAATTAGACGGCACTATGCAGCATGCATGTAAGGGAAGACTTTAAAACTAAGCATACCAGTCTTACTAGTTCCTTTTAAGTATTTTACTTCTGTGCCCTATGATCGTGCTTTTTATAAACTTGAGGCTTGGACTCCATTCCAGCTTTTTTAGAGGACTGTCTGTCTTCTACTATTTAGTCCTGTATTTTCATTCCTTCTCTCCCCTGGGGGACCCTACCACTTTCGTTTCTGGTTGGCCAGTGTTCAGTGCTCTGATGACCAATTCAGGCTTCCTGTGCCAGCAGTTGAAGATCCTCACCTGTTTTCAGTCACTCCTGACTCCCCATTAGGACATCCAGTGTATATTTTCCTTGTAGAATTCCTACACCAATTTAACAGATCATTAGAATCACAAGTGCTTTTTGGATCCAGTACCTCTTTCTTATCTTACAAAGACTAAATTGGAAATCAATGGTAGCTCAGGGACAAGGAAACTGAGACCAGCTCTCTGCTGCTCTGTGGTTTGTGATACCTGGTTCTGTCTTCCACGTTCAAGTCATCTCCTTTCTTTCCGATGCAGTTTAGGAACTAGCAGGTGGCTTGTCAAAACAAAGAGAAGCAGCACTTCCACTGGTCTATGTAGAAGTTGTCCCAGGAGCCAAGATTAATTCAATTGAAGTTCTGCCTTTTCAGTCTGGATCATACTCGATGCAGATAGGACCTTCAGAGAACTTTGATTCACTGCTGAATTAATTATGAAAAGGGTGACAGTCCCCAGGCTCTCAAATTAGCCAGGTTTTGGTGGGTCTTTTCCCCCTTGGGACAGATTGAAAACAAACAAAAAAAAAAATCCAGCCAAATTTGATTAACCAGGCATGGAAGTGCAGGATTTATTTTCTCAACCAAACTGTTCCAAGAACGTAGGTTTCTCGTGGAGTTCTTTTCCATCTGCATTCAGTCTGAATATGCACTGGTTTTGCTCAGAAGCTACTCTGGATAGTCTAATAATAGTCGTATGGTAGTTAAAGAATGCAAAAAACATGCACTTGAAGTGTATAAGGATATTTAGAAATTGAGGTAAGAAATCCTTTTTATGTTGCTTTAATGTCTTGGAACATACAGCAAATTATTTTGATGTCTCAGTGTGTGACAACACTGGATGAAGTGTCAAGGCAAAACTGCTTAGAGATAATGAATCGTGCACTCAAAATATTAACTATTCTGCATTTTGCTTGTGTTAGCAAAAACTCGTGCTGCTGACTTACTGGTGAATCCACTGGACCCAAGAAATGCAGATAAAATTAGAGTTAAAATCGCTGACCTGGGAAATGCCTGCTGGGTGGTAAGTGTAAATACATCCTTTTAGCTGTTCATTGTTCACTATTCAGAACAGCCTTTTTTATTGTCCTTTTTTTCCCATTAATGTGGTTCTTTCTGTTTTAGCACAAACACTTCACAGAAGACATCCAGACAAGACAATATAGATCCATAGAGGTTTTAATAGGAGCAGGTTACAGCACACCTGCTGATATCTGGAGTACAGCATGTATGGTAAGAACAATACAATGTGTATTTTGCAAGAGTAAACCTCCTAAAAACTGGTTTATTTAGTGAGGAAACCTAGGGGGGATGCTTTTGACATTTTGACACAAATACATTATCGTGAATGATGTTGTATCAGGTAGCTACTGATGATTTCTTCCCTTTATCTCAATTTCTCAAGCCTTCTTAATCAAAAGGAAGTATTTTGGAGAACAATGTCTAATTTTCATGTGATACATTTTAAACTGGTAGTCAAAAACATGGAAGTTTAGAGGGAAATATATATTTTAAATGACAAAATATGACTGTAATAGTACAACTGCATATTTCAATCTTAGAATCTGTGCTACTGTTTGCTGTGTTTACATTCTTTTCTCTTGTGTCAAGTAGCAAAACAGTGAAATACTTTAAATTCTTGCCAAGTGCAGTGAAAACATGGATTGGATCAGGCTTGCAAGTCACAGCTTTAGGTTCTAAACTTTAAAGAGAAGGAATTTAGTTTATTAGTGTAAAATATGTGGTAACATTCTGTAGAATTAGTTTTAGTATGGGAACTGAAAATGACAGATTTTTAAAAATCTTTTAGAGAGCAGAAAAAGTAAAAACTTAATCGTGCAACTTTTTGAAACACTCTAGTTTGTAGTCTCTCTTTGAGGACAAACAAGCTACATGCATCTTCTCGTTAAAGCTAGTGTGTATTTCCAAAAAATACATTAAAAATACCTTTGTCTATTTTCAAAGTGAAAACTTAATCAAATCTTTATATTTTACAAATACACGTCTGAAAAGAGTAAGTGTGTGGGGAGGAGGAGAAGACTCAAATACTAGACGCAGTTTGCGGGCGTGGGCAATGAGAAGAATTGCACAGCTCAGAGGGGAGAGGAGGAGGAGGAGGATTGAAAGGAACATAAAATCCTACATATTATAAGCTCAGCAGGCCATGTGTTGGAAGTAACATAAGTGAAATTAAAGTGTGTTTTCTCTGGAGCTCAATACTAGCTTTTGCTTTAGTACACAGACAAAAAAGATCCATTTCCAAATTTACTCTTCCATCTGGGGACAAATGTAGAAGTTATCCATTACATTGAAAACGAAGCACAGAAAGTATTCCACAGTTTTGTTCCTTAATGATTCTTCTCTTAACTAACTAAAAAATTGCTATAGAGTCTTTTGTTCCTGTTACCTGATATTTTGTAAACCTCAGTTGTACTTGACAGCCTTTTATGATACTATATCCTATACTCATGTTTCTTTAGGGTTGTACCTACCTAATTTTATATACAGTCTTGTAGCTAGAGACACATAAAGAAGGCTAAAATCTGTCTAGGAATGTGTCTAAAGGTAGTAGGGTACTTAATAGCCATGTCATACCTGGGGAATAAAATATTCTTAAAATACCTGGGATTGCTCAGCCTCTTACACTTTCTCTTCCATGTTATATAAGCATTACTGCTTTCTTCAAACTCGGGGGAAAAAAACCCTAAAGCATCATTGCCCCTGGAGGTATCTTAACTCTGATTCACAATTACGTGTGAAATGTTTTAATCAGGAAATTATATTTCTGGTTTTTTGTTATGTGGGCTTTAAAGATAGCAGAGCATTTGAGAGAGAAGCGCTTTAATTCTGTCTTCTGACATAGACTTAGGGTTTTTTCCCCTTAAAAAATGCAATAGAAATTTTATACCCTCACAGCACTGACACAGAGTTGTTGAATTCAGTTGTCATCATCGTACAGTTGTGTGAAAAATAGAGAGCAGGCTCTCAAGCTCACCCAAAAAATTCATCATTAGAAACCTCCTTCATTCCTGTGTGGCTGAGAAAATGGGTCAGAGCACTGTGAACACTGATCCTGTATCAGATGAAAACCAGCTCTGAGGTAGGGATTGCCTTGAAGACCTTAATAGCTCTTTCTGCAGAGGACTTGTAACAGAGATAACAGCCAGGAAAACACTCCTGATGTGGAACTTCAAACTCCCAAATAACTTATTTAGGCTGTCTTTGGAAATTATGATTTTAACCTCCCCTATCCCTAGAGTAGTCAAGGAGTACCAAAGTGTTTTAATGCCACTACAAACTTGCTTTCCCAGGTTTGGTTTCCTTGTTGTACCTAGCTGTGGTTCAGAAAATACCCTTCTAGGTTACCTTGCTCCTTTTCATACTTAATTCACTTTGATCCATAATTTTTACTGTTTGTGTGTTTTCAAAAGAATTGTCTGCTGGACCAGGAGGTGTTTATTTGCCAAAATGGAACTCAGATACCCCATTAGCCATGTTGTCCAAGACTGTCAAAGGAAAACAAAGAGATGACTTTGTCGTGTTTCTTTGCTTGTACAAGTCCAGAGTCATTAAGGGCATTTTTGGAAGCAGTATTATGCAAAATGAGTGGTCCAGCAATAAAACAAATTTAGTGTCCATAGGGTTTCTGTGTCAGAGATTTATGTGTGTGTAAAACACATCAATCTTTTTATGTGTCCTGGATTTTATGAAGGAGGACTTGAAATGTATGGTACCAGGATTCACCTGGGATCTGAACTTGGTCTTCTGCTTTATGGATCTCCATTTGAGCCTCAGGTTTTCACTGCCTTGAGCTTGCTTATGAAATAGTCTTGCTTGCTGAGAATAGCACTGACGAAGAGAAGCAAAGCTCCTGGTTCTTGTGTTGGCTTGTGTTTGTGGCATAAAGCGTGGTAAGTGAAGCGCAGAGGTTGTGCTTTATCACAGCAGCAGCAGACTGTCTCCTTTTCATCGTACCATTTGCCCATCAGTTTTACATAATCTTTGGTAATGAGGATGGAGATGATGTTTTTAAACAAAAGCCTCTGATAAATGGGCCTTAGGCATGCAAAACATCTGTGTTCCTGTGTGCACAGCAACTTCCAGAATACCCCCTTATGAATCTTGCTTTTGGGACATGTTGTGTCATGTCTCTGTGGAGAGGGTACCTTACCAGCCTCTGCTTGTATGGGTTGGCCTCATCTAGGCATAAACTGCGTGGTTTCAATGCAGGTTCCAGGAAAGAATAGTCTGGTTTATTTGTATTGTCTTTAGTATGTGAGTAGCCAGAGTTTCTGGTCAGGATTACTTGTGCTGGAAGCACAAGAAGATATAATCAGGGACATGTAACAACTCCACCCAGATAGCAGAAGAGGGCAAAATATCTCGGTGCTAATAACCTTACAGTGCTGTTTCTTTGATGTTATGTCAGTGAATAAGCACCACTGTAAGCCAGCAGCCTCTGAGCTGAATCTTCTAATTTTAGATGGTTTGATGTGACCCAGTTCTTGGGCCCCAAACTTCTTCGAATCAGATTTAAAGGATGAACGTGAGTATCCCCAGGCCAGTACCAGTCCTCTGCTCAGGTGATCTGAGTCTCAGAGTCTTTAAGAAAAACTAAATTAAAAAAAAGGAAGGGGAAAAAAAAAAAAAGAGGATGATGTGTATCTTTGGAAGCTTATAATCAGTGCATGCACAAAGTGCTGGGGCACTAATGAAAGAGTTTAGATGGCAGTGGGCTTTTCCAGACCACGACGGAGTTGTTCACTTGTTCTGAGTTCAGCAAAGCATGCAAAAAAGTGTAACTTATATTTTTTTTCCCTAGACTTCGGTGACCTTAGTCTGAGTGATTGTTGCTGTCGTTTTCTGGACGTTTATAAATTTTGCTTGGGAAATTGTACAGTGCTCTTTTATGTTTCTTTTAACAATGTGGCCTACTTAAGTGGAATACCCAGCTGCTCTCATGGAAAACTAAACACTGGGATTCTCTCTCCATATTTATTAAATCCCAGAAAATGTTCCCTTGCTGTACTAAGCCCTAATTTAAACTGCCAATGGGGAGGTGCATCTCTCAGTTTCACCCCAAAAAAGGAATAGATTTGGAACCATCAGAACCTTTGACAGGATTGAAACCTCTCTTGATGATTTAATTTTATCAGGCTGAATTTCCACATTTGCAGTATTGCAACGGGGTTGCTTTCTGTAGAGCAGAAACTGAACAGACACTGCATGATTTAGCATTTCCTAAATCCCAGAAAACATGGAACACAGTACTCCACTGCTGCTGCCAAGAAATCCTGGCAAGATGAGGGAGTTAGTACTGGCAGACGGCATCCCTTTGTATTGCTCCTGGAAATGACTGCAAGCACCACGATTCCACCACTTTCCCTTGTTGGATTGGAGACAGGAAAAACACCTGAAGTGACGAGTCTCATCGTGACTTTTGTTGTTCATTATGTGCACTTTTGTTTGAGCTGCAGGGAGGAGATGACTTTATCACAAGCTGGGACATGAACAAGATATGGGTTTTTTTACACTTTTCTGAGGTGGCTTTTGTGGAGAGTTATGATTCCTGCAGTTCCTTGTTTTTACAATAAGAACCAGCAAATAGATCATAGCTGCAGATCAGCAGGAAGTCAGAGAAGGTGAAAATTCTACTTGGTGTTTTATCTACCCACAGGGAATATAGATGATGAAAGAAAACACTACTGAGTGCGAAGGGAAGGGGATGGGCAAAGAGCTTTCAAAATGAGGGAGGTGCTACTACAAGCAAGCAAGGCAGCTTAGCAGTGGTGGGTTTTTAGTATGAGCATTTCTGTTCATGTGAGAGAACTCGGAGGAACAGAATAAAGAATTAGCAGGATATAGTAACTTAGGATGTTAAAATTAAACCTACATGTAAGTGCTTGTAGGTAACTGGGAACCTGTGCCCCCATTTACTTCTTTGTATGATGTCCTCTAACGTGGGGTGGAGAGGTAACTGTCCTTATCTACTCTTACAGTGTTGTAAGCAGGGGAAAATGATCATGTCTCCATGGGATCATGAGTATCATCATGCTGGTGTGTGTGAGTGGCACATATCAAAGGTGTGATGACAAGCCTCAGCCTGCACAGAGGCAGTAGTTTGAGGAAAAATGGAAAATGAGAAATGTGGGTTTGAGAGGAGAAAAACCTGAAGCCTTTATGCACGTATTTTTCAGTAGGCAGATACAGTACAGAATGCTGTTATTAATCACTGTACACCCTTTTTGAAGGTGGTGGGTGGACAACCTGAAACATTTAACAGAAAATGATTTTCCAGAGAAGCTGACTTTCCCAAGCAACCACTTGGGATGTGCATGATTCTGAGATAGGAGTGTGGCAAATAAAGGAACCCTGTTTCCTTTCCAAGCATCCCATGCAAGTCTGTTTTGTATATCTGGCCTTTCTTGCCAACCACTAACCGTGCAAAATGCCTTTCATATTCTTTCCATTGCCTGGCTCTTCAGAGGGAGATGTCCATGGGAGAACAAACTGTCAGGAGGTGTGCGTGTCTCAAAAAGCTTTTTGTTCTTCTTCCCATGCTCCCATTTACCTGTGGAACAGTGTTCTTAAAACCAAGCCTACTTTTAAAGCAGTTACAGTCATCTCATTCACGTCTCTTCATTTCAGCTGGGGCAGAGAAACTCTGGCCAAGAGCCGGATCTCATCTGTCAAAATAATAATTCTGGCCTATAGCTTGTTGTCCTTTTTCAGTTGGAGCTTCAGTTCAGGGACGCTGATGCAGTCCAAGTGAATTGTTCTTCTAGTCCTCTCCCAGGCAGCTTTCCCTAGGCATGCATCCATTTTTCAATCACCAGATTGAGTACACAGCTGTCACACAGTGAAAATGTAGCCATTTCCAATTGTGTGATTAGACATGGATCCATAATATACAATACTGATGCCAGCAGTTCAGTAGTGTGGTGGGTTCACATACAATCGTGGGGCAGGAAAGAAACAGAGCTTCTCCAGAGCCTATAAAACAGCAGTGTGACCATTTATATGAAAGGTTCTCCATCTGCAGATGGAGAAAAGCAGTTTAAGTGGTTTTTCATGATAACCTTAGGAAAGTGGTAAGTAGGAATTGCCAGTACAGTCAGTAAGGATGCATGATTGCCTTGGGCTTCTGTGCCATATGTTGAGTGTGCTGCATCTCATTTTTTATCTCCATATAATAAATGAAATGCTGGCTTCTGTTGAGGTAAATGTCAACATTAAGTAAAAAACATCGTATTTCGAAGTTGGAGTTTCTGTCAAGAAACTAGTTTTTATAAATTAATACTTTCAAAGGGAAAGTAAATAAATATGGGTAATCTGTATTTGTAGCATCATGAAAAATATAGCCAAATTTAGGTTTAAAGAGATTTCTAGTAATCTACCTTTTTCTTGAACCAGCGTTGACATGAAAATTAGATGATTTTCAGAGATGAAAATTAAGATGAAATTAAAGCCTTTTCCAGTTTAGGGGTACATACCTGTCAGGATGGCATTTCCACAGCCTTTCTGAGCAACCTCTTCCAGTACTCAACCAGTGTTGCCAAAGAGGTTTTTTTCCTTGTATTTGATTGACATTTCCCACGTCGCAGCTCTTGTCTGCACCCTGTTGTCCTTTCACTGGGAAGAGTGTATCTTGGTGTTCTCTGTTATTGCCTCCAGGCAGTGGAGTGCAGCAAGTGCATCCCTCCTCCTCCCCTTCTCCAGCCTGAGCACACCCAGCCACACTGGCCTCCCATCCTACATCCTCTGCTCAGAACACCTAAGGCCAGGTCTTCCCTGGCCTTTCTGCAGCTTGACAGGCTCTCCCTCATGCTGGTGGCCCCAGACTGGTCACAGGTCTGCAGGTGCACATGTGAGTGCCGAGGAGAGGGGTGATCCCTTCCCCCAAGGGCTGTGACTTAGCACTGTGCTCGCCCTGGGGGTCTCGGCCTCCCGGTGCCATCGCACAGTGTGGGCGGCCTCCCTTCTGGGGGCTGGGTGGCTGGATGTACCTCCAGCTGGGTGTGAAGCGTGGGTGAGGACTGGGAGTGACCAGGAAGTCCAGAGCAGCAGTGTATGGCCGAAACTGTGCTTCTGAGTAACCAGTGGCCAAGAGCTGCTCTTCCAGCAGCCCTGACTCGCCATTGGGATGGGCTTTCCAGTGCACCATGCCTTTGGACGTGGGTGTAAAGAGCAGAAGAACCCTGACTGATACAATCCAGAGGTGTCATTGTCCCTCTTACAGCTATTTATGTGTTTATTAGTGTATTTTTAATGCTGATTCTTTATGATAAAAACCTAGGTCTGGGTTTTATTCTTTTTTAAATGAGGCTCAATTAATTTCATTTATCTGGCGCTGTGTAGCCAGTCCGTCCTACAAATATCTCAGAACACGTTGCCACAGATGAAACTATGGGACATTGTCGTCCATGGATGCTAAGAATTATTACAAATATTTATCCCAGCATCTGTCTCGAGGCTGTCCCTGTGTGCATCTGAGTCAAGTTTTTTCCTTCTCGTTGCAGAGTCAGGAAATAAATATGTGAGATGCTGTGGCTCCAGCCCTTCCTGGGATAGCCACAGCTATACACAAAAGGAAAAAAAGAAGCAGCATAATTTTTAAAAACTTTAGTTTCTCTTCAGCCAGAGGGTGGTATAAATATCCTAAGTCTATGAGAGTATGCAGCTCTTGTGATACACAAACCGTGTCACAAAAAGTATCACAACGATATGTTACTTCTTGTGCTCCTCTGTGAGCAGTTTTTAGTGGTTTTCAATTTAATCTTTTTAGTCCCACGCAGACATATCAAGCTATTAATACTTCATTTTTGGGGACAGAAACTGTGTTCTTGAGGAGTCTACCTCTGTGACTAAATTCAGCTACATTTTCGTTGTTCTTTGGGAGTCTGTTACAGCAGTGAGTTTCTTAATGTGCTCAGAAATCAGCCCCATCAGCATGTGTTCTCCTAGGAAAGCTGCTCCATGAGATATGGAGGGAACACTTGGATCTTCTCAGACTCATGTTAAAGAGAATGACAGTGTTCTCTGTGTTGTGTTTAGTCTCTCCCAGTGATGTCTTCTGGCTACTGTTAAAATTTATTTCAGTTTAGAAATCTGGTATTTTATGGAGTCCTTCAGACTTCTTACAGCTGTAAAATGAAAACTGTCAATGTTGAGCTAAGAGTAGGATAAAAGAAAAAGTGAATGACTGTTTATTAAGTGATAGTGACTTTAGAAATTAAAGGCCCATTCATAAGATCAACAGAAATGTCATCAAGGGGCGTTCTTGTTTTCTTGGCTGCTGTGTGTGATTGCAGTGAATTATGTTGGCTGTAGCCCACTTGGATGACACTGTAGTTCACAGCTTGAAAAAGCCAAGTACCCATAAATAGGGTAAATTTACAGGTGATTTAACAACTCCAGATTATAAATTGGAACAGAAAACTGTCTATTTTCAGGAGACAAATATTTTGTAGTAAATGTTCTAACAGAATGAAATCCCATCTTAGAACTGTGCCAGGAAGTTCTGCCTGATTTTTGGAATGGCTTTCTGGATCAGATGTTTTCCCAGGTCTTGGACATGGAAAATATTTTGGTGTTTAAACCACCTGGAAAAAATTAGATTCCTGTAGCTTCTTGGGCAATTGCTGAGCCAGAGCTGAAAGAGAATAGTTTAAGAAATTAAACTAGAGGAATCCATGTTTGTACACAAGCAGGGGCGCTTCATATTCATTGCACCTATAAAGAGAAACTCAGGTTTGCCCTACCTGAGGGCACAGGGATTTCATCCCATTGAAGCATTGCCATGGCCTGGAGGGACCAAATGTCATGGTGTCTGCTCTGGGTTCCCCATCAGTGTCAGTCTCACTGTTTACCCCATCACTGCAGTATTTACTTTGGTGACTTCTGATTCAACAAAAATACTTTTAAAAAAATTGTTCTAGAATTTGAGTCTTCGAAGAAGCTTACCCTGCTTGCTAATTCCAGGTGCTTAATTATAGCTGTAAATGGATTTTATTTGTGATTCAGACTTTTTTAGTTCAGTCTCCAGTGTGCAATCTGGCAGGTAAATAGCCTTCAGATACATGTGTAGCTCTTATTATATATTTAGAAATACCTCTGAGCCTCATTAACTCACACAACCTTAACATGATCACCAGACAACACATCAGTATGTAAAGCCACGTTGAACGTGTTGCCCAGGCTGAGCGTGGGGCTCTCCAGAGCCCAAGTTCCTGCTGTCCTTGCACTGCAGGAACGATGGTCCCCAGGTAAGGCGGTCCCTCTCCTCACTCTTACATCCAGTCGTAGGCCTTGAGCTTTGGATGTTAATTCCCTCTCGGTTCTGAGACAGCTGTGATGTTTTGCTGACATCTTACGATCAAAAACATTATTTCTGAAATACCATAAATATGTCTGTTATGTTATAGGCGTTTGAACTAGCGACTGGAGATTATTTGTTTGAACCACACTCTGGTGAAGACTATTCCAGGGATGAAGGTATGACCCTTTTCAGACACAATAAGAGTTTCTACATATTTTCATACTCCTCTTCTTAACTTTCCAGTGAGCTTACAGTGGGGTTAAGTTTTGTGTTTGAGTAGAACTGTTCATACACATTGTTTTCAGAGTATAAATATGATTTTTTTTCTTTTTAGTTTTAAATTCCACCACTAGCAATGGGTGGGCAAAAAGTCCCTTCTGCAGATATTCATCTACTTAACAACTGCCTGAAGGAATTAAACTGCCCTTCTTGTAAGACTGCATATGTGTGGAAACCTGATTGAAAATAACAACATTTTAGTTTAGAAAAGAAACGACAAATCTGAACTTGATAGTATTTCCTCTTTCTAAGAGTGACACTGGAATAATGTTTACATTGTGTATTCTTATTTGAATTAGGCAATTACTAATTATTTTTTTTTTAAATCAGAGTTAACTCCTGCTTCCATCTGTATACCTGTCCATTTTCATGCTTGTTTGCTTGTAAATGCTCTTTGCAGTGGTAATGTGGGCATCATTCATTGTTCCTAAATGCTACTAATGATGCCAGAGCTCTGCTGATCCTGGAAGCCTCTGCATGGATTTGCTGCAAACATTGTTGATTTGAAACTATTTCTGATTTTTTACTAATTCCGGTTTCTTTCCTCTTCTTTTTTATCCCATCCTTTCCCTGCCCCTTCCACTCCCGTATCCTTTTTTTCTCTCCCTCATAGACCACATAGCACACATCATAGAGCTGCTAGGCAATATCCCAAGGCACTTTGCTCTATCTGGAAAATATTCTCGGGAATTCTTCAATCGCAGAGGTAGTACCTCTTCTTTTTGAAAGGTGCCGTGATGCAGACAGAAGTGGAATTGCTGTTGCTGGTTGTAGCGCATCCCAGTGAGGAGCATTTCCTGAAATCATACAACAAAATTTCCTTTTTGAAAAGCAAAATGCGCAGGAATCTCTGACAATTTTTTTTTTCTTTATTTTTGGCCACATGTTCCGAAAAATAACTATTGGTACATTTTAAATTACGTGGCAAAACTTGTTTGTGGCAGCTGATACTCAAACGTTGTTTTGAGAAGGAAGTTTTGCTGAAAGCATCTTCCCAAAGTAGCCACTGAGCAAGCAGTGTGCACGTGTGGTTTTTTTTACCAGGATCAATCTATTTCTGTCTGTACCGGGCCAGTGTTAGTGTGTGCATGCAATGTACTGATTAAACTGTTGTATGTTTCTGTTTTGCTGGCAATGTTCTCCAATGCAGACCACATAGCATTGATCATTGAACTGCTGGGAAAAATCCCTCGAAAATACGCTATGTTGGGGAAATATTCCAAGGAGTTTTTCACCAAAAAAGGTAACGGTATTTATGCAACACTAATTTAAAGCATAATGCTATCCAGAAGGAGAATATGTTCGTTTATGGGTACTGAAGAAATATATCCATTTAAATGGAGAGCTCTTATTGAAGAAGAATTTTGGTGTAAACTTGGCTTTCTGCGAAAAGCCACAATTTGCAGTATTTAATTTAAAATTCATTTTGGGAAGTACTCAACAAAACGTGGATGTTAACAAGTGTCTGTGTGAGTCTGTTGTCTGGTGTTTGTGTCATTGTGAGGACTCTCTGTGTAGCTTGTAATGTGATGGAAAATTCTCTGTCAGTGACTTTAGATCATACGTGGTGGTCCAGCAGGTGCTACTGGTAAGAAATAACGGAGGTGGGAAGGGAATACCCGGGCAGTGGACACTCGGCTGCGTGCAGTCGGTCTCACGGGAGCAGGCGGCGCAGGCGGCTTCTTCGACACGTGAGGGACGTGCGGGACACGTGAGGGACGCCACGAACGTGGCGATGCCTCGAGTGCCTTTTGTCCCCTGTGCTGTATCGAGGGACAGGGTGTGTCTGGAGCATCCTCTTCCGTGGTTGGGGGAGCATGTGGGGCTGTCAGCTGCGGCTGGCGAGTGCTTTCCTGCTGGACAGGATTCCCTCTAGCCCGTGACTCCGCAGGCCTGAGCGCAGCTCGTCGGCAGGGCCGGCGCCGGCCGAGCAGTGGCATCGGACACGTGCTGGGGGGCTGAGGGGCAGCGCTGGCTGCAGCAGCTTGGGGTCATGAGGCAGGACACGATCCAGTGATTCATCCTCCCTTGTAGGAGAGCTGCCTGTTCCGTGCGTGGGTATTTCTGGTCCGGCAGGGACCTCTGCAGCCTTGGTGTCCTCGGGGAGGCTGTTAATGGTGTTAGGCACAGTGCAGAGAAGGGCAGCAGTGATGATCTAGGAGGGAGCAACTGCCCTTTGGGAGAGTCTGAAGTGCCTGGGGCTTTTTAGTGTGGAGCGGAGAAGGCTGCTGGAGGAATTGTCGAGGTTTACATAACTGGGAAGTCAGTGGATAAGCTGAAGACAGAGCAACTGTTTGCCAGCACCCACTGTGTTAGAGCTGGGCGAAACCCAGTGAAATTTAGAGGGGGTGGCTTTAAAACAAGCACGTCCCTATTCAGCAGGCAGTGAGCTTCAGGAGCTGCCACAGGGGGCAGAGAGAGAGGCTGTCTCAGCAGGCTTAAAACAATCTCCTGCTAACTGAGGTGAACAAACTCGAGGCCCACAGGCACCCCCAGATAAGAAATGTGGCTGCTGGAGTGAGGCAGGGCCTGCAGAAGGGCTCTTCTGCCAGCCCTCACTGCCCCTTCCTGTTTGTCAGGGGCTGCGACTAAATTAGAAAGACTCTCCTCCAGCCTGACCCTCCCTTAAAGTGTATCTCATGTTCCTAATTTTCACCTTCCAGCAGATGGGTTGGCATTCTCCAGTGGTGTCCCAGAACCGTATAATGACCTAACTGTATAATGACAGTAACTGCAGTGTTGGCGGTGCACAGAAGAGGGCACTTTGTAAAACTCCTGTGAAGTGGAGAGTTTCTCCTGCCTCCACGAGCATCTTCAACTGCAGACTGTCACTGTTGTCCTCTAGGGCCTGAACTTCAGTGACATTCCTCAGAGGCACTGAGGGTGCCTCTTAAACCCCAGAGGGTGGGATTGAAGCACCTTAAAAGGTTCACCCACCACACAAAACTTAAGTTCAGGTTTGCTGTGGAAGATTAAGTAGACTCAATCCCACTGTTCCTACTCAAACCAGAAAATCCCAAATGCAAGATGGAGGAGTAATAGCCCAAGCTGTGTTTTCAGATCATCCCAGTTATTTTGCTGTTGCAGGCTGGGAAAACTGAAGTGCTTTGTGGAGGAAGAACGGAGGTGGCAGGTTTTCTGCTCACGTGGGCATAATTTCTTTGAATTGGGCATGAGGTATCCTTTTCCTTTTCCCTCCCATCCTGGTACTGGCAACCTCCAGTGCCCCCAGGAGGGATTTGCATGTGATGGGTTGGCAGAGATAGGTCAGCAAGCAGATGCGTTTTGTATTCATCTGCTTGAGCACTGGAGAGCAGAAGCCCTGTGGCACAGGCATGAGGCTCTTCAGAGAATTTCTCTTTGTGGTGTAAAGGTGGGCTTAAAAAACTTGCTATAGGCCCCTGTTTTGAAAACATCAGCGTTGGGTGAAAATCAAGAAATCTTGATTTTTTGCTCCTGTCCGTAAGTTTGACCTCAGAGAGAAGCTTTAAGCATTTGAGTTGAGCCACGGAAGTCCCAGGCACAAAAAGAAAGGTGTTAGCAACTAATGAGTTTACAGGATCAAGTCCCTTCTCAGTTATTGACTGAAGCAGTTTGTGACATTCAGACTGGAGGGTGGGATTTAAAAAGGAAATGCATTTGCAAATCACTTCTTAGTCACTGTAACACAAATGCTCACATGCTTTTTATAGCGTCTCATCTTGACAGAGCCCAGTAATAACTCCAGGGAGTCCTTTTCTCCAGTGTCTTCATGGAAGCTATTTTGACTGTAAAAATGATTAATAGGTTTTGGCATTAAAACTTGAAATACTTTTATTTTTCTTCTGGTATTTGCTAACCTTGTTTCCCTTGTGAGCTAAACCTGTGCAAGGTGCTGGCCAGGTGCTGGCTTTGCCTGTTGAAATATGTAACAATGAGAAGTACTGCTGTTCATTCACTATCCTGGAAGGGCTCTCCTCCACCTCCCTCGCTTCTGTCTGCTCTACTGGGAGGCCTTTCCAGCATTCCTTGTGTTAGTTCTGGGGACCGTGTCATGTGTACATAGCAGCAGAATATATCCCAGTGCTGCTTCCCCAGTCCTTCACGTCATCCATGTCTTACTGTTCAGTAATCTGTCCTCCTCTTGCCTGGTGACACAGCTTAAATTTGTCTTTGGCAAATTTCATAGACTAGTTCTGGGTTTTTTTTTGTGTTATCATCAGCAGAGAAAGCTTTAAATAACAGTTCCCCCCCCCAGGTCCTCCAGAAATTTTTTTAGTGATTTCCTTCTGACTTAACATTGCGCTTTTGAGAGGGATCATTGCTGCCTCCACTTTGGCAACAGGGGTTTTACAGCTCTGATAACTCCGTTGTCCTCTGCAGATTATTTCCTGTGTGCTTCACTATAAAAAAGTCTAAATAAAGAACTTCTGCTAGGAAGATCTCAGTATTACATTTTTAGCATTTCTTTGAAAAGTCGTGGTAATGCCCTGAACGTGGATGGTGTCAGGCAGGTGTGGCCTGTGCTTTTAATTTCTCCCTTCCATACAGGTACAGGCTTGCTCTCCTCACCGTACCTGGTACAACCCTCATTAAATAGATGAAAGTACGTGTTGGCAGACACCTCCATTTTCTGTGCTGCTCTCTCCTGCTTTAGGATGGAAATGAGAAGGACCCACCACGTGAAAATTAATTCTTAGGGGTTTTTTTCCACCTCAGTTGTGTTAATTGTCTTTTACTTACCCTATTTTGATTCCACGGTCAGCATCATGATCGTTATTGAAAACTGAAGCACTAGTTTAATTTGTGGCCCCCACACAGATAATTTTTACTGTATCCTGCCTTCTTAAATGCTTTTACAATCTTCACAGAATTTCTTGTGGAAAACGTCAGTCCACAGTGCTAAAATAGTTTCTTCCCCAGCAGAAAAACCCTACAGAATGTTGTGCTGGTCTTAGTGTGGGTATTTACAAAATAAGGAGTATTTGAACAGCATGAACTTGCCTTCCACAGTGAAGCAGGAGCCTCATCATGCAGTCATATCTTACCAAATCTGAGGGAGGAAGGATGCTGGAAACAATATAATGGGAATGCAGAGATG
Source organism: Oxyruncus cristatus (assembly GCA_013399855.1). NCBI lineage: Eukaryota > Metazoa > Chordata > Aves > Passeriformes > Cotingidae > Oxyruncus > Oxyruncus cristatus. The sequence goes on along the minus strand of VXAY01006331.1, from coordinate 2,502,102 downwards.
AAGACCGTGCTGCATGGAAACACACCCCCTCCCCCAGAGATCGCCCAGTTTGGTAAATGATTGTGACAACCCTTGCAATGAATGCTGTCAGCTGGGGAAGCCAGGGACACAGCCTGGTTTTTTTTTTTTTTTTTTAGCGATTTTTTTGCTTGCACTCAATAACAAGTCACTGTTTTCTATCACTTTTAGGCAGTATTTGAGTCTATGCTTACATAATTTACTACCTGTTCTTATAAGTAGTCACCAGTAGACACTTTTGGAAACCTTCCAAAAGGTAGGATTTTCAGCAGTTAAGTTTCAGAGTTGCGCAAAGATTTAAAGGCCTGAGAGCGAGCCTGGAAATGAATATGCTGTTCTATGTGCTGTCCTTCCTGCACGTTCATCCTGTGGGACAGTTGTGGGCCCAAAGTGAAGCCTTTTTGTGTTTGACTGGCGGGTACTGATAGGACACATTTGTGCTGTAAATGTTCAGACATAAAACAGGAGAATGCAGCCTCTGCTTACAGTCCTCTCTCAGAAACCCTCCTGCCCTGTGAGATGGAAAGAGGACAGTGGGCCAGCTGTGGGTAGCACATCCTGAGTTTCTCTTACCAGCAGGACTTTTGTTCACTTGCAAGTGATGGATCATTTGCACACTTGCTCTTTTGGGGACCTTGTAACAGGGGCTGGAGAGCTGCCTTTTCAAGCACTGCACCCTGTAGGACCTTCTGCTGAGGGCTGAGCCAGCAGAAGTGTGGCCTGCTGAGCCTTTGGGGGTTTTGTTCCGTTGCACTAAGATGCTCAGCCTCGTGGGCATTCTGACACAGGTTTCTTCTCCTGCCCTGGAACTTCTCTAGCCACGGGGGTGTACAGAGACTCTGACTGCGAGCTGATGTCTGATGGCATTTTATGGACAGTAGGTTACAGCCAGGGACAACCACCACGCTGGCAGACCACTGCGCTTATAGTATGGCCTGCATGCCCCTTACCAGATGGTGTAGTGAGCTTGTGAAGCTGTGCAGGAGCCGTGTTCAGCCTCCTGTTGTGGGGGAGACCCCATCACTCTTCTCAGCAGTTCAGGGGACATTGCAGAAGCATCACAGGGGCCTCTCAAGTTTTTTGCCGTGTCGTGTAGAGACTGTCTGGCTCAGACATATGCTGGGAAGAAGGGAGATGGCCACGGGTTGCCTTAAGAGTATAGAAATGTGGCAGAAAACAACTGCCCTTGTGTTCCATCTGGTCCTCAAAGATCAGAGGGCTGGGTGCAGCTGGGCTTTGTTACTGCTTAGAACAGATCAGGCACTCTGAAGTAAGATCGTGTTCAGTAAGAACTTTCACAAATGCAGATTTGTGACTCGTGTAGTTTATTGAAGCAACAGGCTGTAGGTTCTCGTGAGATTGCTGGTGATAAATGTACTAGATCTACAAAATATAAGTGTATAGCAAGCACTGTGTACAAGTTCCTGGGTATGCTCCAACACAGTCGGAAGCACAAATCTTACTAGACAGGCGTCTCTGCTTTGGGATAGAGATGAGCAGGCAGAAGTGGAGGCGAGACCGTAGTCAGTTTCCCTGTTACTGCCATCATAAATGGTGGGGGGCAGCCACGTCATATGTAAACAAGGGATATCAAGAGCCTCGATTACAAAGGCTGCGGGTCTTGCACAAGGTGACACCTCAGTCCCTCTTCCACCCAGCTGATTGCAGCAATAAGGGTCATCTGGCCTGATAACCTGGTAATCCATAGTAATCCCTTCATCACATACCTCATGGCCCATCTCGAGGCTTTAGGCCTCATTCCTACGCAGTGGAGGAGCAGGAGTCTTCCCCGTCATGCCAGATGAGCTGTGGGCAGACCTGGATAATATTGCAGGTTTGAATGGCAGACAGGTTCTCACCTCTGCTGTCGGCTGAGACACGTTGCCAGATTGGCACCAGATGTGCCATTTCCTCCCTCTGTGAGAACTCAGATCCTGCGGCTGCTGCCACCACTTGTCTCAGTGGTTGTTTGAAGGAGACGTGGGCAGCAGCACTTGCTTCCTTCTAAGGAGGGATTCAGATCAAGTCTCCCGGGGGTGTTTACCTGGGAGATGGAGCAAATCCCTTGAGTGCCAAACCTCCTTGCTCAGCTTGGTTAGGAATGAATCACTGCTCTGGTGTTGTTGGCAAATGCCGTGGAGCAAGGCAGGGAACTGTGTTTCTGAGACCTCTGTCTTGGGGATTGGAGCAGATGTTGTAAAACTTGGGTTCACTGGCTGATGAAGAAGGAAAGGCCTGCAGTGTTCTTTGGCCATGGTGTGAGCCTGTGTGTGAGTCTGTGTGTGGGAAAGTGGAGACAGCCAGAAACATCAGTGGAGTCCAGGTGTCTGCTGTAGAAATGGATTCTTGGTTTTGACATCAGACTTACTCCTCTCCTTTGAGGACCTCAAGCTTGCTGTGCTGTCCTGCGTCAACAATGGTTCTCTGCCTGGTCATGGTGCTGTGAATACAGAGTGGGACAAAAACAAAACAGGGGTTAGTCGCTAACAGGGGTACTGAGGCGTTTGTCTAATGCCATTCATCCTTCTGTTTGCAGGAGAACTCCGACACATTACCAAGCTGAAACCTTGGAGTCTTTTTGATGTGCTTGTGGAGAAGTACGGTTGGCCTCATGAAGATGCTGCACAGTTTACAGATTTCCTGATCCCCATGCTAGAAATGGTCCCAGAGAAACGTGCTTCAGCTGGAGAATGCCTTAGGCATCCATGGCTGAATTCTTAGCAGAATCTCCCAGCTATAAAAAAAAAAAAGCCAGCAACCACTTCCAATGCGTTGGACCTAAATGGTGACTGTCACAAAATCTTTAGCAGGATCACACGTGAGCTGGCTTCAATCCTCAGACCTTTATTTTGCTTGAGGTACTGTTTGACATTTTGCTTTTTGTGCACTGTGTTCTTGGGGAAGGGTAGTCTTTTTGTCTTCAGCTAGTAGTTTACTCACCCACTTTCTTCAGAAAACACTTAACGTGTCTTTAAGCATTGTTTCTTGTGTTGTGTGGCATTCAGATGTCAGATTTTTGAACAAAGGAAACTTCCCCCCATGTGTTTTGGCAAGTTTTGTAACTATTTATGAAAAAAAAAATATTTTAGCTGATGCATATTATATAATTTACGAGTGTAAGAAATTTATCAAGTCAGAACTGAGTTACGGCGAGGAATTGTACAATTTTATCTTCTGGCAAAGGGACATCATTCTTGTATTATAGTGTATGTAAATGCACCCTGTAAATGTTTATTTCCATTTAAATATGGGACTGGGGACTCAATTTCAGAGTAAAGCGACTTAAGTTTTAGAGAGCTTTATAGCAAACCAATTGCATGTAGTGGACTTTAAACTGCTTTAAGGAATTGTGTAAACTTTCTATTCTGTAGCAGTTCCCGTTCATTGGATTTTAAACAAAGTGGCTCTGGTTTACAGGATTTCATTCCCCAAACAGCACTTTAAAGGAAGGCTAGACTTCTTTCTAATAAAGTATGCATTATCATTTAGCACTCCCTTTTAGAACTTTTGCCTATTTTAAGTGCTTTTAAGAAAAGAAAAATAGCAATTTCCCTACAATGTGATAGTGAAGACATGGTACCATATGGTGTTGCCTTTTTATAAGCACTGTAAGTTGTACTATACCTTAAGAAAAAGAAAAAAAATTAAAAGTAGAGCATGAGAACCACTCTCTGTGTAGAATTACTGATCTTTTATAATAAAAGTGTGTGCTTGGCGTCAGTTAAGGAAGGATATAGCTGCAAATATTTACAGGGCAGTGGGTAAAATAATCCAAGAAGTGAGATCATGCTCATTCCATTCATAGCTTTACATGTTTCTAAAACAAATTGCACTAGCTTTCTTCTTTCCCATCCGTAGACATACGACTGCCCGTTGTAAGTTGCACGCAACAATTACATGTTTCCTAGGAAAGGCTGCATAGGCTGAAGCTTATAGGCAATACAGATTTTAGAATGTACAGTATGGAGGTGTGTTTGGGCCTCTTTTAGAAGTCAGTGGGATGAATGTAAGCTTACTCCTGATCTTCATGTAACTACGGTGCCACTTCTTTTCTTGACTTTGTCCATATGAAATTTATTCACATGCCTTTGCAATAACTAGATTGTGAGAAGATAGCCCCATGCTGTAACAATAACCAGTTGTTTGAGGTGCTTGCAGTTGTCTAATTAAAGTGTTTTGTTTTTTCAGACAGTGTTGCTGGTCATTGGAATCTTTCCTAGCCAGGACTCAGCTGCTGTGCTGGAGGGGTGGGGTGCGGGGGGTGGTGTAGCCTGGCCAGAGAAATGCAGCTTCCTGTTTTGGTTTATGAAATACCTCCCCTGGTGTCAGTCAGAGCAGCCCGAGGGCTCCTGTGGCAGGAGGGGCTGGGTGTGGCTGCTGGGTGAGCCCTGGCAAAACCCAACAAGTCTTTCCTACCAGCTGTTTAACTCCTGTCACAAGCGAAGGGCTGGGGCAGCCGCTCCTCCAGAGAACTGCCAAGGCCCAGGGCGGGAGAAACTCATGCAGTGCTGAGGCCCTGACAGCAGTGGGGTTTCAGGACCATGTGCCTTCACCCCCCTCCCTGGAACTGCTTTTAAGGGCTGCAAGGACAACACTGGTGAGAAGAATGATGCCACAATGGACTCGGAACTGGAGGTAAAAATTATGTTCAACTTCACAGCCAGCCTGGCCCCTGTAGTGCCTGTTACTGGAAGTTAGAAAGGTCTTCCTGAATACGCAGAAAAGGCTGGCTCTGGACTAAAGTGCCACGTCAAGCCAAGTCAGGCAAGTGAGCACAACAGGCACAGCTCTCCCCTCTGGCCTGGCCATGGCACTGCAGAAGCACTTAGGGCACTGAGGCCTAGTCCCACTTTGCACCCCAGTGCAGCAGCTCCTTGTGCTGCACTAAGACCTGCACAGTGTGCTTTTTATACTAGAAATGATGTCACTTCATGGAAGTGTGGAAGCAGGAACAGACAACCAGTTTTGAATACTGGGCTTGAGAGGCTGATGCGTATTTTTTTGAAGATCAGTGATGAGCAACTCCTAGCTAGAGTGGGTTTTCTCCGCTGTTGATGGCCTAATCCTGTCCTACTTTAGGCTACTGCAAAACATAGTGCACTCCACCCATTGTGTGTTCTGCAGAGCCAGCAGGTGTTCAGGAAAACATTTCTACATGTGTCGTTTTAACTAGTAAGATTAATGAGGGGAAAGGTTGAATTTAAAGTGGCCCCGGTTTTTGTGTACAGGTTAAAAAGAATTACCACTTTTTTCAGTGAGTAGGAGCAGCCACTTCCCCTCCTATCCCGTTTCAGCTTTCCTCCCACACTGGTTCTCCTCTCTGGTTCTGAGGTGGAGCCATTGAGCACCGTCCTGTTATGTGAGCAGAATTGAGAGCAGTTACTGCCAAGACAGAAGGACGCTGTCACACACCCATTACAGAATAACTGCACCTGTAAGCACAACAGCAGCTGCTGCTCTTCCACCGCAGGAATTAACCACTGCCCTTAAAAAAAACAAAGTGCTACATAGTTTGTAACATTCTGTACCCCCTTACAGCATCACACACTCGGCTCCCCAAAGTCTGTACCAACAGCAGGGCCTGAAAAGCTCCAAGAAAGGAAATAGGAACTACAATGTACTACAGCTGCAGGTGGCTCCACGTCTGTAACCAAGGGCCGAACACCTCTAGCACACAACACTCCATGGCCACGTCACTGCCCCAGATTAACATCAGTAAACTGACCCAAGACCCTGCTGTGCTTGGGGGGATTCTTCCTCAGCCTCCCCTCCTCCAGCCTGTTCTGCATCTGTCTGTGCTACAGAAGTAAAGCCACAGCTGGAAACTGCAGGGAAGTGAACAGCCTCACAGGGAGCACAGGGGCGTTCCACAGACCTAAGGCCACTTCCCTGCTGACATACCAGCCTTTCAGGACAAGTAGTTAAAACTGACATAATTGTGATTTATTAACATGAATTAAAATGCCCAACCAGTGCTGCAATGTGACAGTATATTAAAAAAAAATTAAAGATCATATACTGTACTACTTTCACAAAGATCACACTTTTTTTTGCAAAAGACTTATTATATACAATACTATATCAAATGAAAGAAGCTTTAAGCAACTTTACAAGCGAAAGAAATACAGTATTTACAGCACTTGTCAGACATTAGAAACAGTCTATACATTAAATTACAATTTCTGCAAATAACTGATGAAACAAAAAGCCATGTCCACACCAAAACTATAAAAATCTGTATTGCATTGTTTCCTATCTCTATACACACAAAAAACTGTTGACAGAAGAAAATGAAAAAAAAAAAATTGTTAGTGCCATCACTTAGCCTGTGTACTTATTTAATTACATATGTATAAAAGTAATATAGAAAACTTTCACTAAATGAATTTAACTGCAACAATAAAATTTTAAACATTATGCAGCATCAAACCTACTGCCAGAAAAAACAGCTGGAATGTCCACTTACAAAATAAAAAGAAATACCTAATACTGGCTTAACAGCACATTTTCAGGAATTTTAAAAAGCAAAAAATGGAAAGGATACAATGGAAGAGCACTGGTGTTTGCTTTTATACAAAGTATCATGTACAAGCTTTAAAAAGTACCCTGAATAGGTACATATTAAATATACACAGTTTATATTACAGAACATTTTAAAAATGTTTATAACTAAAGGGATCTGTTTTAATGCCACCCTGACCCATGGTAATTGTTCTGAAACGTGGGCGGCACCTGTGCTCTGTGGATGGGGATCTGTCCCGGCACCGGCGAGGCCTGCTGCTGCCCTTGCACTCCGTGGGGAAGGGTCACGGAGCCGGGGTGAGGGCAGAACCCGGAAGCAGTAGGTGTTGCAATACTGTTTGGTCCTTGATGTTGGATGTGAGGACCCTGACCAGGGAGTGGGCAATGAGGTCCTGTGCCAGCAGGCTGATGTTGAGGTCCAGGTCCTAACGTCGTGTGATGTGGGGCTTGTGAGGAGTAGGAGGACACACTTGTGTGAGCGTTTGAAGGGAAATGGGGGGGTCCTTGATGAGAGGGGTGGTGTAACCCTTGTGCTGATGCCGGGTGGTGGCCCGAGCCGATAACGTTGGAGGGAGGGGGTGGAGGGGGAGGAGGTGCCGAGTTTACAACGTGCTGGTGTTGTGCTTGCAAACCTTGGTGTCCCGGTGAAGGATGGGGAGGTTGGTGGTGGGGGAGAGGACCTGGTGGCGGAGGCGGTGGTGGCAAATGGTGGCCAGCAGCTTGAGAATGAATGTGCGATCCAGGAGCCACTGCCATGGCATGGACTGGACCGACAACATGTGCTACAGAGTGCTGCTGATGAGTACTTTGCTGCTGGACAAGGTGAGGCCCTGGAGCAGGCGGTGGTGGAGGCGGCGGCGGAGCAGCGGATGCCGATGCCTGGTGATGAATACTGGGGTTCTGAGACGGCAAAAAATGCCCTGCAGCTACGTGGTGTCCCGGCACTGTTTGCTGACCAGCAGTGCCAGGAAGTGCTTGATTTGGTCCAGATGAAAACACAGTCTGTTGGGGTATGCTGCCCTTCAGCTGGCTGTAGCTCTGAAAGTTTCCAGAGGGCTGCTGGCTTTGATAGTAAGTAGAAGAAGGGGGAGGAGGGGGTGGGGGAGGTGGCGCATTGCTGTTCAAATTTTGTTGGTTAAACTGGCTGTAAGAAGCTGAGGATTGTCCTGATGTTGTCTGAGTGAACAGGGGCCCGCTCGCCTGCGGCTGATTACTGGGCTGAAGGGTCGGTGCTGCCGGATAGAAGGTTCGGTGTGTTTCCCTCTGGGGAGTTCCAACTTGAGGTGACTGTGGATGATGAGGTCTGTATGGAGATCCCAACTGCTGTGAGTGAGGCTTTGGTGACAGGTAACCGTGCTGCACAGGCGCGTGAGGGGTAGAAGACTTGGGAGGATTTTCTACATGAGGCGAAGGGGGGCAATGCAGCTTCAAAGGTGCGGAAGGCAACTTCTGTGAATGTGAGAGTTGCTCAGCAGAACTGCGCAGATGTGACTGAGATGGATGATTCTTTGAAAGTGCTTGGACATTGTTTGTCAGCTGTTTTTGCTGCAGCTCAGATTTTGGATGGTTCGCACATTCGGTCTCGGGTGCATTAGCTGCAGTTTCCCAGTGCGAATCTGGTTTTGTGGGTGTTTTCCCAAGTGACTGTGTTGAAACTACAGGATTTGGTGAAGAGGGCTGGAATGAAAAGAAAGTCAGGTCAGTGCTAAACATTCAAAATATTCAACCATGCATGCAGCAGAGAGAAAAGAAGATCTTAGAATACCCTCCCCAATGGCAAAAAAAAACATCAAGGTGCAGGTTAAGAAAACATGGTGTAAGAAAAACATGAACTACAGAAAGATTAAGCTTAGAAAGACATTATTTTTAGCAAGTATGTGTCAATAATTCTTCAAAGACTCGCAATTCTGTAACAGAAATACAACCCATGAGGTCAAAGTCTAGATCTGTTCTGCGTTAAAAGTTTTGGATTTCTGAATCTGAAAGAAGTCTTTCCAGGGAAGACCATTTACAAAAATAAAGCCATTTTTAGAGTAACTTAACTTTTTAAAGTTGAGGTAAGTGCAAGCAAGCAGACTAAACATATAACCCGAATTACTTCATTTAATATGGCAAAGGCAACTATTCAACATCCTCCTCTGTGTATGTGCCCTGACTGACAAACAGTGCCAAACCCTGGCACAACAAGAGCAGCCTCCTGAGAAGGGTAAATCACATCCCCGCTGTTGGTTCCGAGTGCCAGTTCTTCAGCACTCACCCCTCTGAACAGCACTGGTACTGAATCCACTGAAACAATCTCTTCTCTGTCTAAATGCAAGATCATCTATAAATAGGTACAGAGAGTGAAGGAACAGCACACAAACTGACTTTTCAGTGTGTATGGATAAATATTCTTCTAAGTGTTTACCTATGTGAAATTACTGCACAGATAGATGAACATGTATGTATGTAACCTAAGTAATAAACAACAAGATTAACATTTTTAAAGATAAATCACAGATGTATATGGCTATTCCTATGCTTTTTGTGCAAACACTGTGCATTACCTTGCTTGCTTTTGACGGACTCTTACAAGTCCTTTGTGAAGTATCTGGGGACGGACATTCAGAAGTTGGCTCTGGATTTTCAGAATCAGGCTCTACAGAAATAAAGCAGAATAAATATCAAGATGGGAAAATCAAATCTTTTGCAGAGATCACTAAGCTCTTTACATGTGACTTTAAAAGAGCTATTAAAGCTGTTACAAGAGACTACTGAAGTGTCATACAAGGTCATCTGCTTACTGACCTTCCATAAATTCAGTCAAAGAAGGGACCTTAAGCTGCAACTGGGAAATGAGATTTGAATGAGATGGAGACTGAACATGAGATGGTGAGCATGGTCTACAAGGTGATTCTCCCCCTACAGATGAAGCAGACCCAAACACAATATTAGAATGATTACAGACTACCATGGGGGAACTGGTTAGATTTATATACCATCAACATGATAAATCAACTCACCACTGTCCTTGTCTTTCCTATGATCACTGAGAAGTAAAGCTCTCTGATAACTTCGTTCTCTCACTTGTTCCACAGAGGTTGATGCAGTCCTGCAAGAGAGAAGCGCATTTTAAATTTAAGATGTACTCCCATGGACCAAATTTAGGACAACGTATATGCAAATAGAGAGTTTACAGTGCTGTCTGCACGTAACAACCAAGTAACTGGTTGTACATATGAAATATTATTAGTTAAGTGGTTTGTATCTATTTTCTCCCACTTCAAATACACTGATTTCCTGCAACCCTCTTACATTACAAGAACTGGTAATTCCTCTCAATAAGGGATTACCTGTAGATCTGTGGGATTTTTGTTTTCTAAACAACTGGTACTGGTTCCTAGTGTCTACTTGTAGAAAACTGTCTTCTTCCAAAATTGGAAACAATCATCTCATTTGTTTGTTGTTAAGAATCTGCTCTTTAATAGTGGATCCAGAACTGTAAATAGAGCACTACTACAAATATATTTCTGTTTAAGCTTCTGCATTTACTTGCCAGATAGTGGGTATGCAGTTACAGTCAGATCTTACAATAGATTACATCTCACAATCACAACCTCATCAGGAACATCATAAATAACAGCACTCCACAAAACCCTCCTTTCCTTTATAGCAAGGACATACGGCATTATTTCATGATACTGGTGCACTGAAATAAATTTTGGTGCTGCTGTGCAGGATTACTGCAAAATCCTAGTAGTTAATTTTTCTCTGTTTAGCCTGTTTCCACATCCTTTGACTACAATATAGTGTGGTGTCTCCTGCACAGTGAACTTACATCCACTTTTCAACGGCACGCTTAACATTCTCTCCCTTTAATTGGTTCTAAAAATGCTTCTGGAATATCTTCTAGACTAGCTGGAGCATGTGAGCAGAAGGATGTTCAACTCCTCAGCCCACATTCATCCCCAGTGCAGTTAGGCTTTCACTACAGCATGAAGAACATCTGCTGAGTTTACTTTGCACCAACATTTTGGAGGCAGTGTCACTACAGCTGACCATCTATTTTAAGGCTACCAAAACCACATTGAAAAATCCGTGCAGTGTTTTATACAGACTGAAGTCACTATCTCATCCCCATCCATACTCCATCTCTCTTTGGGATTTTTGGTTGTTAGGAGTACCTGGCATGGCGTCCAACTGACCACATGGTCTGCAAACAAGGGAACCATTTAACCATCCTGAACAACACTGTCAGGGTCACCACACGCTCCCTCCCTGAGCAGGAGCTGTGGCTGGGCTGCAGCCCTGCATGTGGCAACTGAGATACAGCAAACATCCCACGTGTTCCAGCCACAGGACTGAAACACAGACCTCCTAAGGTCTTCCAGAAGCTTTTGCTGACCAATACAGATTATTCGTCTGTTCCGCCCTCTTCCCTTACAGTACTTTCAGAGAGGTTTGAGATTTAACGTGAAAACATTCTCTTCAGTCCAAAGGCAAAGCAGTGGAAATACAAGGACACAAATGCTCAAACTAATACCTCTTTTGCTCTCAAAACATAAAAAAGGAAAGCAGAATTAAAATAATTTAACCAATCAATGTCATATGGGTAATTTTTCATATATTTTAACCTTGAGGATGTATCTTCTGTATTTCTGAGACAACTCCACTAATGTGAAAGGACTTCCAGTCAGTAATCTGCCACTGCAACCTTTCAATGGAAACTAATTTCAAATAGGGAAGACTTGGATTTAAGTACATAATTCTTCTTAACTTTAGTCGTATAGTTTTGTGGCTTACCACTGAACTTCTGGTTCATTCTTCTCACTGGAGGAAGATTCCTTAATTGCACAGTTGTTGCCAGTGTCCTCAGGAGCTGCATTATAAACAGTAGCTGGCAGTGGTAAAGGCAGGCTTGCAGTGTTATCAGTTTGCTCCCCATTTTCACCACTGTTGTTATACCCATCATTAGCACCATTGTTACTACTTGTATTTCCTCCACCAGCAGCTTGAGGAGATACAGTAACCAGCGGGAAGTTGTCTGTCTTTGAGCCACTTTTTCGAGCTTCTCGTTGTCTCTTACGGTATTCTAGCAAGGACACCTAAGGAGCAAGAAAACCCAGAAAACAAACATTAGAGGGGAAGTTTTACCCATTTCATTTCTCAGTTTCAATTAAATGTATTATTTTAGTGAGACATACCATTTAATTGGTTCTAAAAGAAAATGCGAGTAGATTAATTGAAGTTATTTCACCACGTCTGCAGTGAATGTAGTAGCACTGAGCTACTAAAAACTGTAAAGATGATATAAAAAAAGCTTCTGTCAAGAGAACAAGTCTATTCTGCCTCAGGAAAGAAGCAGATGACACAAGTCAGCAAAAGGTTCACCTGTGGTTGTAGCTACACAGGACAGTTTCTCCTGGAACTGCAGCATTGGTAAGAGTTTACTGATACAGTAAAGCTAATTTCAAGAGGTCACATCTTGCTCTCAGACTGACTCGCTTGTATGAAAACCCCCCTACCCATCTGTTTCACTCTGCTGCCTATATCCAACTCATTTTTCTTAACATACAGAATTTGCAACTTAAATTTTCATTCTTTACCCAGACTTTATTTTGAATTTCTGTCTTTACTGCATGCTAACCGAGACTGATTAAGAACATAGTTTTAAGCTAATTATAAGTTTATTACCAAAAACAATGACACATGAAAAATGGCTTCTACTTTGTATATATGTATGTAAAATCCCTATGCACACCCTCCACAGAATAGAAATCAGTTTAAACAGTAAGTTGTCATCAGTGAGAAAAATAAGTGTTCCAATATTTTCACTTATGAATTTTCAGGATTTGAAGGAAAGAGCTGAAATACTGACCTTCAGACCTACTTTGTTTCAGAAATTAAACTAGTTTGGTGAAAATGACATTTAATGTCTATAAATTCTCTTGAGTTATCAACAACCTACTCTGAACCACTCAACATCCAAATCAAGAAACTAACATGCAATAATGAAAAAAATTAATGTTTAACCAGCATAGTCCTAAATCAAAGTGATCATCCATTTTTATACAGAGAGAAAAGCAAGGCAGCCTGCTTTGTTTGCAGTCCTAAAGGTTTTTGTTTGTTTTCAAACTGTTTGCTTTCTGTCTGTTAGAGACTCAACCACACGTGAGGGTAAAAACAATTAAAAGTACCTGATTTTTCATAAAAAAGTTCAGGTTAGGAACTGATCTTGCTTTCAAACAATTTTGTATTATTTCCACATCATGTGACAGAGATCCCTTGAGAACATTACTTTAAAGAAAGCTTAAATATTAAGAGCAGACAAAACCTATGCTGTGTGGCCACTATATACAGGACCATACTGAAAAGGGAAAAACTTGTGCAATGAGGAGAGAAAACAGAGAAGCAGATGTCCACAAACACTGAAATATGAAAAAAACTCCTCTGAAGACCTGCCCTAGGATATTCCTGCCTCATGTCATCCTAGGAAAAAGGTTTCTGTTTATGTCCTACAAAATTCCTCAATTCTCACCTTTCACCTTTGGTGAGATCTAGCCCACCACCTCCTTTTTTTATACTGTCAAAGGTTGCAAATTTTTTTGTGTGCGTCCTTGGAAATCCTAAAACCCATTTCTTCAGGGATACAGATGCAATTTTCTCTGGCTGTTTCTTCAAACTGAATATTTTAGACAGGAATCCTGGGATTCAGGGGCTTCAGGGGACAGTCACACCTTTTTTTTATTCAGGGATTAGTGTAGCATAAGCCCTCATCAGTGACAATCTGGAAGAATCCTTGTCAGCAAGAGAAGGGGGGGGGATTACTGAAGCACGAAGTGCTGCTGGGATTTGTGAAAGCCAATTTAGCCTTCAGACAAAGAAGAATGTGAAGTTATAGAAATTTTGGCTTATGTTGTCTTTTTGGGTTTGCCAAACTGCAGGGCTACAGGAACACACACAGGATCTAGAAAATTCTCAGGACCATGACCAGGTAAGAACAGAGTTCCTACCAATCTTGCTCCATTTATGTCTCAGCTTGAAGCAAAGTAAACAAAAACCCAGTTCTGCTGGAGAACTACTGAGGGAAGAATCCTGAGTGTTCCCCAGCAGGATACTCCCTGCCCACAAGGGAGAAGGCACATGTAGGGGGCTGTAATGTAACCAAAAAACCCAAACGCCATTGTGCATGTATGTACACACATAGAAAATGCCCCCACCCCCCTCATCGTTACTTCCATGAAGAACATAAATCACATCTTTCAAACAAGAAGGATTACTACAGTCTTTGGTAAGACAGAACAGGCAAGCTGTTGCACTAGAGATCACTGCATGTCTCTTGTCCTTCCTGCAAAGGGACTCTCACCTGACACTACAATGTAATCTAAGAGCTATGCAAAGCAACTTCCAATCCTGGTTCGAGTTGCCCATGACCACACCACTTACCCACAAAAACTGTTTCATGAAAGTAGCAAATTTAGATTGCACTTCTTATTTAAACACAGTATTTGATAAAAAAAAAAACAACAAACCAACAACCAAATTAAGTCAAGAAAAATATTCCTTAGAACTAAATATTTCTGTGCAGTTCTGACTTTAAAGTCAGAGTATCCTAAATCTGTTAGTGCAGTTTCTTGCAGTAATTCATAACAGATGTTCACATATGTCATTTCTATGATGCTAGTATATATCCTGTATAATAGAACAGTGTAACACCAGATGGCATAAGCAACCATTTTCAAACCTGAAAAGCAATTTATTGAACAACTAATTTAAGACTCATATGAACTAGAAGTTAATTTGTATCTATTACTTGGAAAAAATAAATTTACTGATGGCTGTATGCAGCTTTACTCTTAGCCCTTCGTTATTTCCCCTCAGAAATGTCTATTACACTGTAGCATGTAAAGACGAGCCACCAACTGGTTTTTATTACATTACGGCTCTCTCTGTTATAAGAAATATCATTAGCAGCTGACGAAAGGCAGACCAAATGATTCTTAAAATTACAACCTTTTTCTTTTGTGGAGGATTCTGGGGTGTGCAATTTCCATCCATCAAATTGTCGTTATTGACAGTCCTTCCAAAGCCAGGTGCAATTCCATCTTCTGAAGTACAAAAAACAGATGCTTCCATGAACATGCCTCTTCCATCATCTTGAATTGGGCACTTGGACTCGCTTATTCTGAATCCACCTCCTACCTCCAACTGATGTGAAGGGGTCAAGTCCCTCAAATTAGAATTCATTGAGAAATTTACACCTGTCCTGTCAGGACTTTTTACCCAGGAAGAATAAATTGTGCCCCGTCCACAATGACCAGTTTCTAGTTGGCTGTTTGCATCAGTCCTATCATGTGTGGGGGCTTCCAGGTTTTTATGCAGTGCACTTTGCTCAATTACTTCGAGTCCCAGCTGGAGGTCTGACACAGATTCCATTTCTCCAGTGCACTGCCGTGTGACATCAGTCCTATTCCTTGGACTAGAATATCCAATAGTCTTTATTTCTTGTAGGCCCATTTCTGTCAGGTTGGAATTTCTGAAAGAATTCAGTGCTAGAATCGATGCTCTGTCATAACCCTGTGTGAAGAAAACACACGTCAAGTATTTTTTCACACTCCATCAAAACTGCAACTACTCTGACAATCAGCTGTGCCTCTAAGAGGGATTAAAAGCCTTAAAGTACCATGAATTTATCGGTTTTAAGAAACAATTCTACAGCCAGACACTTATTTCTACTATTTCCATGTATTAGGTTAAAACATTTTAATAAAATGCACATTGACCAAAGTAAAAATAACCATTATTTGCCAGATTTTATTTTATGACTGGCAGAAGGAGAGCAGTGTCAACAGCAGCAAGTCCCTGGCCAGGGAGCTACAAAGCACTTGCTTCAACTTACCATAAAAGAGATTCTCCTCAATGTCAAAACACTTATTTCAAAGAGGGAGAAAGAGAAGTTTTTCCGAGACACTTTTGAATTTTGAGACAAAGCTGGACACATGCATTCTGCACACTGGGAGTACCCAGGCACATTCCAACAGCACTTGCTTCTCAGCTAATCCACCTAAGCCCATTTACTACCTTTCTGCTCTCTCTCTGAGCGTAACTGGGATCAACAAAAGCAATTAAGAGATGCTGGTAACAAGAAGAAATGTTAATCTGAATCTAACTACAGCCTGGAAAGCAAAGTGTCCTTCTTCTGTTCTTGTCTGGGAATTAAGTAGTTACTCCTTTCCATTACAGTCATCAGGAGTTTCAAGTGATACAGAAAAAAGAGAGAAACCAGTTTAAAATAGAGAATGTAACAAGTAAAGTGGAAATAAAAAGCAGTAAGCAAAGAACCTATAGGGAATTTACCCTTTACATTCTGAGAAACTTGCAATGGCTGGTGAACAGAATTTACTAAGAACAGTGCAGCCATACAGGTGAAATCAAGATACCCTTCGCACGTCTGGGCACGTTTCCTTACCTCTTGACTGTAAGCTCGCCTTTTTATTTCTGGGGAACTGTCAGGTGAGGAAATATTCTAAATGAATAAGAAGAAATTGCAAGTCAATTTTGTTTTTTACCTTGGAGAAATATAAACCCCCCTTTGTAAGAGGAGTACAAACACCAATTTACACTGGAATGTCCACACACATTCTCTGAACACATTAAAATTCTTTGTAAATCTCACCTCAAAGTGCATGGTATTTCCATGTATACATGGAGTTACAGGAGTAACTGGCGAATATATGGGTTTGTAACCATTTCTACAAGCTTCATCTTCTGTTTTTACCCTAGGAGGGGTAGCAAACAAGGATGGCTCGGAGGCAGTGATGTCAGCATGGGTTGGTGTGGCATAGGGAGAAGGAGTAGGTGTGGAGGTTTCTGAGAATGCAGACTCCAACAGCTGATACAGTCTTCGCTTTTTGAGTGGTGTGGTTAGATCTGTGCGTTAAAATTAGAAAAAAGTTGGAAGATATCTAGATACACCAATCACTTACAGTTGTCACTTTATGTAATTAAATTATGAATTCCACATTAAAAAAAACTGTATGGTTACAAAAATCTCTTAAGGGCAGGCTTCCCAAGAGATGAACTTTTAACAGCCTACAGACTTCCTGAAAAATAAACTCTTTAATAGCCTACAGATATACCAGTAGTTGAAATTTGTGTGTTAAGATGTTGGGAAGAACTGTCGGTCTCCAGAAAAGGGAAAGTCAACTTCTATGCATTTTCAAGACTGATCAGCCAGAAAGTGGAGATTTTAAGTTCAGGACTGTAAACAGGAATCATCTGACAGGTTCCAGAACCTTATGGAAGGGTGTTTAGTTTTTAGTGCATTCCCATTTTCTACTATGCCTATAAGATTACACAGCTTTTCCCCTGTGTGGTACACAGGCCTACTGAGTTTTAAAGGAATTCTAAATACACAGAACAGCATGGAAAATAATTTAACACCTGACCTCTTAATACTAATAGTCAAAACCATTAGTCTGTTGACTGTAAATGCCATGAGATATGGTGGTTTCTTATCTAATATACATTGAAGGGGGGAAAAAAATCACGAGCACTAAGCAATGAAGCATTTCTTTCAAAGCAAGTACCATCACTTTAAAAAACACAGGTAGCAGTGTTCTAGTAAAAGTTTCACACCTGTTAAGGAACAGTTGTCATTCAGTAATAAAGGACTTTTATGTTCACCATTGATGGCTGGACTTCTAGATCTCTCCTGTGATGGTGAATTAAATCTATCAATTGAATTTTCTTCTTCCAAAGCCTGCTTCAACCAACGCTGTAAGACAACAAGTTCACATTAGTGACTTTGAAGTTTAATGATGAACATTTCAAAACACATAACACCACTGAAATGGTTTGCCAACCAGCTTTTTTGCTGCTTAAATTAATGCCAGCAAATAAAGACTTCTTTTTAATTAGTATGGGATGGGGAATCATTAACAAAGGGAAGCATTACCTTCTTACAAGAGCCAGTAATGTTTTCCACAGGTTCTTTTTTCCTCCTCTTTTCTGAAAGGAATGGTGAAGTAAAACGAATATAGTGCTTCGGAGTCGAATATACATGTGGACTGTAAGTGAGACCAGGTAAAGAATTCAGCTGAGTAGCCAGAACTTCAGGGTCTGTAGTTATGCGTAGAGGCCTTTCTGGTAGACTGTCTGTAGGCTTCCCTGCTTTATCACTCTTTTCACTTAACCATTCACTGACCAAGTGCTAAATGGAGAGAGAGAAAAAAAAAAATTACCATTTTATGAGGGTTTTTATTAGTGGTATTTAAAAATTTTTTAGTCTAATTATTCATCTAGTCAACCATAACACAAATCAGAAACAGTGTCCAGGTTGCAAGTTTAAAAATACAGTGAGAATAAGGATAGTTTCAGTGAAATAATGGGGATAGCAGAAGAAATCAGTATAGACTTTTTTGCATACCAGTTAGGTGGGTTTTGTTTGTTTGTTTGGGTATTTTTTGTTGTTGCTGTTGTTGTAAACTACATTTAGTTCTTCTGAATTTAATTCTCACTGAACATACTATACAAGTGCCCATATCAATTGTACTTAAGAATGCCAATTTAGTAACAGAATTCCAAAGCAAATTTTAAACTTGTGCCTGAGCACCTAGGTTGAGGAGAAATATATATAAAACATTAATAATATATATATGTAACATTAGTAGAACAAATTAAACTCCTCATCATATTTCTGTACTGTCAGGACTGTGCCTCAGTCAACATCTCAGGCAGGTGCCTTAAACATGGATCTTCAACTATAGTTGTATTAAATTATAACACACGGACTAAGGCACACTGATCAAAAAAGGGTGTTCCTTCATAGGTAGTTCAGTGTTTTAAAAAAACATGCCAGTGGATTTGAGTTTCTATTAACAGATAAACTAACCTCCTAAATTTTACAATGATTCAAAATTAAGGACATGCAAAAATAGCACACTAAATAATATTAATATGATAGTAAGGCTTGAACACAGATTATCATAATATATTTAAGTTGCTTGTCTTTTACAAACCTATTTATATTTAATTTATTTTTAAAGCAGGACATTCTCTGCACTTAGGGTACACTGAGTGCAATGTGATGAGACACTTCACAGATATTCATCCTTAATACTATGAAACAGCAAAAAAGTGCAGTAAAATTCAGACTTGGGACATCTTTGTTCCTTCCCGCTGTGCAACACACGAGAAAGGAATAAAGATTCTAGTCTTCCCTCTCACAAGAATTTAACAGGGATGCAGTAAGCAGTGTTACAGGATGACTCAGGTGCCTTTTGGGAAAAAAAAAAAATATATAAGGTGTGCTTGGGGGTTTAAGATAAAACCATCTTGAAATTGTTATCATTCATCTGACAAGAAGTTTCAACCTGTAACTTCCTTCCCCTTTCCCTCCACTACATAAAATTCTCAGAACTTCCTACTACTTTTTAATGCAGTCTGTAGCATTTCAAAGCAAAGTTTTACTGCTTTATTTGCACTTACAGATTTAAGATTTCTGTGTCTTTAAATACTGTGCCATTTCTTAATGTAATCCAATGAAAAAAACCTAGAAACAAAGCACTAAAGAATCTTCTCTTCAAACATGCACATAAATTTTGGGTGTTTAAACCGATTCACTTCAAACCAGACATTTGAGAAGTACTAGAAGTTAATTATTTCCTTGGAGATATTCTGTTTGCTATCTGAAGCATACAATGAACAAAGGAAGGAAAGGCAACTTATTTCCTTGGGTTTTTATTTAAGTTAACAGTTTTAAGTATGTTTTGGTTATGTGTACTATTTCAATCCATTTAGAAAGCCCTTCGTTCCGAAAACAGTTCGTTCCGAAATTGCTCTGAAAGATATATTTTGGAAGTCTCTTAAAATCCAAAAGAACTTCTACCAAAGGACGTTACAAATTTTAATTAACAGTGACTGGTTATACAATGGTGATTTTCAAAGAAATGACTCAACATTAAAAAAAAATGCAGTTGCATACTGATGAAGCAGTCTGGGGGTTTTTTTTTTGAAACTGTTACAGTCCATTCTCTTCTCCCCCATCCCTCAAGACACGTACCTTCTTCGTTTTAGGATACTTAGTAGGGCATTTACTAAGTGCTGGAGCTTCTGTTTCAGTAACCATTTCTGTAACAACAGTTTCTGTTTCAGGCTCAGCTACCAGTGCAGGATTCTCAGTTTCATTATGCTGGGAAGTTACTTCCACATCAGGAGAAGAGGGCTGGATATCCGAACACATGCTGACAGTTCTGTGCCGCCTGCGCTGCTGTCCAATGTGAGTTCTACTCCGTGAGAAGCTTTTTCTCTGTTTAGTTCTATTAACTTTGGCTGGGGTAGGCTTGGTGGCAGTTTCTTCTTTTGCAGGTTCCTGGTACAAGACAGAAGTCTAGTAAACAGATCCCACACACATTTAGAGCTATCTATTTTCTCAGATGAAAATGTCAGTTCCCTCTTCTTTTACAGGTCCAAAAAGCCTCTAATTTTTGTTGTCAGAACTACAATACTTCAGAGATAGTATTTCTCTCCTTCTTAAAGGCAAATGACAAGATTTCACGTATTTTCCTCCCAAGCACTTAAGAGTACTCACACACACCAGTCAGATCAGGACAGATTTGTGTAAGAACTGACACACCACACTAATTTATCTGTAAGCTCAAAATAACTGCTTACATCATGATGTCTTTCAGACCAATATTCTTTTTGCAATTTATAGTTTACTAGGTGTTTAGCATTGTCACAAAAGGTACTTAACAGAATGCTGACAGAACTGTTCAGGGAAACAACCTGAACTGAGAACCTATAGGAGTATTTGCAAACTAAGAAGCATCCAGCAACAATAGAGTAAAAAACTGTTTATTAGACATTAAGTATCATCTGCAACAACTCAGAAAACAAGATATTTTATTAACTCCTTTCCTTTAAAATAATAGAAAGGATTATGTGTTCCTGAACAAAACAGCAAATTGTTCTCCACTGGTTATAGACAGTGCCTAAGGAAAGCCCCCTCCTGTGGCTAAAGTCAACATCGGTAAATGCGTCTATCCTGAACTTCAAAGACAGACTGAATTACACAACTGGTGTATGTGTGCATGTCTGCATAAATTCATGTAACTGAAATTCCTCATTAAATAATTCTATACATGTCTTATTGGGAAAAAAATTTAGGAGCTAATATAATGTCAAAGATCCACCCAGATTTTGGTCAAATATATTTGAGTTCAGATGGAGAGAAAAAAAAAAATCATACATCTTAAAGTGCAGTTCAACATCCAAACTGAAAAAATAAGCAATGTTAAAAGCTAGATTTAAAATAAAGCTCCAGATAACTACCTGAATAAATTCAGCATCATTGAGAATCTGTGCTTCCTTGCATTCCGATTTAACCTCAGTTTTTGCTGTGCTGATTCTTTCCAAAGCCTGTTCTCTTCTTTTTTCTCGTTTTTCTAGTCTGGCAAAAGCTTGGAGGATAGCTTCCATCTTCCGTTCTTCTCTTGTCTGATGGATTTAACAATAATCATGATCAATTTCAGTCATAATCTTTCACGCACATAAATACGTAATTAAATACTCTCCCCCTATTTTTTAAAGTACTTCAGAACACGTTAAACATATGTTGACATGAAGATCCAGTTCAGCAGAAGCTCAGATTAAAGGCAGATGTTACAATCACTGCAATTACTAGAGACTCCTGAAGAAAGGTTTGCATTCATACCAACCCTGACAAACAAGAGACTCGTGCTCCAGATTTAAGAACGTGCTAAAAAATTTTTGAATACCTAATAAAACCCCCCACATTTTTAAATGCTACTTTTTGTAACACTGTCCTACCAACCGCTAAAATTTGGAATTTCTGGGCCTTTTTAAGTTGGGAACTCAGACAGAATAGGCAAAAATACTGATTCCCAACACTATCTCTAAAAGTGACCACCACAGATAGCAGGCAATAATAAGGTACAAATAATTAAATCTAAGAGAGACATTGTAGAAATCATCTAGAGGCAGTAAAAAAGTTATATACAATTGAAGAGAAAAGCAGGTTTTTGTCAGAAAGCAGTGATCAACCCAGATGAAATGTTCTCAAATAGCAACTCTTGCGTTTTAAGGCTAAGTTCATGTAAGGATCTGACTTCACACATACTCGGATTCTACACGCCTACAAAAAGGCAGCAATTAGCATGCGAATAGCAGGTGTCACTAAGCCTCAGTGATGATTTTAGGCAGCTACTTGCTTCCCAACTTACCATCTTCCTTTTCCTTTCTGCAATCTGCTCCTCTGATTCCATTTCTACTTCATTGCTAATGGGAGTTTTTTCTTCTATATCATCAATAAAATCTGGCTCCTGAAAGATGGAAGTGACTGTTTTACAGAAGCTCTACTCCTCTTGCAAACTAGGGAAAACTAAAAACTACACAGAACTAAGACTCCTCAGATCATTACATCAAAAGTAATGTTAAATAGTTATCTTTAATAGCTGCTCTGCAAAATAAGTTGATAATTTATGTCACAGATCTCTTCCAACAGCTCTTTCAAATGGATATATTAAAAGAAAGAGTAATTTAAAATTTACCATCATGGTACATTACCAGGTGGCTTTACCATACTCTCCGCCCATTATCCAGTATTCAGCTTTGGCTGGGGGGAGTAAGGAATGTTTTGAATTAAACACAGAGCTGCAGAGCTCTATTAAACACGGAGCTGCATTCAACACTTGTTACATTCAACATTTTGTTACAGGAGCAGGGCTACTTATTGCCACTTTTAAAATACTCAGCTCCTAAGTAACAGAGGCAGTTAATCAAAAGGCACTTCAGGATGCACTGAGCTCCTGAAAGCACGACATGAGGCATTCACGTAGGAGAGCCACAAAGAAATTCAGAGGGAAAAAATATAGTTAAAAGTGGTATGGGAACCAACATTTTTAAATACAAACAAATATTAAGGAAAACTGAGAAGAGTATAAAAAATTCTGAATAGCTTAGCCACCATTCTGATTTTTGATAAGTCTCTCCATATCCCTTTTCAATGACTTGTTAAAATTCCTTTAGTAGCTACACAAGGAGAGTATCTGCGTTTAAAAGCTTGTATTTCTGAGCATCTTTGTGTCAATACCTGATTATTAGAAATGGACAGCCTGAGGGGAGAGAGCTTTCTCTGCTTATTATCTGTGATTTTCATTTTGGTGGCTGCTCCTTCACAGTCCAATGTGATGTTCTGATTTTGAGTCTCCTTTTCTCTTGAAACATCTTTCTCCTTCTTTCCCTTTTTCCTTCTGGTTTCATATCCAGTATTGATGTTTTCTGTAGGCTCGGAACGTCTGAGAACTGGACATTCAGGATTTTCTTTGAGGCAAGCACAATCCACTTTGTATTTACTGCAAGTAATTAAATGGAAGAAGGTGTATTTGATTAGGCTGTACAGCAATGAGACCTTTCAATACTAAATCACAGAAGCTGATGTATTTCACATTAAACATCTGTAATGCAAATCAACCCCATTAAAAAGCAGGTGACTCAAGTTTTCACCATGATATACAATATTGCTGTAATTCAAAAATCTTATGTACTGCTTAACTGGTTGGTTGCCACACAGAATTCTTTTAAATTCAGGTTAGTATTTGCTTGAAAGACAGAAGACATCTAAAATCTGAGGATAATCCCAGGTGGAAATACAATCACCACAAAATGAACAGATGCACGAAAGGCAGACAGTTCTTTATGCCAAGACAGACACAATTCCCAGAACAAGCACTCTGAACTCAGAGTCACTTGCACAATTTTAAGCTGCACTTGGATACCTAGGAAATGTTATTCAAACACATTCAACTGACAGAACTGTCAGCTGTAAGTACTAAACACAACTACAATGTATTTTTAAACAACAAAACCCCAAAAAACTATCAACCAGCAATTTCTCAGGTTCTCTTCATGTGAGGGATCACAGAGTTATGTAAATGCTCATTTTAGAAGGGACCTTAGAGATTATCTACTTCCAAACCCCCTGCCATGGGCAGGGATGCCATTCACTTGCTCAGGACCCCATCCAACCCACCCTGAACATGTTTTTTTAGTTTAGATTAGATATGAGGAAGAAATTCTTTGCTGTGAGGGTGGTGAGGCACCAGAACACATTGTCCAGAGAGGCTGTAGATTCCCCATCCCTGGAAGTGTTCAAGGCCAGGCTGGATGTGGCACTGAGTTACTTGGTCTAGTGGGAGGTGTCCAAGACGGGGACTGGAACTGGATGATCTTTAGATCCCTTCTGACCCAAACCGTTCTATCATTCTATGATCTTTTAGTTGAAAATTATTCCATATCACCATCTGCTCATGTAAAAAGTCCCTCTCCCCCTCTTTTTTTTTTTTTTTAACCCCCTTTAAGAACTGGAATGCTGTAATGAGGTCTCCCCTGATACTTCTCCAGGCTGAACAACCCCAGCTCCCTCAGCCTTGTCTTCACAGGAGAGGTGCTCAGACCTCTGACCATCTTTGTGGTCTCCTCCAAATCTGCTCTAAAAGGTCCACAACTTTCTTGTACCAAGGACTCCCAACCTGGAAGCAGTAATTCTAGGTGGGATCTCACAAACACACTAGAGGGAGAGAATCACTTCTCTCAATCTGCTGGTCACACTGCTTTTGATGCTGCCCAGATTGTAGTTGGCTTTCTGGGCTGCAGGCACATGCTGTTGGCTCATGTCCAGCTTTTCACCCATGAGAATCTACATGTCCTTCTCTGCAGGACTACTCTCAACGAGTTCTCCTCCCAGTCTGTACTGGGATTGCCCCGATTCAGGTGCAAGGAGACTTGCTAAACTTCAGGAGGTTCATGTGGTTTCAATTCTCAAGTCTGTCACATCCCCTTGGATGGCATCATGTCCTTCTGTTGTACCAACTGCACCACTCAACTTCCAGTCATCTACAAACTTGCTGAGGGTGCACTTGATCCCACTGTCTGTGTCACTAATAAAGATATTAAAGAGGGATGCAAAACAATTCTTAAAAGTGCCAGGTATCCTGAGGTGGTCTGAACCCAAGCTGATTAATACAGGTAGTACTCTACCGTCATACTTAGTTCAGGTCAGGTAGCAAGGGCACGTCTACACAGCACTGCATCCAAGCTGGCTTAAGAGCAGACCACAGAAGTGCAGTAACAAAAATACAGAAGAAACTCTGCCCACACACACGCTGTTCACTGTAAATACAGTGCCTGAGGAGCCTTGTGTTATTAAAGCATGCAAGAAAGCAAAAGACACAAACCCAAAGCCATTCTGAATTGCAAAGTAACCAAATCAGCATCTGATGTATTTTAGAACATCATTCTCAAATACTTACCAATTTCCATAATCAAAATCAAATGCTATGGTAATCTCTGCTCCCTTTGGAATGTTATGGATGGAGTAAATATAAAGATGAATTGTTCCATCTTCAATTACGTGCCTCACCTATATTGAAGGAAATATTACCATATTATCATGAGTTACTTCCTAAGTATGTGTATAACAACTGTAGGAATTGCTTAAATTATCAAATTATTGGAATCTCAAGGAAAAAGGGACTTCTAAGTAAAGGAAACCTAATTTTACTTCATATACATGCTCACCTCTGCATTTGGCGTACATGAGCGCCTGATAAATCGAGCTTCGTTCCCGAAAGTCCTTGCATCAACACACATTTCTAGCCCGTGGAATTTGGAATAAAATAAAACAAATGGGTACGGCCTGAAAAACATGTAAGAAAAATCAGCAGTTTTATCATTTTTAAAGCTGCTAAATAGCGCTTATTCTTCACATTAGTCAGGTTTGAAACACGATACACCAAATTTGTGGGTTATCTAAGAATGACGTGTTTGTATTTAAGCTTCATGACTTTAACTGGTACATTCTCCAAATTTATTCTTAGAATACCTCAAGCTGGAATTACAGTCCTGTACCTTCTGCATAGGATCTAAAGGGAGAACAGTAACAGGTCAACCACTAGACATGGAAGATACAAGGTTAAGATTTATCAAATTTCTTAAAACTTCTGACAGGCCCTAAAAGGAAACTCAGAAATTTATATGCCATGTAGAACCATATAAAAGAAAAGTAACACCCCATGTGCTTGCCTAACACCTGCATCACCACTAGCACCTAACCCTCCTGAAGCAAGGGGACATCCAAATAATTTGCCAGGACATGCTTAAAGTTCTGCTACTGCAAGCACCAGGGAACCCCTTCCATCTTTACTGAGCAAAAGCCATGTGCTCCAATGGGCCTCTTGAAAATTCCCAAGTAGATGTGTCCATGCAGCTAATGGCAGCACTGAAAACAACCCACAGGAAGAAGGCAGCAGTCACACACGGCTCAGTAACTTAACCAGTTAGAGAACTCTGGCAGTAAAATGACCCCTGGTCAACCTCTGTCCAATTTCATTCTCAGCCTGATGGACTTAAAATCTGTATCACAAAAGATAATGCCTTTGCCATTAACTTATGAATCATTTTAGGATGGTAGAACCCGTCAATCCCTGGTTAAAGGTACAAAACTATCCAACTGAGAATGTAGGAATCCTGTGACCAGGGAAGAACAAAGAAAGAGGACACTAGCTCCTGAACAGATCTGTAAGGATATTCAGAAGAGGAAGGGGGAGATCAGGTTCCAGCTGCATTACTTTTAATCAGACAACAGTAAAATGCAAGACACTGCTGATAACCAAGACCCACTTGTACTTGAGGCAAGAGTTTGGCAAAACACCATTTTAACAGTTACTTTACTAAAACATCTGCAATAAACAAACCTTTTGAAGAAATATCCATTAGCTTCAAATTGTTCTCTCAGCATGAACTTTCCTCTGTATTCAATAATAAGTGCATCGGGAGGCAAGTCTTTGGCAGCTTTTAAAATTTTCTTGTTTTTTTGCACGTAACTCTGCAAAGACATAGATTCATTTATGAAGTATCACTTTCATTTTTCCACTATTAACAGCAGATTACACTTGCACAACTACTAAGCAATTTTATACAAATTAAAAACCCTTCTAGTAATTAAACTTCCAGACTGAAGTGACCAAACTGTCCTGTTCCCCTATCAATGTGACTAGTTATGAATTTAAAGGAATGCTTTAGCCCTAGTTCTCCAGCACATGGCTGAAAAGCAACTTATTCATGTTCTCACAATTCAAGTACTATATCCCTTAGTGCACTTAACTCTCACCATGACTAGGATGAATTGCTGCATTGTTTTGCACAACACTTTCAAAAGGCTCCAATTCCTTCAAACAAAACAAAACATGCAGACATAAAATGACATTCACAATTCATTCAAGGAAAAACAGAAGAGGAAAGTAACATAATAAAAGAATCCTGAGAGAGTTTCCAAATTTATTTACATGTCTTTAGATGGAAGGACGGCTTTTAATTAAAAACCAATACATACCCTGGCAATTAGTGAACTCACACCTCTCATAACTGTCACCACCAATCAAAAAGGAAGTAGCCTCTATGTAGGCAAAAGGCTCTGTAAGTAGGGATATTCCTCTAAGGAGGGTGTCCCATATGCCATGATGGTCTTCGAGAAAAAGAAGCAAAGATGCTTCCATTAATCTGCTACAGTAACTGTTCCTCAAGATTTCTGCTACAAAATGCTATGGTCTTTTCTATGGCTCTGATTTTAAGCCTTCAAGTAACTGACAGTAAAGCTAAAAAAAGACATTGCACATTTTCGTCATGAACTAGATATTACAGAATCACGTGAGTAGAAAAAAAAAATTCAGTACCAGAAATATCATTCATGAACATCCAGAACACTTACCACACCTTCAGAAAAATGTAGACAATGAACATGTTGATAGACATCGTAGGAAAAAAAAAACCCAAACAGATTCAGCCTCTATGCTTCTATCTACTCTAACGACTCCTGATATTCCTCACAGAAACAGCAACAAAGTTGACTGCCTGACAAAAGACAGTCTAAGGACAATCCAGTGTTCAGGCTCTGACTAACACCTTAGCTACTTCTTAGGATAAATGATGTGCAAATATAAACATAACCAGGGATGATACAGAATGTACAAAAATTTCAAATTCTGAAAAATGTTAAAATTGTCATGTTAAGTCTCTTGGGATTTTTACTTGTTTTTTTAAAGGCACTTACATGAATATTTTTTGTCATGGCAAACAGAGCATGTAATAACACAACAAGGCACCGCTCATTACCTCTACTGGAGGTTTGAAAATCAGACTGCTGGTGCTGACTTCTTTTTTGTCATTTCCATTGCCTAATCTCAGAGCTATTTTTTGTGCCTCCCTCTGGACACCTTCACTGTACTGGTTATTATTTGCTTCTTCATAACGATCCATCCATGCCTTGATTTTATTTTCCCATCCAAAGTTTGAAGTGTCAGTAGGATCAATCTCTGGAGCTGAGCCCTAAAAATGAAAGTAAGTGACCATATATTAGAAGGTAAACTGTACAAAAATTAAAAAAAGTAATTATACAAGAAGACACTAAATGAAGGGCAAAGGTATTGACTGAACTGATTTAAGGTTTTTTAGGAAGTCTGGTATAAAACTCTGCATTACTTAAAAATTCAGGTTGAATTCAGTCACATTTGTTCAAGAATTTTATTTCACAAATATCACCCAAGTTCAGGAATACGTTCTCTCCTTAACAGAGATTCTAGCTTTTAGTGGGACGAGAATGGAGAGTGACATTGTTTCCTCCCACAACTGCACTGCATCACGGATCTATGAGTGCAGGAGTTGGAGGGTCAGACCTCCCCACCCACTCAACTTTTGTAAACATATGCAAATATACAGAACTCCAGCTTTTATCCTGTAACACACAGACTTGGTTTTCCCCTTTTAACTTCAGGGTCATGCTGTATCTTTTCTTCCGCTGCACAACTTACTAAACTTTTCTAATCCTACACCTACTACGTTAAGGTTGTGACTCAACATTACAGGCTTTGCACATATTTTTCCCTCCTTCTCTGCTCCTCACTACACAATTCTCTTCTGCAGTGCTTCAGATCCTTTCACTTTTAAAGAAAGTGCCATTGTACCTCCAGACCTCACAAGCAGCAGCCAGGCTGCAGCCAACCAAAGCTCCTTACGGACAGCAGCAGCCAGCCAACGCTCCCTTTTCTATATCCACCTGAGCAGAGACACTATTAAATATCAATAAAACACAAGTAGTTCAGCAATTCAAATTACCTGTTTACATTTTTTTTGTGCATGAAGAAAACCATACACACAAACAGCATTAAAAAAGGTGCGATGCTAAGAAAACCATGAAAAAAACACAATGGAACCTCAGAAGCACCATATTCAAAAAACCCACACACAGATTTTTCTTCCCCAATTCTGTCTTCGCTATTCAGAAGCCGCATTTTATACATTTGAAGCATAAATTGCATCCCACTTGTTTTTATATATCCCAAGCATGAATGAACTATGGCAAATACCTAGTTCTCACACCATGCTTATTTTTATCTCACAGAAAGTTTAAAAAGACTGCTGTAACACTTAAATCTTACAAAGCAGACCTCCCAGCATGACTCCTCAGGCTGTGCCAGTACTAGTGAGTGGAGTCCCATCAGACGTACACACAGAGCATGACAGAACAGAACTGCTAATTTATCTTTCAAATGCAATACAGGTATTTCATTATTTTGCTGCTTAAGAGTTATAAAAAGCTGGAGCTACTAAGTTTGAATGAGGTGTGCATTCAACTTTACTCCCTTGTATAGCACAGATGAGCCCCAATTCGTCCACTAGCTCTTGAAAACCACCTATTCTCACGATAAAAATTTGCACTACATTATTTCAGTTAAATTCCAGTACATAAAGATGTAGTTGCATAATTTAAAATCACCGTGATGCATATGTAGTACATTAGTTATCAAGAAGAGAATATTTTAGTGCTTAATGTATAGTCCCAATTATACTCTTAATGCTTCTTATTATTTAAGTAATGTACAATTAAGGTTTGACACAAAACCCAAACAAAATCACATTACCTTTACTCGTGAAGATTTCCTGGATCCTTCTCGAAATGCCTGGAATAAAATTAGACATTTATATTCACTGGAAGAAATAAAAATCTCTTAAGGAATTCAAAATCTATTAACAAATTAACACCTTTTCAGTAAAACATGCAAGATAAAAACAACAGAACAAACTATGGTGAAATCTCAAGAAGGTAAGAGGTTACATCTCACAAAATGCATTTTAAAAACCGATTCCGTATTTCACCCTAAGTGCATAGTAGAGTCCAGGTACCTCTACCTTTCTCCCACATTACAACTTGACTCCAGAATTTCAGAATCCAAGGCAAAGTATCAGAGGTAACAGAATAACACATGGCAGTAAATTTGTGTTCAGAACTGTTTGTTGAAGAGGAAACATTTTACTAAAACTTTCTTACAAGATACTTGTAATTAATTCTGACTTCATTTAACAGGCAGAACTCTCATCCAAGCCAATGAAACAGAACCACAAAAAGCAACTTGATTTAGTAAGTTCCATGTTTGTTACTACTTCTTATATATTTTGTCTTCACATATGTGATACTGTCAACATGCTGTTTACCAAAGCAGTTTACAGCTCACTTTGAGAGCATACTTCCACACAATTTCAACTGAAATAAATGGACCTGGAGTCACATCAGGACAACTGATGGCAAACATTTCTCAATGTAAAACAACCACAAACGAACACTTAAAAAAAATTCTTCTTTGGGTATCCCAAAGCTGCTTCTGCCCCATCTCTAACTATATCAAACAGTCCAGTAAATGCAATTCCTGATATGAAATTCTGCCTCAATTATAAAATTGAACTTTCATAGCTAAGGTATGTTACCTTTAAACAAGCGTGTGTGGGGAGGGAGGAGGCACCCAGGGAAGACATGTACTGCAGGGTAATACATTTCAAGCTAAAACTAGGTGCTAAAATAGTGTGATTTTTAAAATTCCTTGGTAAGAGATGTCACATAGTTATAAGTTATAACACAAAGTAATATGAGAAATTACATTACTTACTTTTTTACATTTTCCTATGTTCTGTTCTTTCTCCCCACTTTTTTTCCTCTTCTTATCATTGACTTTTGTAACTCTTGTAGCAGTTAAAGTAATTGTCGTTGGTGTATGTTGAAAAGCAGTATACAGTTCCACAGGAACCTCATCACCACTCTCTGTTGCGCTGGTATCCCCATCTTTGAAACAAAGAATATTCTGTAAACAATCAATTACTGCAAAAAGAACATTCACTAGTTACTCTACATCTGCCTTCAAAACCCAAAAATTCATACTGACAAACGCTCCAAGCACTCATATGCAAACTTCACCAACAGTTGCAACAACACGAAAATGAAGAACCAATGAGCAACTGGCAATTAACAGATGTTTGTAATGCCAGGTAAGAAAAAGGTACCAGATTAATTCCATTCTTTGAATGGAATTACATTACCATATTCCACTATACGCAAAATTAGAATCAGAACAAAAAAGGTTAAAAAATATATTTGTTAACTTGTTCACTTATATTTAGTTTTTACGTGTAATATGGCATTAGGATTCTCTCAGATGACTGTATTCTAGAAGGGACTACAATTAATGACTGACCAGCATTTCTTATGAAGCCCTATTAATTAATCACATGTAAGTCATAATCAACTATTTCAGCTGCAGTTTGCAGTATCAAGTGCTTTTTTAGGGTAAATGTGTCAATTTAGCCAAAAGCCCTTTCTACTCAAAATCCCCTAACAGTAACATTCTGCTACTTGGGAAGAGAAAAGGGATGATCACACACAAACTGACAGACATTTTTTCTTTGTGCTGTGCACTCACAGACCTCAAGGCCAAAGCCTGAAATTTAGCATTCATCAGCATTTATGTCAAACACATATCCCGACCTGAAACAGGATTACCCTAGTTCTGTCAAGATGAAAGGCTGTGAAGGATGGCCAGGATTGGAAGAGAGATGGTGCACACAGATAAAGAGACTGCTGTTCACACGTGCTCAATACAGACTTCCTGGATTTTAGCAGCTTTTCCAACTATTCTGCCTTCAATAAATATATTTCACACTAAGCAAAACTTTTTCTCAAACTGCACAGATGCCAGATTTACAAATACTTAACATGAGAGCAGAGAAAACATTCCTTCTGAGCTCAGAAGGATGTTGCCTTAATCAGTGCACTCAACAGTCCTAATTCTTGAAACCTTCTTTACTAAATAAAGAACTCCAGCTATTGGTTACTCTGGATTTTTCTTGCTTACAACATTCCTTAACAAGATTCTTCTGTGCATAGTAAACAATCCCATTTTACCATCTTGGTTGCTCTTTTGAGCCATTTATCGGGTACATATTATGTTTTATAAATTAGGAATTGATGATTTTTGAATTTGTTTTCATTTCTGCTGGGAATGTTTTCGAAACTAGCATAAAAAGTATATAGAAAGAAGAAATATCTAACCAAAGACGAATGAACAGTAGAATAACCAAAGCCTGAGAAATGGAAACCCAAGGCCCTCTTGCAATTCTCCACGTCTGTAATCCATCCACTACTGCCTGCAGAATCATGATGTCACAGCCACATACCTCTCCCCCTTGCCCCAAACCCCACGAAACACTGTCATCCTTAGGGAAACAACATTTCAACACTGTTGTCTACACTGTGCTCTAACTTACTGTAAAGAATAATTACCTCAACTGAACATGTAATTACATGGAGTTGTTTTGAGACACTCCTTCCTAACCTACATAACCTGCTTTCACTTTGAAAGGCCTCAGTAAAGCACACTAAGTGAAGATCTTGAGTTTGCATGTCGGAAGGCAAGATACAAACTCTCCAAATTTCACAACGTTATGCCCCAGATTCATTTACCCATAAGCAGCAAGTGACCTCAACAGCATCAATTTAAAGACCAGGCAGCTTGAAGCAACATCCTTGAATAAGTTATACATCTAGATATTTTATCTTAAAAAAATCCAAGCAAAACCAAAAAACAAAACAATAAAGCAAAAAAAACCAAAAAACCCCAAACACAGAAAAATCCCAAATCCAAAACATCCAGTATTCAACTGGGTAGGGGCTTAACAAAGGTGCTCACTTCACTGAACCAAAGTACACAATGCAGTGCACAGTAAGCTGCATCAGAATTGCACTTTTATACCAGAACAACAAAAATCAACACCACCACATAAAACCACAGACTAAATATTTTGCCAGGAAAAGATGTGATGTGGTTACACACAGAAGTTTAGGACATACAGTTTTCTATCACGTGAAATGTTCATCCAAAAGCTCTTTTCTTGAAGCAAACCAACTGATCTACTACTTGCTTCCCACTGCTAAACCAGTAATACTTGAGGTATCTTTACAATAAAAACCACTGTACCGTAAAGAATTCCCATATCTAAATGAAAAGCCCTATATATACACACTCAAAAACCATCCAAATAATCATATTCAAAAAACCATCAAAGGTAGGATTGCATTTTATCACCTGTAACTTAATAAGTGAATTACAAGTAACATTCTGCTACTGTTGAATATTTAAAACATTGAAAAGATGCATTTGAATTGATGCCACTTTTGCTTTTCCTAATTAGAATCGTCCGTGAAAATTGGCCCTTTTACTAATGTCTTGTGACATTAGTAAGACATTGATTCTGGGTGTGAACTAAGGCCACCTAAACTGTGTAACAACAGTCAACATAAAGTGCATTTAGCCAAGCTAAAGGTACAAGCACATACATTCAAGTTATCTATTATAAATCACAGTAATCAACATTGCACTTTGAGTTTCAGGCTAAAGAGGACCAGAATTTGTGTTTATTTTTAACTCTGTTTGGATACTTTATATTTACCACTTAGTAATCTCTTTCCCTACTGAATGCGCGTAACAGATTTGAAAGACGGATCATCAGGAGGGTTAAACATTAACTTCAAAGGTACAATTTCTTCAACTCCTGTTAAGATTTTCAATTTCTCTTCCCTTAAGTTTACTGTAAATGATCAGACAGTGTGCCTACAAATCCCAAGAGATGACTTAAATAGCTCAGATCATCAACTTCCCCTATCCTGTGCATAAACTCGAGTTCATCCTCACGGTATCATCCTACCACTCAGTGAACTCATTAACTCCACATGAATTATAAACCTACCTGTTCTATTCTTTAAATAGAATCAGCAAAAATAATTATAAATTCTAAAAGAAAAAATTTAGAATTTAAATTTTGTTGACCTATTAGGTTAACAAAAATTTCACATAAGAAGTCTGGTTTCCTTAAAATGAAAACGGACAAAACAGACAACAATTTAGTTTTATGAGTAAGACATTAATGCCTCTAACAGACTTTAGGCAGTTCAGCCCCAGACAACATGAAATGTCAACTGCACCAAGAAGCACAATGAAGCCACACACACTTCCAGGCCATAACACACACTTCAGATTTTCTGAAGGCATAAGAAAAGGGCAGCAGGACCTTACCCACATGGTATTTTTTAAAGAAATCTTAAAACACACTATTACTTCAGAGTCATAATTTAAAAGTAAAACATGTTTAGGAAGATGACTGCCTCCCAATTTATTACTTTTGTAATAGAGCCTGAAAGTATCACCTGTCAATCAAGACTTCTATATCACATTTTGGTAATGGTTGGGCAGAACTCCTGACAAGTTAGGCCAGGTGAGTTTTAAAATTGTGTCAACAGGTAGGACTGCTAATTTCATAAAACACGTAGACTGAAGTGGTTACTTGCACTACACGCCTCATCTAGTTATCAAAGGCAAAAAACTCCTCAAAACATCGTATTACCTACAACGAATTACCTAAGTCTAGAAACTTTTCTCATCGTCAAAACAAACCCAAAACCATACCAGAACACCCCCCCAATCTACATTCCACAAATCGGAATTAGGATTTCCTCTCAAAACTTCTTTTCAAAAAAAAAAGTAGACTTAGAAATCCATCTATACAGTCTTAAGTCTATACCATTAATTTATACATATAAGCTTTACTGAGGTAAAACCTATCAAGTTTTACTCACCTGACATATTTTCCCTTTTCCTTCGTTGCAACAGCACTGCCCTTTCTTTATCTAAACTCCTGAAATTAGAAAATAAATCAGTGCACCTAAGTATTAAAACAGAACTTTACCATTTCCCAATGACTATTACAGAATAAACGGTAAACTGAGTGTTCAGATACTTAGAAAAACATGAGTTGTTCCATTTTGATGGAAGGCACGTACACACACCCAAATCACTCGAAAACAAAACAGAATTTGATAGCTCAGAACAGAGACTGACAGTTGGTCCTGGGATTACAGATAAGCAGGCATTACACCGTTTTCCTGCAGATTCTTCAGAACAATCATCACAATACAATACTGAACAAATATTCTATGATGACAAGGTCCAAACTACTTCTCAGAAAGGTAAGAGCAGTTTCCTGGTATTTAAAATTTTCTGAACGCGGGGTTTTTTTGCTGTTTAATTAACAATCTGCAACATAAGCAACAGCGGCATTTTATACTCTACATCACAGGATGGGAACTGTGATGACAGTCAGGTATAACCTGCCTACCAGAGGCAGAACAAAAAGCCCTCCGTGCCATGTCATATGACTTCGAGGTGGGGAGAATGGGGGGGGCAGTGGGGAGAGGGAGAGCACATTCAAGAACTCGTTCCAGCCAAGTGATCCCTGCAGCATATTAGAGCAGGGCCACAACCTGAGAACACTGCTGTTAAAGAGTTCGTACAACAGCCACGAAATGAAACACAGAATAGACCGCGTATTGATCCACCTGAGAAAGGATCCAGGAATCACTGCTATTTTCATATGTATTTCAAGGGTTTATTCCTGCTGCCTAGTGAAATGAAACAGTGACTACTGTGCACAAGGGAATGGAGGCTGGTAAGACTGCCTGCATCAGAAATGTAGCTCCATAACTAGAATTGTCAGGACTATGCTACATGGTCTGGTTTATCTGCTGGTTGTTAGAACAACCAATTTTGTTTTCCTCTTTCATATCTCTACTCAATTCCACTTTAATTCAGAATTCAAAATAAACCAAACTACTCACCTGGGTTGACAACGTTCACACAGATATATGTCAGGAATGTGCTGTCTGTCAATCCCCATGCAGTCAATGTGCTGCCAGACGCTTTAAGGGAAAAAAACCAAAAACAAACCTCAACTAAGTACAGTTTTTAAAACTGTGTGCAAAACACACACAGAGACAGAAAGCAAGCTGTTCTTTTTTTTTCCCCACAATTTTTGATCTTTACTCAAATTAAATACTGCCTAAAACTGTATCTCAGTCACCATCTTGGCCACCAGTCTGCCAGCTGACCCATT
Organism: Oxyruncus cristatus; assembly: GCA_013399855.1. Taxonomy (NCBI): domain Eukaryota; kingdom Metazoa; phylum Chordata; class Aves; order Passeriformes; family Cotingidae; genus Oxyruncus; species Oxyruncus cristatus. The sequence goes on along the minus strand of VXAY01006331.1, from coordinate 2,466,237 downwards.
TTCTCTCTTGGAAACTTTCCTCTAACACCAGAAATAAAATGGGAAAATATCACAACAGAGAACAAGACAGACAAATATCCTCAACAACACCACTTATGCTCTACACATAGAGCAAAAAGTGTTTTGTTTTTAAACAAAAGGATTCAATTTGCTTTTAGGAATAGATATGAACTTTTATTTTTATAGAAAGAAATATACACAAAGATATGGGTTTATTATATATTTTAAGAGAACATATAAAACATACACCCTGCATGACTGGCAGTACTATTGTACAGCACAGAAAGAGCTTTAACTGATTCCTACAGCCAAGGAAGAGAGGCTGCTTGCTGAAGGTTAACCTAAACCAGTAGTTTATGCTCATCCCCACATTGCTAGAAGGATTAGGGCCACAAAAATCATTGTATCTTCCCACCTGTGGATTTACCACAACTCTTTCCAACTCCTCACAGATAATTGCTTCTTCAAAGGAAGCAGACTAACTGGTGACTGCCTACAACTGCACTGCTGAGAGAACACCTTAATACCTTTCAAAATAAGGGCAAAGGTTATCAGAATCAGGGACCATGAGAAATTACCAACAAGCTTGTTACGTTAGCAGACAGGAAAATGGAGCTCAAATTAGTGTTTTAATTAGCTGTAACAATCATAAATATGTGAAGATCTAACAAATTCAGCAGCATTCATTAAGCATATTGAATGTAGAAATACAGGCTAATGTTGAGCAGAAACATGACATTTGTCTTATCCTGTTAATTTTTCCAACTCCAAGTATTTAACAGCAGTCTTCTATTACACTATGATCAAGCAGTTGCTTACACATAATGACAGAAATTTAAACATTTAACTTCAGCTTCTCCAGTAAGAATCTAGGTTAGTCTTTTCACACTTAGTAAAAATTCTTAAAACCATATCCTTTGAAAATTAAAGAGTTCTTATCAGAAAGATCATGCACAGAGAAACCAATATTTGTGAAGTTTCTTTCATATTATTTTGCATCCTTCAAGTTACCTGATTTACATATACATAATTCACCAAGATGCTTTATCAGTACATGCAGATGAAATGATCCTTAGGTCTTTGCTTTATCATAGTAACAAACAACTTGGACAAAATACCAGAGAGACATCCTTTTAGAGCGAAAAAAAGATGTGCCCTTATTAAGCTGCAATGCACAAGTAAAGGCATGAACAAAAGAAGGAGTAGTCAAGACAGACTGGAATAAAGCATAAAATACTCACTGGCCTCAATCAGCTATCTTGCCTGTTAAAAAAACCACATAACCTACAAACACTTCTTTGATGGAAGGAAATTCCCTGTCCCTCGACATAATTATAGCATCATTTAGTTACACCTCCTTTCAGTGCAGCTTGAAGTTTTAAATAATTTTTAAATTTTAAATTATTTTAATATTCATTACCTGCATTTGTCACAACAGATCATATATCCATCATCATGTGTAAAGCCACAAATGCATCTGGTAATATCAGTTCCATAGCTTCCATCCTCTGACGTACTGATGGTAGTAGCACTGGAGGTTTCATCGAAGTTGGGAGTGGTAAATATGCCTACTTCATTCTTGCTTATAAGCACTGACGGAGGAGGAGAAGCTGGAGGCGTTGGAGGAGGCCGAGCACCATAGTTATGGTCCTAGATTTTTGTTAAAAAGGTAAGTTGTAACAACTCATAAATGCTCATACACCTATGGTTATTCAAGCCCAAGTGTATGAATTCACTTGGCAAAGAACTTCAGAGTTATTTTTTAGTAAAAGGTTAAAATTTGTCATTATTCAATCTTATTTTTTAACTTCTTAACTACGTTTAACATTTAAATGCATTACGTTCTGTATTCTACCTCTAATCAACCATCTTTAGTCAACCTACCCAGCTCCCAATAAGATATAGAAATATAAGCATGAATCAGTTTTTCCAGCAAAGAACAGCAGATTTTACATAATACATTTTGTACAGAGTACTTAGCACAAAACTTACTGCATAGGGCAAACCAATGTAACTGTGTGAATGCGAGCTGCTGGTATACAACTGGTGCGGATAACTGTTCGATTTTTCAACTACCACAGGGCTAGCTTCTACAGATTCTGGTCTGCAAGGCAAAAGACAGATATTAATTGTATTTATTCTTCATCTAATTTATATTAATAAATTGGAGGTATTTGCTGCACAACTTCTAATTAATTCTCTGTTGATTCTCTCTGAAGGTGCATATAGGGGCAGGAACAAACGTGCACCCCTCCTGACAACCCCCTCAGCCAAAAAAAAAACCCAACAAAAAAAACCAAGAGTGGTAACAGAAAAAAAAACAAATAAAAAACCCACAACAGAAAAAAACCCCAAAACAGCAAACCACACTGAGCAGTAACAGAATGTGCAGAAAGGAATTCTGACCAAGGACTGAAGCTGTAATTCCATGCACAGCTCACAGAGCCCTGCAGTGACACACAGCGGCAGTGACAAGGCGCCACCCGCACCCACTGTTTCCACTAGCAGAAATCCTAACTAGGGCAAATCTATCCAAACAACGTAGTTTCTACCGGTTTATCTTCAAGTAGAAAGAAAAAAAAGTGCTAACAATTTGTGAGAGAAGGTTTTGTAATCAAAAGCAGTGCTTTCTTCAACATACAAACTATGTTTCATATACACTAAACCACAACATGGAGATAAAGGAATGCTAAAACAGGAACAGACACAATTTGAGCACAAGGAATTATACCTTCATTATCTTTCTTCAGCAGTTACATTCACGTATGCGTGCAAGCACACTCTCATGACTTAGAGAACTTGCAGATTTTCATTGCACCACAGTAGGACAAATTAACCCAGGTTAACTACAGTGTTGTTTTTGGGGGGGTGTGTGGGTTTTTTGGCGCCTTTTTTTTTTTTTTTTTAAACAGTAAAAGGCACAGCAAAATATCATCTAAAACTGAAGTGGCTTTGACTACCATCACAAATCAGGTCTGGTTCACTTTTCTAATTTTATTTTTATTACAAGTGAAGTCTATTTCCCATCACATATATCTTACTAATTCCCTGAGTTGATTTTGAAAACAAACTCAGTCTTTCTGAAAAAGAATAGATACTGATTTTTTTTTTCTTAGACATTAAAATATTCAGTAGAGGCTTTGTTATGCCATGAAGCCATACTAGTTTGATTTGAAGGACACCAGCAACTTCTATTTGTTGGTAACATTTTTCCTAAAAATATAATTATTAGCTTTCTCAAAACAAAATACAGTATTTTGACATCTATTTGAAAGTGTTCTACTAAAGGTTTTGGAAACCCCTTTCTTCTTATGAGCTTTTCCCCATGTGAGATTACTACAAGACAGAATTGTTTAAAAAGAAACTCTACTTAAAAAGCACTACCGGGTAAAGACTTCAGTTTCTAGAGTCCAAAGAAAAAAACCTTCTTTAAAAGATCAGTGTCTCTAACAGTCATCAGCTGCCTTTTTCAGAGAGTGAGCAAACACACGAGCACACAAATAATATGAAATACTAACATTAAAAATACAACATCTGACTAGCATGAGACTGACAACACTTGTCTTCATTACCTCATAAACAACAAAAAAAAAAAATCCTCATTTACTTTCTTATACCACTTCACAACTTGAAAATATGATTTTATTGAGTTTGCTGGAATTAGCTTCTAGAAGCAGCTCAGAACTTGCCAGGTTTATCAAACCCATTACTAAAGAAAACCACAAAAGATGAAAAGGCTGTGCCTCTCCAACCAATTTGCCTTCACCAACATAACACATTTGGGTGGTAATCATACATCTCTTCTGTCACCCAGTTAATCCTTCTGATGATCAAGCCAAACAAAATGCCAGTGACTGAGGCACTGGTTACCCTCCACCATGGCTAGGGCAGAAATCAAATTCTCTTTCTCCAGTACATGAGGGTCTTGACCACTGCATTGCTTCTACTGCTGTTCTTTACCATCTCCTGGACGGGACAAGTGGTAGCAGAGTTACTCTCACCCACTCTGCTTTCAATGCTCAGCCTTGGTCTTGTTGGGAAATACTCGGTTTTCAGAGCAGGAAGGCTTACTGATACAGGACAGGCAGGGGGAATTCTGGTACAACCCACCCTTCAGCAATGCCACAATTGATTCAGAACTTCCTTCCTTAAAAGTAAGTATTACTATGACCTAAATATCAGCTACTTTAACACAGGAATATGCAGTTAAAGATGCCAGAATGGAAGTGTCCTAAAAAGAGAGATTGTGTATTTCATCTACTGTCTAAAAAAATTGGAGAGATACTCTAAATCTCCTGCAAAATCTGAGGCAAGGCAGTACAGCCTCCTCCCTAAATCCGTTTCTACCTACTCTAGCAATTTATAAACCACTTAAGAGAGCAAAGTTTAATATTTAGAGGAATAAGAGTTGTGGGTAGCAGAAGCATTAGGCTTCCAAAAACAAAATACATGTATCTATCTTCAACTATTTAAATACTTGTAAAACAGATTCAGATCACAAGGTTAACAAGGAAAAAGCACAGCTTTACTTGAATGAGGAAAACCAGAAAAACAACGGGAGAAAAATCAGGTTATACAGAAAGACATTCCAGTATTTCATTAAAAGAGTTGTAACAAATACAAATTTAGAGCAGAATCAGCTTATCTGGGGGGCACAGGCACTACTTTGATTTATAACAGATGCTCACTAGAGCTCTGAATGTAACTGCTGCTGTTCCATTTATCCATTACACTACATTGGGGTGGGGAAGGAGATGGCAGGGCTTTCACTGAAGCCAGAAATTAACTCTCATAGGTTCCCTCTACAGTCAATAGGAAAGTGATAAGGATCCCATAAGCAGTACAGAATGAGCATCATTTCTCCAGAGAACCGCACACAGACGTAACTGTGGCAGACAGGTCACTGAATTCCTTATCACCCCTGTTGTGCCCACCACGTGCATGACCTTAAAAGAGAAAACACACCTTCGATACTATTGTTTATTCAAAGGTCAAACCTTTCTTCTGAAAGGGGCATCTTTCAGGAGAATTGGACATTTAGCAAAAGAATGCTTCTTGGTGAAACATTTAATTGTACAGATGATTAAAGCAAGAGATAACATTGATTTAAAAATCGGGGTTTTTTGGGGGGGTTCAAGTAGCAGGGTCCAGGCAGCAAGGCAAAACTACTGTACTATACACATCCCCCTCCCCAGTGTCACCACTGGCGTTCTTACAGGCATCCCAAAAAGCAGGAAGAAAGTGTAAGCATTCACATCTGTGAGAACACTACAAGGTTTTCCTTGCTTGCATTTTTGGACATAAGCCAGTTCTGTAATACACTGAGATACTAAGCCTGTCAGCCTTCTGATCATACCACATTTTTCAGCTTCACCTCAAACACCTACAGTCTCAGTGCCTAATAAAGGCACATATTTATGTTATTTTTGGTATTCATCAAAACGGAGGTGTTTGCATTACAATATATCTGAAGTTTGACCAAAATACTAATATTATTTCCTAAAATAAACAATCATTACTGTAATAAACTGACCCTCCTATTTTGCTAAAATATCATACACACTTGTTAAGCGCTGTGGCTAGTAATTCAAAACTGTGCAAAATATTCACAAGGAACAAAATAAAAATGCTCCTGGGCTGCAATGATTTAAGAGATTCCTGTAACTTGAAAACAGGAACATAGTATTTTATCAAATCAACTAAAAAGGGAGAGATGCCTGTATTTAAAAAAAAACAAGAAACAAAACTTCACTGAATGTTCATTCTGCAAGTGAAACAAGTCATGTTCTGGGTCATTTCTGCATGTTGTCAGCAGATGGCATTAGTGAGAAATTAAAAGCAACACACGAGAGCAGTTTCCCAGAACAGTCCCTACAAGCTTGTACTTAACCTATATTAACAGAATCAATTGTCAACGATTAGAAGCAATTCTTCCCTAAAACGTGATCTCCCCGACCCCATTCCTGTTAAATACTGCTTTGTTTCTGACCATTTAATAATTTTTTTTAAAAAAGTGTGCCATTTTTGACTAATACCCAATATACAATCAGTCCTTAGAATCTGGGCCTATTAACGACTTCTATAAAAATGTAGATGTTCAAAATCTCACTAAAAACTAAAATATTCAAAGGCAAGTGGGTATCCAAGTTTTAGGCTATGAACACTTAACTAACAGTACTTCCTGAAAATGTGTCAAAACTCCAAATGGAACCCTCTGCTTTCACAGACGCTTCAGCAACATCAATCTGCCACATGCCAATTGAATAGGTCTGATTGTGAAGTTCAGGTTTGTTTTCCATTTGTATCAGCACACCCGAGCAGTATCCGGCTGAAGGTCATCTTAGATAAAGGAATACATTATATTTTGTATGACACTTCATCTAACCAAACGCATCTGTCAAGCTTCAACACCTAGACAACAAAGAACCAAGCACTGCTTCTCTACCAGGGAGTTGGTTCTGCCACCTAAGCACCTTGTAGCAGGCCCTGCAAGTACAGGCTGGCCCGATATCATCTGTATCTAAGACTACAACAATGCTCATAATTTTTTCTTAGGGATACTGAACTCGACACAGTGATATGTATACTGTGACTGTGAGGTTTATTACATAGGCCTTCTCTCTAAAAAAAATAAAGATATACAGATATTGAAACCAGAAAAACTACCATCAATGGCATTTCCCAATGTGTAGCTTATACTCATGCTCTAAGCTACACTCGTACTCTCTGCAGTCAGGAAGCACATTTTAAACCTTCTGAAATGGCTGGTTCTGATACTGGTCCTTACCAGTAAGAAGTCACACATACTCATCTTCAGTAAGATCTACAAATTAAAGCAAAATGTGTGTTTTGACTACTGTGGCATTATGATCATCTATCTCGAGATCCCATGTAAGTACACTTAAGAAATAAGAATACTTAATCCAACTTCTAAGATGTTTAAACCTTTTAATAAATTATTGTAGGCATACCTACTTGCTACAATTATTAAAATAACATGTGAAACCATTAATCACATCAACTATCCACTTTTTTTAAGAGGCTTATGCCTTGGTTCAAAGCATGGGGCAAAATCTTTTAGCAGAGATGGTACTAAACAAAGAGCATTTTCCTGGGCTCCTTCTCCTGCATAATCAGGTTTGCCACTCCCCCATTCTTGTGTTAGCTCATGTTTCAGCAACTGATGAAGCAATATCAGACCTGCCAGTCAGAGCGGAGAAAGTCCAACTCTTCCCTTGTGGGAGAACCCCAGAACTTGCTCCAACACCATCTATGACTATTATTAATACGATCTCTATCCAACATGCTACTCTCTGGAAGAAAATGTACAAAACCTCAAAAGATATAAATCATACAGATGGTGATAAAAAAGGTTTATAAGTGTGTAAGCTGGTAGGTTAAGCACACACCTTCGTGTTACACTTCTTTAGACACTGACGTGGCTTCTGAATCAGCGTAAGCCAATCATGCAACTACTACATATATTTCAGAGTAAGTACAGCAGAGATGATAAGAATTAATGTAACTGGTAACAGTCACTTAACATCTGAAGAAAAGCAATTCCTAACTGGGTCGCTCTGCCACGGTATCAAGCAAATAACACACTGTGAACTCTATCTTGTTTATACTGACAACTACATTTATTTATTTTAATTTCAGCATGGCATGCTGTGTCTGCAAGGAATGTCAGCAACCTCGGGAATCATGACCTTCTCTAAACATAAAAGTAGAGGAAAAGATAATGAAAAGAGCTGTGAACAGTTCACTAAAGTTAAAAAAATCTTCTGCACCAAGGTAATTAGTATTCACAATATGAACAGATAAACAAAACATTAAAAATTTAATGTGACAAAAAACTGAACTGTAAATTCTTGGTTTTCTTCAGAGAAGTGGTACAAACTTAGAATAGCCTTATATATAACTGGAAAGGCAGGAGAGAAATACCCCTTTTAAAAAGCTGTTCAAGAGTTCTGTTCAAACTTTCCTTCAAAGTTTGGAAGAAAAACACTTCTTAAACAGATTAATATTGCTTAGCACATGCTCTCAAACAAAGATTGTGTGCAAGCTATTGAAATGTGTGTTATCCAATACACCTGTTCAAATGTTTTATATTTATAAAAAAAAATCTCAAGCATGTATGTAAAACAAAAGTCTAATCCATTTTTTCAGTATATAAAGCAAGCAAATGTATGTTTGTGGCAACCAAAGATAGAGAGCCTTTAACATTACTACAGAAAGGGTAAGAGTAACACCATCTCAAGTGGTTAAAAAAACCAAACCAAACCCCAATTCAATATGAATGATGAACTCAACCTTTCTGCTAAGAAATTCGTGTTGGTTTTTTTCACATGTATATGCAAAGAAGCGTATGAGATTGTCTGTGGCTTACACAAACTCTCCTGATCCTTAGTATCTTTTGACACCCACCTCTCTTCCCCCATAAAGCTGGCCAATCACGCACTCTACTAATGCAAAAGCAACAGTCAGTGATCAACAGTAAGCTCGGGCCCCTCGGTACTCTACAGCAGACAGGGGTGGGGGGGGAACCTCCCACAAAACAAACTAACAGAAAAATCCACAAGTCGCCCTCCCAATCTCCCAAAACGCAGAAATTCACTACATTTATTTCATGTAAAGCAGAGTTTATTGAATTCAGGATTTCATTGGCTCTTTGGAACCCTTTATACACACTTACTAAGTAAATGAATGAGTAACAAGTGAATTTCCATTAGGTTTCCAATTAGAAATAACTTTGTGAAGACACGGTATTAACCAATTAGGCTTTCAATTTTCATAAATAAAGGCATCCTTGTCTCAATTACTACCACTGTTTTGCAGTTTAACACACATTAATTTACCTTTCTAAGATGCAAAGTCAAAAATATTTTTTACACAGTTAAAAAGAAGACTGAAATGTCAAGTATTTTAAGCATGAAAAACAAAACAAGCAGTATCTTTATTTCTCAGTCTGATGAGCAAGAAAAATATGCATCTGCAGTAAAGTTTAGCTTCTCTGCTTTGCCCCCCCTGAAGAGGAAGAAACTAACAAGGAAAAAGTGACACTTATTAATTTAAGATTCAACAAAACTAAGGACACTCCTAGGTTCTCTCCAACTGTGTTCAAAAAATACGAAGGAAAAGAAAAATAATTTAAAAATAAGTAAGGAAGCTTACAGATCATGTTCACATACTTACTCTGAGCCTGCAGCCATTTCCAAATAAGAAGTATCTGCTGTGTCAACCCCCAATGGGATCACTATGCTCATGACGTTCGTTTCTGATAAATTCGATTACTACGGAGTCCTATGCATTGGTATCCAAAACACTGGGGCATGCCAGCCACAGTGCTCATTGCAAACATCTAAGTGCATCCACAAACCCTGGTAAAAACAAAACAAAACATGCAGGAGACTCAGTCAGTTCATTTTAAAACTAGGCACTTTTACATCCCATTACTTTTAATAAAGAATTTATCACCTGTATCTGTCACAATTATTTTATTAGTTTTATTTTACACAAGCAAAAGGAAAGGAAAACATTGAATTTCAATCACCTTCAAAAGTTAACTTCAAATACACTTCTTTTAAGACTGTGATGATCTTAACGTCTGAACTTAAAAATATTACAAGCTGACAAAAAATATCATCCAAATTTGTGATTAAAGCCCCCAGTATATTCAGGAAGATGACAGAGACTCACTTTATGGCAGATTCACCAAACAGGAAGTACATCTGCTTACTGTCCTATGCTGTCAAAGCCCAGTTGCTATACACCTTTCAAAAAAAATCTGGTTACAGAATCTTTCAAGAAGGTCTTAGCGGTGTTCACTTTTACTTTGTACTTTAAAAAAACCCCAACTACTTAATGTCTTAACTTCCATTCAGTATTTTTTAAAGCAAAATCATTCCAATGATTCACAATAATGCAAAAGTTTCCATCTTATTTTAATAGATTGCCATTAGAAGATATTAAACTCTTTTGGTGTCACTTTTAGAAGTTATTTTTTAAGTAGTAAAATAAAAAGACTCTGTAGCAATTTTAATTGTAGAGCAAAGCTACAATCTGCCTGACAACATCAGCACAAGGATTGCCACTTAGTCCCAGTCTCCCACTTTTCTCAGTGCACAGGGCAAAACACCCAGCCAAGTACAGGAGATGTAAACAGCACCTCAACTATTCACAAATTAGTAAACTAATGCACTTTTAAGCACTAGTACAGACAAGGTTTTCCACAAGTGACTAGGTAATTGAAGTAAAATAGCCCAATAACTTCAGTACTTACATAACAAGTAACTGCAAACTCCTTCCAAGATGTCCAAACTGCAAGAACACAAACCGTTCACTTGCAACGAAGCACATACAGTGCCTACTAAATACACTCCTCTCATACCACAGAGCGTAGTATCTTAGCTGAAGTCTACTAAAGCCTAACAGTTTTGAGATCAACGTATTTTAACATGCTTACCCTTGCCAAACACTAGATTGCCAAGAAAAACCAACAAGTCCCAGTGTAAAATGGACTTCAGATAAGCATTGTGGAATTACATTTGATTTCTTCAGGATGAAGTGGCATGTACAAGGCAACCCTAAAGTATGAGATGCCAGCAAGTCTTCATCTGACCTCCTAAATTCCGTAACACTACTGAAGTTTGGCATTTAACATAAAAACCTGCAGAGATGTCTGAAGTGCCTAAACCTGCAGTTCATTCTCCTTTTAGAAAGGAAAAGTTGTGGGTTTGTTCCTATTACATGAGACACCAAACAATGAACTGGAAAGCAATGAGGCCAACCAACCATAGGAGTATTTTGCTTTCCTCATTTTAACACTGAGCATTTTCTTACTAAATACCACAAATAACAAACTGTATCACTAGCTAAGCACAAAATTAAGAAAAACCATACTGTTTTCATGAATAAGCAGAAAGAAGACCCCATTAAAACAAAAGCAAATACTATTTTTAGTAGCAGGCATGAAAAAAACCCCAAGTCCTTCCCACCAGTTTAAGTGAGCACTCGTTCTGCCACCATATAGGTTCCTCTACTTGTAGGGTGAGACTCTGAACAGCCATACCTACAACTTACAGGAAACATCAACTTACCATTTAGTTCCCTTCTTCTAAAAAGATTAAAAAATATACTCAATAACTGAAAGGAAACCATACAATTTTTAAGTCCAGGTAAATCAGCTATCCCAGGGTTAAGGGCTGTTCCATTACCACCTGCAGAGTGACCTACGCTAACAAAGCATTAGCATAATGGAGTTTTTATTTGATATCTCTTATTAGGTAATTCCAAAAAAAAAAAAAACCCAAACAGTTTTAGTGTTTCAAAGTAGGTCCAAAAGACATATTGGACATCACTTAAGATGTTTCTCGCACTTAAAATTGCTTTTGGCAGGGTGTGGTTTTTAATGGCATTTTCTTTAGACACTTCTGGCCAGGTAGAGTAACAACTACGAAAAAATGCCCAGGAGACTGATGGAAGAAAGAACATGCTTAGACAGCTGTCTCATGGGCTATGACATCTCCAAACTTACCTAAAAACAACTGAAGTTACCCAATCATTATATATTCAAGTGACCTCCACTGTCAATGCAGAAAGAAGCGATCTGGTTAGCAAATCTGAGAATCAAGTGAAATTTGGCATCTTTCTTAGAAGTAATACAGAAAAAGAAGAGCTGTGCATATTTTTTAGAGCTATGTACAGATTGGGAATTAATTACTAATGCAGGGTCCAATTAATGACAGTTTCTGACAAAGTAAATACACCACCATTCCTGTAAAAAACCCAAAAACGAGGTGGAACACAGCCAAGACTAACTTCTTACCCTATGGCAGGCTATTCTGACCCTTGTCAGAATTCACTCAAAAATTCAAACAGCCTGATCTACACAGAATAAAACCAAAAACTTGAGGAATCAAAATTTATTTTGCTAAAAGGCATTAAACAACTCTTGCATCTTAAAGGAAGCAGAACACAATGGTAGCATTACTTCATTATTTTTTACCACCATCTTCATCACACATGCAAAACCCTCTAAAGCTTTTCCTTTGCCTACAATTAAGTATGGGAGAACAAAGGCAGTCACCTGCTCGCAATACCTACACAGCCAAGTTAATTCAAATGAATATTGCTCATTATTTGTGAGTAGCCATCCCCACAAATGCCTCTAATGGGGGTGGGAGGGATCTAGGATAAATTAATTACACTACTCCCACTTATTACATAGACCTGTAACCTTATATATAGGTCATCCATTTATAAACACCGTATCAAATTGATATCAAATTGAGGATGATGGAAAACAATTATTTTTGGTCAAGTCAGAACCAGAAGCACTGACATGACATATTATAATATTGCCAGTATTTTTATAACTTCAGAAAGAAAATAACACAACCACTGGGGAACTTTATCTATCTTAAAAGTGACTGCTTATCCTTTGAAGCTTGATATTTTAGATGAGTCATAAAATACTATCTGCTGTCATAATTTGGTACTTTCCAATTTCTGCAAGTACCCAACTATTTCAAGTAGTTATTCTTTCAGAACTCTGACAATCAGTCATCCATGGCCTTTAAGAAACTGTCTTCGTACGTGCATCCATTTAAATAATTGGCCAAGAGTAGAAAGAAGGATGCTACAAACACAGTCTTTCTACAATCCAAGCAGTTTATACACAATTTACTGTTTAAAAAAAGTCTTTCTTCAACAGTACATGAATTTGAATGTTAGGAATACCACACTGGTTTGTCCAGTTAATTTCAGGATCACATAGTTAAAAGCTACAATATAAAAAGTTCATTGATCAGCTCTTTACCGGGCAAAGTAACTCATCTACTGTACCCTAATTAACAAGTGTAGAGGTCCTCCACTTTTGTTCTGGTCCACTCTATTCTTTTAGTGATAATACACTCTAAACTTTGAAAGAATTTTGGCTACTTCTTAGATTCACCAAATTTTCTCATTATCACCCTACCAGTACAGCTTCCTTATATGTAAAAAATATTCCTTATTCAAATTAATTTTGCTTAATTGCAGTAAAAGTTTATCTTGCCCTAACAGTACAATTTTCCTCTTAAAACCTGAAGAACTTTCTGTTGAATGTGGTTAAACCATTTATTTTGCGCAAGATCAACCTCCTGCATGAAACCCATCACACTTCACCATTCAATCACATTGGTTTTACACTTTGTATGGCACATTTTCTCTCTAGAGAATACAAAGTGGCTTATTGACTTAACAGCTGTATCAAGTCTAAAACATTTGAAGCCTCACCATACTTCTCATGATCCACATTATGACACCAGAACTTTTTTTTTTAATTAATTGTGCTCTAACAACAGAAGTATAACAGCACAATACATTCCAAAATATTCATCTCTGTGGCTTTGTACAGAGAACATAATTTATGCATTAAACAACAGAAAATAACTTGCATATTATCCCTGAGGTATTCCAGTTACACAATATTAATCTGTGGTCTAACAAAGACCACATGATTCCTTTCTGTCACGTCGTCCTAAGATCAACTGTGTCACATCAGAAGAGAAAACCTTTTCACTGGTACACAGAGGAGTTCAAAACTCAAATATAGAAGGCTCAGCTCCTGAATCAGAAGGTAAATTGGTAATCACCTGAAGATACATGAGTAGTTTTGAACCTAATCACACAGGATCCAAACATCAAAATGAAACCCACTTGCCATGCTCAGATCCTGGCAGAGGGAACTCCAGGCCTGCTTATCTTTCTCCTCCTACTTTCTTCTTGTAGGACCAACAAAATCTATACAACAGACTCAGGAAATAAGCAGATGACAGATCACCTAAAGTACACTTGAAAAATAAGAACTTGGAAGTGTTGCCAAACTGATAACTGGGATTATGAAACCTTGTTGGAGTCATCTGGACAATCATCCTCTACGTGTCAAGAGTCCAGACAAATCCTTCCAATTCATTTTCCATGTAAGTTTCTTTTTTGTTTCTTTTAAATTTTTACCCCCAAGAAGGTGGGAAAAACATTTTTTTCAACATTTACCTACTTGCACTTGTATTTTCTTTTATAGACTGAGAAACTGAGTTTCCAGTACTCACACTGAAACAGAAAGCAACAATATAAATCTGATCAGAGAACTCTAACTTACCTTTATTTTTACTAATCATGAAGCATATTTTTCAAGCCAGAAGAAACCAAGCAGTACTTGCTGTACTATGAAAGGTACAGTCATGTGCTACACTGGTAGCTCACCTCTGCAAGACATTTAACCTTTTTCAAGAAGGGAGAAGAAAGAGGAAACAGGACTAAGAAGCCTCCTAGAGCCCATACTATATGTCTAAGAATCCTAAAACTCTCATCTAGGCACACAGACGCAAAACTTTTCATAAAAACCAAAGGTCAAAGGTAGTGGCACCACCACTAACAACCTTTTTGCTTTAATGAAAAAAAAAAATTCCTAAAGAAACATTAATATATCAAGATAATATTATTACTTATAATATTGTTTATTACAATACAGTAGCATTTTTAATCCACATTTACCTCTAACACTATAAAAAACAAAGAAGGGGAAAAAGTTAACGAAAGCTGGTTTTACTATTCTTCACACATCTGACAGGTTTTTACACAGCCAGGGTCACTGTTGCTTGTGTTTCATTTGCTATTAATCAATTTTCAGATTCTGTTGTCATGTGACAAATACGAAACGCAAAAAACACATGAATGTATTTTCAGTAACTTTTATTAGAAAAATTAGGAACAGAATTCAAGCCAAGGTGCAATATAACATTTTTCTAATTTATAAAGTGAAATCATGATCTGAGTTTATGATTAAATTACATCCTAGCTGAAAACCAAGTATTTTCTCACATACACAGAAGACTACACTAATTTGATTGCTAAATCACTTCAAGTTTCTCACATCACCAGGCATTACAAAAATACTGAGTTTTTATGACTTCAATATATACCTGAAGGTCTCCCAAGAATTTTTTTCTGCCAATTCCATCCATTAGTCACCAACCCTTGACAATTACAAGATTAAAAAAAATATAGTTTTTTAATAGTTTAGATGTTAAGACTTGGGAGGTTTCATCACAGAATATTGCTGCAAACAGAATTATCAGGGCCTCCCTAAACACAGAAGTTTAAGGAGAAAAATCTAATTATAATTAGCCTATAATAAGGCTATTTAATGAGAGGAAACAGTGCTGGTTTAAGGTAAATTATTATTTAGATTTTATACCAATGCATGCAACTTTACCTCAAAGTCCTTAACTAATGTCACTACAGAAATATTAACATACTAACCAAAATACCATCTCTATACTCCATCTATTCTGTATTTTCACAAAGTCCATGTAAAAAATACACATAACTAGAGCTGAAAAAAACTAATCAAAACCTTCTAACTTA
This sequence comes from Oxyruncus cristatus, assembly GCA_013399855.1. Classification (NCBI taxonomy): domain Eukaryota; kingdom Metazoa; phylum Chordata; class Aves; order Passeriformes; family Cotingidae; genus Oxyruncus; species Oxyruncus cristatus. Next base: position 2,450,826 of record VXAY01006331.1, on the reverse strand, counting down.
TCTATATATGACAACTATATTTCCCTTAAACCAAATGATATGACTTCAAACATATTAAAAATACACAAAAGGTGGAAGCGATAATTTACCCATGTGTAGTAAACTGAGTAACTGAAATGTCCGAGAATAATTATCAGTCCTGACCACTTAAAAATTAAATAATTATCAGTCCTGACCACAGTCTTATGCAGTTCCCAACTTATACAGCAATGGGCAGTGCACCTCATGTTTAAGCAGTGCTTATTTCCCCTGAGCACAGGTACGGAAGAGGCTCTCTTTTCTAAACTGAGAGTACTGGCAAATCCCTTGCCTCACACAATTGGAATATAAAAGCAATCTACAGCACTAAGCCCAAACCAAAATTCTTAACTTCCATTTGCTCCCAGTAGAAAATTCATGGTACTGTGAACCCAGGCTGGCTCCAGAGTTACAAAGGATCACTCCAAAACTAATTAATTTCCCATCTCAACAGGGTCTTTCAGGCAAAACGCAAAGACTTCCAAAATAATATTACTGCTTTCAGACTGCTGATTTCTGCAGATCTTAGTGTTGATGACTCGCTAACACAAGTCAACTCAGGTAATAGAGACAGATGACCAAAAGGTAGTATTCTGTTTTATTGTGTTTTAATACCACAGCATGCATCTTCTACGTGTAAGCTGCATTTACTGAGAATGCAACATAAACATTCTCCTCCTCCCTCCCTCTGATTACATCATATGTGTACACGTTTTGCAATCATGAGCAAAAGCAATTGTTGTCATGCTTTCTTTCAGAATTACAGGCCAACAGTTTTAACCCGTGGTCCTGGGAACCACCCTTGCCCACTAGAAATCCACAGGAACGGATGTTAGGGAAGCTGATATACCTACGCCCTAGCACAACCTATACAGGAGAAATTTAAGTAAAAAATCAATAGTTTGTCGGAGTCCACACACAGAGTGTGAAAACTATTGTCCTGAACTGTCACAGAGACAGCAATCTGATCTTTCCTACTTGGCTTCCCTGCCTATGTTTTGTTGTTTGTTTGTTTAGTTCCTTTTTGGTTTTTTATTTAATATTTTGTTTTAATTAGGGGAGGAAAGAAAGTAAAACATTAAGATTTTACTAAATAAAACTATGTTTTGCTAAATTGCTGCCTTCTACTACTGCTCTGAGCATTCATGTCCATACACCAGTTGGGCTATTTGCAAAAATAGTGATAGAAACTGACATTTTAATGGTATACTCTAAATATCCTTCAAATAGTGAACTACATGGCACATGTAGGTGTATATATATATCCATGTAGCAGCACACAAATCTGGAAAAATATGCAGCATATATATATAGGCAGCATAAATACGCCTATCAAAGTAACCAATATTTATTCACTGCTGTCCGTTTCTAAGGAGGTAACATCTTTAATCAGACCCAGAAGCAGAATACATGAATAAATGACTAATCCTACCCACAGGAAGTTTTCTCTGTTTCCCCGACATGCTCCACAACTGTATAGATTTCGCTAAGAGATCAGGACGGATATCCAACTTCCAAATGCTATACCACTGCAGCTGCAGGCTTAGAAACAACTGTGAGTCCAAATTCAGACCTTTGCTATTGTTTGCTGCTTTCTGTGGTAACAGGTAAGTTAGCAGTTTACTTCTAATTTGTGCTGAGACAAAAAAGAAAGGCGAGTAGGGAAAATAAGACACAGTAGGCACACTCAAATATATAAATTAGGACCTATTAATGACCAACTCCTGCAAATCATACAGAAGAAACAACATGTTCTAAAAGAAATCTGATTTCCTATGTATTTTGTAGTTTGTGCCCTAACATTCCCAGTGACCTAGTATTCTCTATATACCTTTCACAGCAGTTATCTTCCTCATCACAATATTAACTGCTTCTAGCCTCACTCACAAGGCCCTCAATAACCTCCTATGGTGTCCACAGCAACCTACACAGTTAGCACACATCCATCTAACTTCCTGTTCAAGTGACCTGTCAGACAGCCAAAAAACCCCCAGAAATACCTGCTATGTTCTGGTTTGAAGTTACACACATGACAAATAATGGGTAAAATCATTATGCTTCTTCCAGCTTCTCCCAGGACAATGCTCATAGCTGCCCCCATCCCCCTTTGGATTTTTATGCTGCTCAATGGTACTAAGTTCCTAACCCTATTAAATTTCTGGTTTATTACATTACTGGTTGTATGACACAGACCTAGTGATCATCAGACCAACTTGTGTAAGAAACACTGCTACTACAACCAACTACAAGGGAGAAATCCTCCTCCAACTTTGCTTTTGAAACAGTGCCAATACAGAGTAAGAGCAAGCACAGTGAATTAACGAGTTCATTAGCACAGAATCACAGAACAGCTTGGGTTAGGAGGGACCTGAAAGATCATCCAGTTCCAACCCGACTGACATGGGCAGGGACACCTTCCACTACTTTAGGTTGCTCAGGGCCCCAGCCAACCTGGCCTTCAACACTTCCAGGGATGGGGCATCCATAACTTCTCTGGGCAACTTATTTTGATCCATTTATGAAAATCATGAGACAAATGCAGGACTTTGAATTTAAAGAACTTTGTCACGTTTGGAATGACAGACAAACTTCATGAACTGGTCCCGAGTTTGGGATCTAGAACAAAGAAACAAAACCCCTCGCCTCCTCCATGGTACCCAAGCTTTACACATAAAAGCCTTGAGTACCAATTCTTTAGTACACAGGTCATGCATTACACAGACTCTAATCTGTGAAGACCAAGCCACCCTTTCAAGTATAAACCCAGACTCGGTCTGCCCGTTTAGCTAAGTTTCTGCCATACAGAAAAGCTGCTTTCCACTGGAGATAGGCTACCTTCCTTATACTATCTGGTCCAGCAGTGCTGCTCTTATGCATTTTGATGATGGAAAGCAATGTCTCTTCCTCAAATATTTATGCCAGCCCCTTAAAACATGGAAGACTTGCCCTTACCTCTTCTCTCTCTTCACTCCTTTTCTTCTCTCAGTGGAAGTTAGACAAAATATGGGACTAGGAAGAGAAAAAGAATGAGTGATAGAAGGGAAATAAAGGTAAAAGCAGTTACAGAAAGAGTAAGAATTAGTTTATTGAACAGAAATCAAAGAAACAGTAAGCAGAGATACAAAGACAAATACCATGCTTTGAGATTTTAGATGTTGTATTTACAGACCTCAATACCCAAGACTGAAAATTACCTGCCAACTGCTTGATGTCTTTGCATTTACTAAAGACCTGCAGTACTTCATAAAATAAATCACACACACAAAGGCCTCGACACTCAAAAAATCAGTTATTTGAGCTGGAGAGTCAAAGAATTGCAAAATACAAAACAAGTACCACACTTAAGAGTAAAAAATATCGCTTATTGCTTAGACAAGTATATATTAGCTACCTAACATTAGCCTGCTGAGAAATGTAAAATTCCCCTAAAGAAAAATTCAAAAGTTAAAAAAACAAGTAGGTTCCCAGTAAAAAGACCTTGGTTTTAAGTCATTCTTTGTGTCAGCTATTTTACTCCAAACATATATTTCTCCCTCTACCACAAAACAATTAAAAGCTGTTGATTAAACTTAGACAAAATGCCCGTGACTTACCAATTACTCGCCAAGAAACATTTACAGCTGTTACCTTAAGCTATTGTTCTCGACAAACATCCGACTAGATAAGGCATTTATGTAAGTATATACAGTCCATATTCTCTAAGAATATAAGTCTGCCTACAACTGTATGGGCTAAGTAAACTTATTTTTTATTAAAGGTAACAGTATACCTCATGGTGATTCAATCACTGGAAGCATTCAGTCACCAATATTCCCTCTCTTGAGGGAAGGCGTTTGGGGTGGAAAAACATGTGGCTAAAGATACATATTTGTATTACCTTCAACAATCCAAATATTTTGCCGGTTTCATGATATCAAATAAACTAATTAATTTATTTTGTCTATGCTGCTTAGTAAGATGTGGGAGTCTACTGTAATTAATAGCTACCTACTACAGAAGAAGTAAATTATTTTATCTCAAGTCTGACATTTCAGCTGAGCATGTTTCTGTTTTGACAAGTTTTCATCTAAGCAGATTCCAAAAACCAGTTCCCCTGTTTTATCAGTAGCATTTGATTTACATGAACAGCTCAACAGCGCTTCTACTTTTATTTGTGGAAGCAATTTGTAGACACTCACCTAATTGCTACACTTATGCCTAGGAATCTAAACATGAGCAAGTCAGAAAGTCACACTCTTTCAAGCACAAACTTAAAGTCCTTCTTAGCAGTTAGAAGAACTCTTTTGTGTTATTTTAACCAGAGTTCAACCTGGATTGTATTTTTCGATAAGAACTTGGCAGTATTTCAGTGTTCTTCACAAAAATTTCGGGAGGAAACTGGCAAGAACTAGTGACAGAACAGACTGGAGGGAGCTAGATCATGTTCAAGGACAGACAAAAAAATACTGAAGTGTAAGATCAAAAGATCTTTCCTATTTTCAAGAAAACAACCTCCAATTTATTTCCAATTGCAAATACCTTGCAAAATTGTATTATTTGGGTTAAGTAATTTAGATTCCATGTGTTTTAATTTTATAGCTTTGTGTTGCCAATGGAGATTTCAGTGCGCGTTTTTAGTTGTAGTAACAGAGACACGAAATACATAACCTTTAAATAAGCACAAAGAAATTCTGCCCAGCAATGGAAGCTCAATGCACAGCTTTTAATTTTCAATACTACTGCCACACAGAAGAGGACAAAAAGATGCAGCATGCGGCTTTTGTCTTTTAGCACAGTAGATGTGACAGGAAAGTAAGACAGTAGAGAACATTAAAAAAAAACATAGAAATCTTGCATAATGATATTACACGTTCACATCAAGCATTCCTACCCAAAGCAAAAGAGAAAAAAAAATAATTAACTGAATTATTTGGTAAAGCATCTGAGAGAGGAGTTGTACCCTTAGAACCAGTAAAATAACTACTGTATTGTTTATCAATTGTATATAAGGTATTCACATTTCTTTCACTGTTCTAGAATGATGGAAACCAAATGAGAGGTGTAATCTCTCTGCACCTTCCTCAAAAGCTGTAAGTTGTAATTCTTAAGTCTTCACCTTCACTTTAAACACAAGCAACTAAAAACATTCCTTACTGGAAATTTTTTTTTTTAAAACAACAGTTAAAACAGGATTAACTGTCTAGACAAGGAATATCATCTGTCTTGTGACATAGTTTTAAACAAACCCCATTATAACCATTCTAACTAGGAGTTAGGCCCCTTTGTCTACACAAGGCAAGCCAAGAGCATCACTGACTGTTAAAAAGTATCTTTAGCTCTCCTCAAATTAGAAGAATTAAAGAGTGATGAACACCAAACCAATTTTAATATTCATAACTTCATAGGGTAAAAGGACCAAACCTACTGTCCTGTACACCATCTGAAACTCTCAACTGGTAAATACAGGCAGTTTCATCAGTTTCTATGACTGATACATAACACTCATCCATACAACATCCTCGCCCCTGAACTGGCGAGACATGAATGTGGCACATGGACCCTTTGGTGGACAAGGGACTGGCTGGATGGCTGCACTCTCAAGAGCTGCAAGCTGTCAACTGCTCCATGTCCAAGTGGAGACCAGTGATGAGTGGCATTCTGGTATTCCTCAGGAGCTGGGACTGGGACCGTTGCTCTTTGAGTGAACCCTCAGCAAGCCCGTTGACCACATGAGGCTCTTGGTGTGGTCAACGCGTACGAGGGAAGAGATATCATCCAGAGGGACCTTGACAGGTTGGAGAGGTGGGCCTGTGTGAACCTCATGAAGTTCAACACAGCCAAGTGCAAGGTGCTGCACCAGTGTCAGGGCAATCTCAAACACTAATACAGGTTGGGCAGAGAATGGATTGAGTGAAGTTCTAAGGACAAAGACTTAGGGGATGTTGGCTGATGAGAAGCACAACATGATCCAGCAATGTGCACCTACAGCCCAGAAAGCCAAGTGTCCCTGGATGCATCAAAAGCAGCGTGGCAGCAGACCCAGGGAGGTGATTTTGCCCTGTTACTCCACTGGAGTGCTGTGTTCAGCTCTGGAGTCCACAACACAAGAAGGATGTGGACCTGTTCGAGCGGATCCAGAGGAGGCCGCAAAGACGATCCAGAGCCCTAGGCATCAATCCTATTAAGACAGGCTGAGAGAAGAGGGTTTGTTCAGCCTGGAGACGGCTCTGGGAACAACTCAGCGAAGCCTTTCAGTACCTCAAGGAGGCTCATGAAAAAAGACAGAGGGTGACTTTTTACACAAGTAGACAGCAATAGGACAGTTTTTAACTGAAAGATGAGAGACTTAGATGAGGTGTCAAGAAGAAATTCCTTACTGTGAGGGTGCTGAGACAGTCAAACAGGTTGCCCGGAGAAATTGTGGATGTCCCCTTCCTGGAAGTGTTCAAGGCCAGGCTGAGTGGGGCTTTGAGAAACCTGATCTAGTATGAGGTGTCCCTGCCCATAGCAGGGGGGCCGGAACAAGATGATTTTGAAGGTCCCTTCCAACTCACACTATTCCACGATAAGGGGACCAACAACAGACTATAGATCTTCCTTCTTAAGTACAATAATGTCATTAAAATCTAGTTTTATCATCTCGTCTTTGAACTTGATGCCAATTTATTTTTGTGAAGAAGATATAAAAGTAAATGATTACCTAGGTTATGATGCCATAAAATACACTAAATGCAACTGCAAACGAGAATAAAATAAACTTTCTTTAACCTGAGCTTGCAGTATGAAATTTTAATATCTATGCTACTGAAAGTGTTAACTTAAAACTAAATTTTAAAACTAGGAACAATACTATTTTGGCAAGTGCCTGATTTGCAAAACTGCTGGGCCCTTCCAAGTCTCACCTAGGTTCTACAACACTGCATCACCATCTCAGCAGCGTATGAACTATCACATGAAATGAGATAGCACTCTTGCAATACAATATAAAAAACTAACACGTTCCACTTGCACAGGATGCAACCTGTGTGCTACTACAATATATTCTTCACTTGCACTTTTGAAACACATAACTTGAATGGACACTGATGTATCATCATTCTTACCAATATTTTAATTTAAAAAAAAAAAAAAAAGAAAAGCAAACACTTAAGTCAGGCATGTTAAAAAAAAAAATTCACTTCGTGCAATAGAATTGTCTTCAAAGGTTTACAGATAATCTTAATTATTAAAATTTTCTAACCACCAGCAGAGCTTAAAATCTTGCCTGTTTCATTAATACATTAGTATCTGCAAAAGGAAATGAAAATAATCTCAATATCTCCTAGCAAGTATATGAAATCTTGAAAAGGTTCCTTTTAAGTAAGTTGTTTGTTATGCCTTAAAGGTAACAACAGTTTTTCTTTGAACGCAACTGTAGTAGGTTTTTCCTGTTGTATGAAGGTCATGAGCCGAATTTTGGATCTTCAAAGAGATCAGGTTAACTTTTGTGGGCACAGTTCTTTGGTTACTAAGAAAACGTGAACAGTGAAGTAGATACAAATACACGTCTTGCACCACTTAAAAGCCCACTACAATTACTATTTTAAATAATCCAGAATTTGGACGAATTAAAAAGGTGTTTTTTTCTTAATCCACATTCTGCATCTGCTAAAACTTTTTTTTTTTTTCCCACAGAGAGGTCTTCAGTTTCATTCTTAACAATAAATCAAAACTACTGGAAACATTTAAACACTGTACCTGTTCAAAAAACGCTGTCCAACAAAATTTGCTTTTGAGAGAATCACAAATGCTCATTTGTATGGAAGTCACAAGGCCAATAACATAGATGCACTTCTTTAGGATCACTCCAGAAATCTAAATTGGGTTCTATTTTATATCTTCACTCATCTACATCCCTCCCACTAGATTTTGGTAAAATGTCACACGACAACAGCAAAATACTTTCATTAAACCTTCATTTATATTAATCTAGTTAAAACAATAGTAAGATTCCACAATTACATACACCACTCCTTAAATCAGCCCCACAAATAGTCCTTACTAAAATTAGTATTAGCATGCATGCAAAATTAAGACTGTCTTTAAATCAAACCGAGATCAGAAATGGAGAAACACTACAGCCATAAGTGACACACTGATTTCTCTATTTCTGTTGCTTTCCAACAGAATATTAACAGTGGTGTGTGCTGAAACTACCCAAGAGGAAATTAGGAGCTGCATTACCTCAAAGTAACCTGAAGAGGTTACTTAGTCCTAAGAGAAACTTTCCCCAGATTTAGTCTAAAGAGTCAGTATTATTTCCCCTCTGGAATTTCCCAAATAGCAAAAAAAGCTCACCCAAAAGGCTAAGTAACAGTTAAGCAAACTTTTCCTTCAGATACGAAAAGCTTCAAGATACATAAATGGTTTCATAACTCCAGTCCATATTATTGCATTTGTAACACAAGGTTTGTGAAACCGAAGTGTGTCTTGGAAAAAAAAACAAATTTAGATTTCAAACCTTCCCTCTTTCAAGAAGTTTGCATTAGTTTTACAGGCAGGGTATGTCATTCTTTATGAATATATACACATAGAAACATCAGTGGAGTACAAAATAAAGCAGAATTTGTTTTGTTGAGTCGTCTCCTTAAAAGAAATCACAGATCTGTTTCTACAAATGGAGAAACTGAGTCACGAAGGCAAACTGACTCATTAAAGCTCACACAGGAAAACTCAAAAGATCTCTAAATTCCCAAGAGGTTTTTATTGCATGAAATTTGGCAATCTACGAAATAAGCTGTAAAATTTGAAAATTACTATTTTTGGGTTTACTTCATTACTCCGCCCAAAACTTTTTGTAAAGTCCACAAAACTGTTTTCTCCTAATTGTGAATCAGATGTCTGCTTGAGAACATGACTGAGGCCATGAAGAGCTGCAGAGCTGTATAGCCCTCTAGGTCATAATATCAGGAAAAAAATCAAGAACAGGAGTTTTCAACCTAGGGAGAGGAAAGAAAAAGGCAATATGTTTCCATAAAGGCCCATACACTCTTTAGACTTCTATATATGTACTTTTAAATGAACAGAGTAAGACATGGTTTATGAAAAAAAAATGTATCTTTATAAATAAAGATGACAGGAGTATACATTACTGGAGAATTAACAAAATCCCTTAGACTTTGGCCTCAAAACACACTAAAGGCATGCATTAATAACACCCTAGAAGTCTAATTATCTTACTGTTCAACTCTAGGTACACTTTAAACCACACATCAGTGCTTCTAAATGGTATCTAAATTAAAATTCTTCAGAGATTGAAGACAGTTTTTCCATTTCAATGCCTCACTTTTGATTGCTTAAATCCAGAAGGTTCTAAAGGTATACTGGAATAGGAATTCATATCTCATTAAATTAAGGATGAGATTAAAGACAGCCATTAAAAAAAAAAGTGAAAATTTTATCGTTTCTTAAAACACAGTTGCAGCCTCCATAGTATGTATCAGAGCACACTACACCAACTACCAAATAATAAATCCTTGTGACCTCCCTTCCCCCCACTCAAACATATTTATAGTGGTGATACTAAAAGGTTCATATTTCATTTAGGAAAAAAATTATAGCTTATGAACTGCACCTTCCCTCAACATTTGGATGTGTATTACCACATACACAATTTATACAGCAATAAACAAAATAAACTGAAGAAAAAACGTAATGCCAAGATCACACGGTAAAAGAAATTCCGTGTCTTAATAAAGTAACAGGTTATAATCTCAAATGCATTATTCTCTTAAGTATTAAGTTCATTTTGTATTCTTACACTATGAATACATGGAATTACTACACTGATGTCCAGCAAAGGTGTTTCCTGGAAGGTGAACATGACGTTCACAAATGTGCTTCCACAAAGAATTTAGCTGACTGTCTTAGTTATCTTAATCCACTACTCGTATTGATAAATATTACTGATTTTATGTCATTAATAGGACGGACAGATGTACAGTGTCTATCAAAAACGTGGGAGCTTTTCCAAATTATTAAGCTGACATACATATTACCTTACAGCAACATATACACACCCCTCGAAGGAGCTGCTTGAGTCTGTTGCCTCTTTCCACCCCCCTTCTCCCCGAACAGAGTGGTCTCGTTCACTTGCCTTTCACACACATAACCAATAAAATTAATCAGCTGGAACACAGCATTTTTAAATCGTAGTAAAGTCAAGAGATGTTTTGTGCGTTATTTGAAGGGAACAGCCTTTTCATTTAAACATAGTAAGACTCTAACATGCTGCAGACAAACGCACTGCATGGGGTGTGGAGGACCCGAGCTGATTAGATTACCACAACATCAGCCTGAGGCCGCCATTTTTAGAATCTCTAAAGGACAAAAGAGGGAAATTAAAAAATTTGCTCCACATTTTTTTAAAAGTAACTTTAAAAGTATAGTCATGATAATCAATTGATCATGCATTGTATCTGCAGCCATGGATATCTCTCTCTTTTCACCGATCTGAGCCCCGAGTAACAAGAACGCTTCATTATTATTCCTTTAAGATACTGTAAATAAACAGATTAAAACATTCCTAAATCTAGAAGCAGCACTGAACTTCTGCTTTTGACGACACGTAGTATGTATCATTTCAGGGGACCTCAGGGCTTTCAAACAGCGCACATTCCCTAATGGCCGAGTATGGGGGAATACAAGACCTTTATAATCAGGCTATATTATGTTTCTCTACCCTATTTAGTACTACACAGTGAACCGTTTGTTTCTCCTCCCCTACGTCTGCAGCAATAGGGTCTAACCCACCAATACTTATCGCTTCAAGAGAGAGACTGAAATATGCCACCCAGGGAACAGGAACAGTGGCTGCAGAAACTAAAGCAAGAAAGGGATGCACCAGCGTAACTACTTACAGCCTGGAGAAAGGGGGTGGGGAGAATGATCCCCTTTTAAATTGGCACAGAAACTCTTGGGGACTGCTCTTCGTTTGTCCAGGTTACACCACGAAGCGGAGATATTAACAGGGAGGGAGGCAGGGAGGCGGGGGTGTGGAAGGCAGAGAGATTAGGCCTATAACGAGCCATTTTAGTACCACAAAGCAAAAATATACAGGATGGAGGAAAAGAATAGGCTTCCCCAAGCTTCGTAAAACTCAATACGCAGTCCCAATAAGGTACAAACCCGTTCTGAAACCCGACAGCCCAAGGAAGCCTATGTTGTCACATAATAGCTCCTTTTGGCTCATTTTCCAAGCATAATGCATAAATCTGGCGTAACTGCCAAAAAATTCTCCTCAGCTCCTCCAGTTACAGTAACCCGCCATATTCACAAGATATAGCGACAGCCTGCCATTTTTTAACCAAACCCCACAAAAGGAAAAGCAAATTCAAGGCAACTTAAAAAGAAATTAAACACATTTCATGGTGGGAAGGAGTTATACTCGCACCGAGGGTAATGAGACGTTCCCGTCGCATTTCATTCCCTTTCTGCCACCCCCCCCTCCCCCAAAGCACCCACAGCAGAATATGCTGATAATAACCAAAGACTCACCTGTAATGGTCACAGGCCAGGCAGCAGGACCCCTCAGCTGAGCCCCTTCTCTATCCCAACCAAAACAATGCAACAGCCCCACTGCGGATATCCCTACCCTAGGCAGGACTCAGCCCTCAGCAGGCTCTAGTAAAAGAAAGAAAAGGGAAAGAGGAGACCCCCCCCTCCCCCCAAACCTAGCTCAGTGCGCAGAACCCTACAGGGACCAGCTCAGAGGCACCCTTGCCCTAGGACCTGTGTACAAACCCCGCTGCCGCCGCCACCGCCGCTGCTCCCGTGCCTCCCTCCCTCCAGCCTCCTACGCTCCCTTCTATGTCACTGCCTCTCTCTGGGAAAATGGCGTCCGCTCTCCCCTCCCTCCCCCTGCACGGGGCTCACCCGCCCCGCCTGACAGGGGCAGGGTTACCAAGGCGAAGCCAAACAGCCGCCATTTTGCTTACGGGCCGGGAGCGCAGCCCGCGCCCGCCGAGCCCTCAGTGTCCATTTTGCAACACGGCTGAACGGCTCGGGGGGTCTGGGCGCGGCCGCGGCACCAGACTGCAGCAGGGGTTGGGCAGGGGGGCCGTGAGGAGGGAAGTAGGGCAGCGGAGGAGGGGAGGCTGCAGCGGGGACTGGCGCCGGGGGCGATCCGCAGCCCCGGCGGCGCAGCCCGCGCGGGAGGGGCGGGGGCTCCGTCCCGATCTGTTGTGGGGCCGAGCGCGGGCGGGAGCGAGGATGTCTGAGTCAGAGCTGCATCCTCCGATGAACAAACGCCAAAATTCCCTCCTCGCCCGCTCTCCCCCACCCCGACCTCCGGCTTCTTCCTCACGATCGTCGATGCTCTCGGCATGCGTGTTTTTTGTGAACCTTAAACTGAGCACATTTTCGCCACAAGGTGCGGGAAAAGCCGGACAGACCTGCCGGACCTTACACACGCAGAGGAACTTACTGAGGGGCGGGGAAGAGGGGGGCGAGCAAGGAGCGGGAGCTTTGGCCGAGACCCGCTCAGGAGGTTTTGACTGAATCTCTCATTAAGACACTCGAGGCCGAGAATTTTCCCCGAAGCGTTTAGGACTCATGTATAAGGCAAGTGGGAGAGAGCTTCTTTCCTTAAAGCGAGTGGAACAGCACAACGCGTTTCTGTTCTACGGGGAACGAGACGAGCAGCGACCGAGCTTCTTCTGCCCTTTAGGGAACAGCGCTTAGGGAGCAGGAACAGCGTACTTCCAATCCGGACCAGCGGCGCTGGCAAAGCCAGGAGATCGCTCAGCGTTTACAGGGCAGACGCAGCCTCTGCCATTTGTACCGAGCCCTTCTTCCTGCCACCATATCTCCTCCCAGCTCCCCGCTCTGCCCGCACGCCGCCCTGTCTCCCCTGCCCGACTTCAGCCCCTCCAGCGATACGGCTGATTGAGGGAGGGGAGGCGGCGGCTGGGGTTTCATTCGACGCCCACCAGGGGCTGAGCGAGCCTCCTTCAGTGCGCAAACTCGGGGCACCAGATAAAAGCTGGGCTGGCAGCTCTTACCCTGCCTCGATGGAGCCGCAACATTCGGGTGACTGGAGAAGCAGTTAGCAGCAGCGCCATAGACTAGCGTCCCCCCACACCTTGAGCACAGAGAGTTTGGGGCTCTAAAGAGCTGCTGCTGCGGCAGGAGGGAGCCGAGGTGAAGGGATCTGCTAGCTGGTTGGACGCAGAGGAGGCGGCTGTAATGGGGCATTAAGTCTAAGGGAGGAGGGGGGGCGATTAAACGTCTTGTAATCATGGCGGAGTCTATGGGTATTTTTTCCTGTCTAACTCTTCTGTGCGTGTGTCTCTTGTTTCTTTCTCTCTCTCTCTCTCCTTAGGGCGCTTGGCTGGGGCTGCTCGCTCGGGTTCTGCCTGTTGTTGCGCGAAATGGCGGCTGGCGTCTTGGTGGGTTTGG
>VXAY01006331.1:2407862-2437156 GCA_013399855.1 Oxyruncus cristatus | reverse complement strand
GGTGGCCCGGCGCGCCCTGATTGGCTGGCGCTGACATCATCCTGCAGCAGGGGCAGCCGCAGCTGGGCAGGGTCGGGAGCTGCCGGGGGAGGCAAAGGGAGAAAACGGGCGCCATGATCCCAGCGCCAGGGAGGAACTCCGCGGGCAGGGCGTCCCCGAAGAGCTGGTGGAAAAGGAAAGGAGGACCAGGCCTGGGTTTCTTCCCAAACAGTGCCGGGGCCGTGCGGAGAGGAGCGGGGGAAGAGCGAGAGGGGAGCAACTCGTGCCTGCCTTTGTAACTGCGTCAGTACAAGATGGCGCAGGGTGTCCCTGGAGAGGGAAGGGAGTTGCACGTCCGCCGGAGGTCATGTGACCGCGTTGCATTCCTGTGGGGTTTGGCTGCGGACCAAGCTGGCTTAGGCGGCTGCGGCTGCCCGGGACAGCCCGGGCTTCCCCCCCTTCTTCCCGCACCACGCCGTCGGTCCCGCGCTGGTTCCCTTCCCCCATCAGCCTTGTGCACGAGGGTGTAGCTGCTGCCGAGGAAGGTTCTCGCTTCTCTCCTTACTCTCCTCCCACCTCCAGGGTGTAGCTGCTCTCGGGGGAAGCTTTCCATTTCGCCCCCTCTGTGCGCAAGGCTTTATCCACGGCCAGGGAAAGTTCCCCTTGGGCGCCTGCTGGCTCCGCCCGAGCGTGGGAGTCGGGTGCGCTCACGGTCGTGCCGCCCGCCCGGTGCGAGGGCACTCCGCTCCCGGTCAGGCTCCCGGGATCACAGAGTGGTTCCTACCGAAACAGTCGGTTTAAGCGATGTTTAAATGACCTTATTAAAGCCGCTGAGAAAAACGCACAGGCTATGCGGGGTTGTTCTTCTGACGAGGAGGTCGTGGCTGCTCCGTTGTTGCTCTGCCGGGGATACTGGGCGGGGGGCCCAAGGGAGAATCTGCGAGGTGTTCATGACTTTTGTTTGAACAGGAGAAGTGGATCGCTGTTCTTTTATTCGTGTGTTGTTGGATCTTGTTGTAGGGAGTTGAGCAGCTTTTCTGTGAGGTGATGTCTGCGTTCCAAAGTCAGGCCACGGTGGCCTGTTTCTTTAACACAGGAATTCATGTATATTTTAAGTGCAGATGAAAAGTGTTGTTTGCGAATATTGTGAGGACTCCCCATGTTGCACTTCCTGAGGTTCATAGGAAAATGAACTCGTTACACAGATCTGGGTAGGCTTGGAAAATTGGCAAATATATTTTCTGGATCTTCTGTTATTTAAGTATTTTGATGCTGGGGAAGTGAAAAATGAATGGTTTCCAATCCTAATGCTTGTCCTTAAGGAATGCAATTCCTCTTACTGTTTGGGTGAGGTTCTTTGCAGTGCCAGTTCCCATGTCCTGTTCTTGTATGCCACGGTGTAAATTTAGCCACTGCACCTAACCCAGTGAAAAAATTAACAGTTAAAATTGCTGATGATTTAAGGGTGGAGTCTTATTCTATTTATAAATGTTTCACTTTTTCTGTTGTTAGTTTGTCCCCAGATAAGATTTTTTTTTTCTTTTTACTTCCCCAGTAGTAACCTGGTAGGGCATAAAGCTTGAATATTTTGTGAATGTGGTGTTTGAGAACTATGGAATGAAAGTAACTGAGGGTATGACTAGTGTAGAAGATTCCTGTATAATAGATGGTCCTTAATACATGTTACATAAGTAATATGGTGAGGTGGAGTCCAGTTACATAAGAATGGACTTGGGAGGGCCTTGGGAGCTACTCTAAGTAGTCCATATTGGTTGCATATAGAGCCTGCAGGGCATCCCTATGTTGAAGGAGGAGGGGTAGAAAAACAGGATTAGATGCATCTAATAGCACTACATTTTTCCTTTGTAGGTTATATAGAGGATACCAGGAAAGAAAGGGAGAAGTCAGTAATTAAGAATGACACAGTGTGAAGCTTTCAGAAGTCCAGAGCCTCATTTGAGCTTACCTTTTAGGATGTAAGCTCAGATTCAGCAGCTCCCCCTTTTTTTGAGTGTCTGATGGTGGCTGTCAGCTGAGTATTGTGCCACAGACTACTATAAAGAGCAGGATTCTTGAGGGCCCAAGAGGTTACGAGGTGCTTGTTTTTGTTTTTGTTTTTGGTTTTTTTTGCATGGCGAAAGGCAGCATACTGGAAATGGTGTTAGGAGAAGGCAGTTGGTTTGTTGACCACGGGATTACTGATTCTTCTTGTGTAGGCATAGTATGACACAAGGTAAATACTCCCCTTGTAATGGAAGCTTCCAGAGAGGCTTTCAGTGGACAGTGACTCTTTTTATACAGAATTGATCTATGTGTGAATACTCTTTGCAGATGTGTTAAAGGAAGAACATTAATCTGAACTAAAAGATGAGGAAACCCCCCATATTTTGTTTTTAAGAACATTTAGGCTTGTGTTCTATAATTATGAAACAGAGAGTAAGGGACTTGTTTGAATGCTTATGTTATAGAATACTCTATATAGCATACCTGGGAATGAAAAACTTTAAAATGGCACCTAGAGTTTTAATTCTTAAAGTAGCCGTTTAGGTAGCTCACTTTTGTATCAGATTTTGCTTTAAAACCCAGAAATGAACTACTTTGAGAGTTCTCTGTAACTGGCAGCTTATTGCAGCAGTGCTTGAACAGAGGTGTGGCAGTGCTTTCATGAAGCTATAGAAATGAAGGCAAGTTTTAATGAGCTGGTAATAACTTCTTGTTTGTTTCTAGGTTGTTTTTATTAGCTGTTGTCAGGGAAGTGGTATTAGTTACCTTGAAAGAAAGAGTAGCTCCGGCAGTGTTGCAGTGCAGTCTCAAAACAGCGTCTGATGTATTCTAAACTACTTCTGCCGAGGGAGATGAGTAAAAACCAAATGTGCATACTTCTCTGAGAGGGAAACCTCAGGGGAGGGGATTTGCCCGAAGGCCAGTCTGATGCAAGCTGTGTGTTAATCTGGAAGGAAAGGGGAGGGAAAAGAGCTGTAGGAGGGGGAGACTGGGTAAAAACGGGCACGTAGTTTACATTTTATGGTCACAGCTTACCAGGGAGAGTAACAATTTCTGCTGAACTACAGTTTGTTCCTTTAACGAGGATATTTCAATTGGCTGGACGTTATCCAGCAGTTAGAGTTGTGGTTCTAACTTGCCGTGGAAGCCTGTCTGTGCATGTATGTGTGGTCTGAGCCTTTGCGAAGACCTGTTATTTAAACACTGTTGTTTACCTTTAGCCTACAAAGGGACTGATGGGAGTTCAAGGGTATTTAGGGGAGAAAGGAGAGGGATGCTAACAGTGTAATAGATCTGAGTATGCATTAATGTCATACTTGAAACAGTTGAAGTGGTGCCCATGCTGAAAGATGATCCTGCACCTTTTCTCAGCTGTTCATTCTTGCTTCTGTAAGTGGTCAGGGGGGAAGTAGTATTGAAGAATGGATCTAACATAAGCCTAATTGTAATGGATGGTTTTCTAATGTGAATGTTCACTGTGTGGCTTCACAAATGCTCCTGTTTCAACAGAAGTAGAATGAAGCAGCTGCTGGGAAAATGGAGATGTGCAGGGTTTAATTGTTAGTGAAGTTAGGTATGCTTTTTCTCAACAAAGATACAGTTATTAGGGAATTTTGACAGGTAGCTCTTAAAGGCTTTTGCCTAGTGTAACTAGAATCACTGTGTAAGGAGTCAAGCACAGTTCTAAACTTTAAATATATGGAAGGCACTGCTAGATTGACCTGCAGTTGTAGGTGGCAAGATCACTTAGGACCGATTGAAATTGTAACCTATGCAAGTTAAGTGAAATGTTACTTCTTTTGAACTGTAGCCTAGTTAAGTTCAGCTTATTTTGTTGGGACAGGGTAAAGCTTGAAATAGGCTTGCTTCTTCCAGAAGTGGCCGGTAGTCTAATAGCTGGGGTATTCAATGAAGAATTATTCCTACAGAATGAATTCCAAGCTAGTTATAAAATGTGTTATAAAATGAATTTGCATTATTTGCATGTAGTAAAGGAGATCTTAGTGACAACTAATCAGTTTACCCACTTGGGTTTGGAAAGACTGTTCACTGCTTGAACAGCAGCACAACAGGAACTTCTTTTGCACACCACTTCAGGCTTTGTGTTATAATGAGCTCTTCTGGAAAAAGTTGTGACTGGTAGGTAAGGTTTTTCTTTAGGAGGAAAACAGGTTATTGGCTGGTCCTACAATTCTTAACAGTTGAGTTCCTTACTTAAAGGAGCAACTTTAAAGCTGTTGTGTGGCCTCCTAATCCTGGGATTAGTGAGAATTTGCACCAGGGTCAGCTCACCACTATGACCTTTGGGTAGTGAAATGGGGCAGTGGTTTGTTTTCTCCTTCTTAGCATGACCTTGTTATTTGAAGTAGTCTTTCTGATGAACTTCTGATTGCTTTGGAGAGCAGTATTAAACTCCATGTAGTTACTTTCATAAGGGAGGTATTGCTCAGACCTCATTGTAATGCAGCACTAGCCCTGAAGCCCTGTCAGTAACAGTTCAATGAAAATGCTGTAAATAGCCAATGGTTCCTGAGTAATATAAGCTTTTTGAGGATCTTTAGGAAGAAAATGGGGAAAACTACTGCCATTTTTGAAGTCTTGGACTGTGCCAGAGTTGGGAGGTTACTGAATTGTGGGCTCTAGCACCCCAGAAGTGCAACTGAAGGTGCTCCTGTCACAGAAGGTGTTTGTGTTGCTTGTAAGCTTAGAAACCAAGCAAATCTTAGCTGCTATATTTGTGTGCTTGTTACATGTTGCACTAAAGAGGTCCCTTATCTCTGGCGAAAATTCTTTTTGTGACTGCTCTGTCTGCAAACTTGTTAATATTGCATGGTCATGCAGTGCATATTACTCAAAAGTAGAAATGCAGCTTCATTGCAGCAGTATATTATGTCTCTTCCAAGGTTTAGCTTTTGAGGACTGCTGTAGTCTTACTCAATGTGGTCTGTAAAGACTCATAGGGTTTCAGAAGTACTCAACAGGATGAGAGAGATAGGGTTTTTGAACATGGAGAAGAGTAGGCTCTTGGGGAGACCTCATTGCAGACTTCCTGTATTTAAAGGAGGGTTTAGGAAAAACAGTGACTTTTTACATGGGCAGATAGTGATAGGACAAGGGGAAATGCATTTAAACTAAAAGATGAGATACTTAGATTGGATGTTAGGAAGGGATTCTTAAAGGGTAGTGAGGTACTGGGACAGGTTGTCTGAAGAAGTTGTGGATACTCCATCCCTGAAAGTGCTCAAGGGCAGGTTGGATGGGGCCCTGAACAAACTGGTCCACTGGAAGATGTCCCTACCCATGGCAGGGGGGTGGGAGCTAGACTGTGAGACTATAGCTGGTCATGATACTGAGGGTAGGAGTTGAATCTGTAGCCTAAGAGATCTTTTACCAGCCTTATGGTGGGCTAAGTGCTCATCTGTGCTGCTGTTTGTTGTGCTTCTTTGTTTTGGGTCACAGTGTTTGTGGCCCAGTGTTGTCAGGCTGATGATAAATTGTGCAGTGTGGTCTTATCTGCTGAGCCAGGGTAAGCTGTCTCAAATTCCATCCAGAACATCTATGGGCCTTCTAATTAGAGAATTTTATAGGAACATGTTACTAAATGTCATTGACACAAATATCACAAATATGATTTAGAAGACTACTCTTTATAAAATGAAACTATTTCTTTTATCAGAGTGGTGCTACACTTTGAATTCATCTCCAAAGCTGTGCTCCATTACCCCAGCATACATGTGCTAGAACAAGCTCATAAGCTTATAAAGGCATGCTGGGCAGTTGTCAGATCCTATTTTTAAACTGTTTCTGAGAACACTTCTGTCTCCTATCTCTGTGTAGTCATAGGAAAGGCTATACTTCATGCAGGAGCCACAATGTCTGGGCTCAGCTAACAATAATTTTTGAACTTGAGTATCTCCTCTTCAGAGATAGTGGAATTGAATGTGCACTGACTTCTCTTGGGAAGGAGAGATGACAATAACTAGGAAATACTGGTAATGGGCTATTGAGTCCTTGACTCTCAGTACCAATAATAAAAGATACAGGTTTCTTCTCTCATGACCAATGACAGAACTTGAGGAAATGGCATGAACTGTGTCAGGGGACGTTTAGGTTAAATATCAGGGAAAAGTTTTTCACCCAGAGGGTGGTTGAGCACTGGCACAGGCTCCCCAGGGAAGTGGTGTCAGCACCAAGCTGAGTTCAAGAAGCATTTGGGCAACACTTTGAAGGTACATGTCATTCTTGGGCATGATCCTGTGTAGGCCTAAGAATTGGATTTGATGATCCTGATGAGTCCTTTCCAGCTTAGCATATTCTGTGATTCTAGGTCTATGGTGCTTGGCAGTCTAGCCAAACTTTAGCAGGAATCCTGATGGCTAGTGTCAGACCACCTGCTTTGCCATTCTCAAGGGAAGACAAGAAGAGTTGAGAGCTGGAACACTTGAAATGGGGTCTCTCTTGTGAATCTTCAACATATCAGGTTTGCCTAATCTGCTACTGATTTGCAGTAACCAATTTACTATGATTGTGTGACACTTCTGTATGCCACCTTAGAATTTTCAGTGACATTGGAAAATTTATATAAAAATGCAAGTGGGTTTCATAGGCAAGCAGAGCTAGTATTTTAAGGCTCTTTCTCCTTGTGTCTAACATTGCCTCCTTTAAGCAATGAAATACATAGGGTCTGAAATACAGGCCTTATACAGGGGTGTTAACATACTCCTGCTATTCTGGGATAGGAATTGCAAAATTGAAAGATCACTTCAAAGAATATATATTATGTAGCTTGGGGCAAAAAATAAGAATACTGGTGAAGCATTTAGACTTGATTTTGTTTGTCTCCTAAATTAGGCAGATAGGGATATTTCAGACTGGAGAAAGTACTATGAACAGGAACAAAAAAGAATCATGCTGCTATAAAGTGAAAAATCAACATACTGGGTCCTGTGTGTCTTAGAACTCTATCGAGACACTCCTGGGACCTTGCAGTTCCTGGTGTGGACCTAACTGATGGGAGGGAATCATCATTTCAAAATATTATTGGGACTGTAGCCTGAAGGCTGTAGCTAAGCCTGCACTACTTCTAAGAGTTGACAGTGCAGGGTCTTCTGCTTTTTCTAGAACAGGCAAGCTGTTCTTCCACACTTTCTGCAGATTGTCCCCTACAAGTAGTGCACTGCAGCTTGTACACTACAAATATTAGTGGCCTTATAAGTGCAGCTGTTACCTAAACTGATTTGTCTTGTCTTCTGTTTTAAGAATCCTGTTGCCATTGAAGTTGTTAACAGAAACCAAGGAGAAGAGCAACTATCTGAATTTTACCTTGAGGCTAAGTGTTAGTGCTTATAGGAGGGATGGGAACTTATCATTGGACCTGTATTAACCTCATCCTACAGTTAGCAAAGCAGGGTAATCTGTTTGAAGGGTATAATAGCTTTTGTCTGTTTACTTAACCAGCCCTTCCTATTTCAATAATGCAGTGACACTGAAATGGGTTCTAGAAGTGTTTCCTCACTTAAAACAAAATCCCTCAATTCCACATATTTCTGTACCCTAGTAAGAATATTCATGTACTTGGGTCCTCTTTCTGTTCAGTGTAATGGCTCTGCCTTACCTAGTCTGATCAGGTCTGTAGGCTTCAAATTTCTTCTGTGATTAATCCTCACATCCTTCCAATGTATTTTGTGAATAACACAAGTAGGCAGGGATTGAGCTGTCTACAAATGCTGCTTCTGTATAGAAGTGGCTTGCTTAAAAGTACTTGTGTATGCCTGTAGATGCTGCATAAAGGTTGGATTTTTCCCTGTAGCCCACCTATGTATTGAAAAATGTGTTTGACTCTGGGTGTCTTTTTTTTTGCTTGAATGGTGTGGAGCAACATTTATGTACTGATTGCACTCAGTGGAAGTAAACTCTACATTCTGCTTAGAATGCACATATTAATATGTGTAAAATATCTGTTGCATCTCTCTAGAAATAACATGGTTCAGTCTTGGATCACATTTCAAATCCAAAGCCTTTAAGGGATGTCTGAAGTAACAGTTTAAGTAGTGGGGTTTTCTTGCATGATGCAAGAATGGGTATTGTTTTACAATTGGTATTATTTATCCTTCTGCATCATCGGTTCCTGCTATAGTAATAGACAAGCAAAGAGGAACAAAAACCCTGAACTGGGTCCAACAAAGCAGGCCCAGTAGACCTTGTTGTTCTTTATGTACATTAAGAGTCAACCAAGAATCTGAATTTTGGATGTGCCCAGTTGGCAGTGGAATGAAGGAGAGGTCTTTGCTGCTTAGAAACACTTTTACTGTAGTTCATCAGCTGAAATCTTGCTCTATTTGTCATATGATAAATAAAGATGAGATGTTTCATTAAACTCATTTGCTTTTCCCTTACATGAGGCTACAGTAAGCGTTTATTTTAATATGTATTTTTGAGTCCCATTAAGCAGGAGCATGTCTGACATGATACCTTTTTGAAACTCCCTTAGTATCAATTACCTGGTGCTTAACTGGAAATGTTTGAAGGGGACTCCTGGTCTTTCCAACTGTTGCGGGGACAAATAAGAATTTAATATATTCTTCTGAAAACAGAATACACATACACAGTATATACCCAAGGTCCACTTAGCGTGTTTGAAGTAGCTGTTTTTCAGCACATGTAAGCTAAAACAGTGAAAGCACAAAATACCAATATATGTGAATGACTGTGCTTATGATTACAGATGACCAAAGGCAGGATGATGGTACCTCTGCAGGTAACTGCAGCTCTTTAAAGGATAGGTTAAACCAAAGGATGTATTCCTGATGTTAACCAGAGAACAGTTGCTGGAAAAGCATTCTCATCAACATTTGTGGGTTTTCTAAGCTATTGTTCACTTAATGTTTGAAAAAATGGGACTGAAAAAGGCCTGAATTTGAGTATGTCATCAATAGAGCTAGCTGCAGCAAAAGGGTGGGCTGTAAGAAGGAAATCTGACTGTCTTGGCTGGAAAATAAGCAGGCCTAACCTGTAGTTCTTGAACATTGTACAACTTTTAAGTAGCTCAGGGCTATGTATGTCTATGATCTCCTGCTCATAGAAATTATGAAAACAGAGGCATTGTCTGCAACTATGGAATTCTGAAGGACTGGTTTAGATGGGATCTGCATGTGAGTAACATCCCTATTGCAAGCAGTTATGCTGCATCCTACATCACATAATTGCTAGCTGTTGTGCAACAGGAAAGCCTTGCTTTTTTCCATTCATCTTCTGGAGCTCGTGGAGGGAAACACAGATTGGACTTGTATTTAACTATAACTTCCTTCCTATTGGGAACTCACGTCTGAACTGTTACGGATTTCTGGCCATGTGGTATACTTTGGTTTCCTGCCCATATGTGAAATTTGAGTAAGCTTTGGAGTCTCAGGGTGGGGAGGATGACTGGGAGACTTTATGTGGAAGTAAAGTAATTCCATGATTGTCTCCTCCCCAGCTTTCTGCATGGGTACAACTAGGTATACTTTATGGTATATCATGCTGAGCTGCAGTATGTATGAGCTAACAATATAGCATGTAATATTTATTTAAGCTTTCTTATTCTCAAACTTAAGGACCCTCTCTTTAAAAACTTAAGATAGTTTTGCTGTATCTGAATGAGATTCTGTGCTACTTCCAAACGTTAACAGAAAATGACTGGACTTGAGGCTAGCTCAAAGAATTGCAATTTTATGCCTGAATTTTCACCTGCCAAACAGACTGCCAGAATCAGCTTATAGGTTTTCTATGCAGTAGATAGACTGTGAGAAGTACATAAAGAAGTCATGGAAACTGGCTGAAAAAAGGGGAAGATTGCTGAAGAATCAGCAGTACAGAGCAGGAAGGTACTTATCTTTAATTAGCTATACCTTTTGCTTTGAATCCTGTTTTGGAACTGTGTGTTCATGCCCAATCTCCTTTTGTAGCTTTCTGAAAGGGAAGTTATAACCAGAAAATCAGTAGCCTTTTAAATGCAGGAGAAACTGGAGTAAGGAAGCCTGTGAGCATGCATGCCTCCAAAGGTCTGCCAATGCTCTGTATCACTTCAATCTGAGTAGCATAATCAGTGTTGTGTTTTACAACTCTAAATTACTAGGAATTTAATTTCAGTGTTTATAGATGGAAGTAGAAAGAACATGATTTAGTCCAGTCTGATTTTGATACTGTCACGGAAAATCCGTTTGGTAGCAGCTGACTGTATATAATCATTTCTATTTTGTAGTGTATGTGATTCCCCCCCCCAAGCTATTAACTCACTGCTTAACTTCAGGTTTTCTCCAGAATATTGTTACAGAGGTGTTTGTTTCCTTTGTTTTCTAATGTGAAAGAGAGACTCTGCTAAACCTGCAGATTTTTCAAGAGAGCAAGAGGTGCTCAAAGGGGGAAGCTGGTGCTCCAAGCTCACGAGTCAGAATAGGCTTGTAGCTTGTAGTTACAGCTTAACTAACTGGCAGGAAAAGAACTATAAGAACACAGTTGGCAACAGGCTCATGTCTGCCCTCCGAAAAGTAAACTTTCCTGCCACAATCTCCTGATCTGTTTGGATAATGATAAAAAAAATACTGGGCAAAACCCAAGAGTTCTGTGACTGCTTGACCAGAGTATAAATATTTCAGGCTTTATTGAGTGCTTGTGTGGCTTAAATGTTGCAGCAAGACTGTCTCAGTTATTTTTAGGTTGGGGGAGCAGGAAGAGTGCTTGTTTCCTGTCTTCCCCTCCCCCAGGAGCCTGGGGTACCTTAGATGAGAAGAAAAGTAACAACCCCTGAGCTGGTTTATCAGTTCCAATTGAACAATGTCAGTATGTTTCTGGACCCCCTTTGTGGAAGGGGGAGTAAAACCACAGCAGTTACATTGCAGCACCTTTTGAAACAACACAAAGGCATTGAACCTCTCAATCGAAACAAGCTGCAGCTTACTTGGTAGTTGGGTATGAATAGTCACCAAAACATGGCTAGTAAAGCTTGTAACTAGAATTAGTCTCCAGCAACTCCAGTTGCTGTTACGGGAACTTTGATGCTGTACACAGCCATGACTAACATGAGAAATCAGTGAAACTGAATATTCCAGTGCCTTTTAGTCATTATAACATTGATACATTTAGGTAACAACCATTAATGTTTTAACATCAGCTGCTACTTCTCTTTGTACTTAGCTATAAATTACTCCGAATTGCACATGTTGATATATATCCATGCTAAAAACGAAGGAATATGATGACTTGGTAACAGCACCTGTCTAGTTTGACCTATAGCAACCTGCTTCACTTAGCAGTTCAGGGCTTTTTTGTTACCTTGATCCATACAGGCATAAAGACATTTGTAGTAGTACTTTCAATCTTCTCCTAAGGGGCAGAGGCAAAAAATGCATATGGTCCTGGTTACTGGTACTGTAAAAATTGTGTAGGGCAACACAATTATTTCTTTTCTTGTTGCACGAGTATTGGCAGCAGTGCACGGGTGTTAAATTTGGGAGGAAGAGTGTCGGGCTATTGTGTGTATCTCATTATGTTTGCAATCAGTGTGCACGTACCCTCAGTAAAAATAATCACGCTTCCTGACAAAAATCTGTCTGCAGCAATCCTCCTAGAAGTATGAAGCTTCTTGGTGCTGTGAAGCATGTGCAGAACAGGCCTAGAATCACTTAGGCAAGAAGCAGTTAAATACTAGCTTTGGCATGCAGAAGTGTCCCCATGTGTGGAGGCAGGATAGAAACAGCAGGCTTGTCCTAGCATGCTCCTCCAGCAGCTACAAAGAAATGTCACTACTGTGTAGAACTGTGTTTTCTCTCCAGTCTTCTGCATATTTTCCACTTACTTAGTGATGGTGGTCATACTGTCTTTAAGGACATTGGTTTGCAGTTTGGTCTGGGGTTTTGTTTTGTTTAAAGTCAAGATTTTAGAAAACTGAGCAGATCTTGCTCCTTACTGTGATTCATCCTGCTGAAGCAAAAATTTCATGCTGATATTAACTGCCATGGAAAACTAGCTATGTCTGAGAGGATACCAACTGAGAAAACAATTTTTAAAATCTTGAACTCTGGAAAAAATGGAGTGTCTGCTTATAGAAAGACTTGCAACCCCTTGCATCACTACTTAGGCACAGACAGTCAAACCTTAATTCCCTGACGTCTGAATCATGCTCATTCAGTTAAAAAGGCATAACAATGTGATCACTTGACTGGTGAGAAAGTTAAGCAATTCCATTTGGCCTCAAATGTATTTTTTACTTGCCAACGAAAATCCAGTTTGTTGCTGCTAGTTGAACTTTTTCATCAGTAGTTCTATGGACTTGTGCAGTTTGTGCTGCAGCTCCATCCAGGGGATTCTCATTTTTTTACAGTTATGTAATAAACTAAACTGTGTGAACACTAAGCTAGTTGAATATTGATAGGAGTACCCCTATCAAAAGATAAAAAGGAGGCCTTGTTATTAAGCACTATATAAACATAAACTGAAGTGGTGAATCACATGAAGGACAGGGGCTTAAGTCAACATACTTTCCCTTCAGACCACAGAGCCTGCAAACTGCAGACAAGTCCCTTGTGGGTATGGAAAGGTCCGAATGTAAGCAGGGCACCTCACATTGCTCTTGATAGAGTTGTAGGTGGTAGAATTGGGGCTTCAGGGGGAATCATGCTCCAGTTCTTGGTTTTACGCTTTAGAATAAAGCCTTTTACTGCTTATTTGGGAACTCATCAAAAAACTTTTACGACTTATGAACCTTTCATAGGAAAAGAGTATATCCACGTGGTGGGTGGGGGTTTTTGATGGGTGTGGTTTAAGAAGCTTGTGTTTTACAACGAGCCTTTCACAATCCCTGATGCTGGTCTGATTATACATACCTTAGACATGTGAAACAGATATCATTTAGCCATGTATAATGTAGCCTGTTCACAGATCCCTTGCAGGCTGAGAATAACATTAGCTAAATTTAGAAGGCTTGGGTAAATTCTTCATACAGTGGTCACCCTGGACTGCTCTAAGCTGTGTATGACCATGTATTACTGGTAATTACTTATAATTACACCAACATGTGAGTAGAAAGGAAGAAGAAACCACTTGGTTAAAGCTTTTTGTTGTTGTTTAAAGATCAAAATAGCAGGATGCAAGTAGTAGATTAATACGTGTATATACACACACATAGTAAGGCTAAAGGGAGTGCATGAAGATGAAATTAAGGACTTCCAGGTATGAAGGCAGCACTGATAGGTAAAGGGGAAGGGGGAGTTGTTGAGGTAAGAGGATATCAAGCAAAAAGTGTGGTGAGCTAATCCAGGAGTAAGAGCAGGGCCTGTAGTGAAAGGAGCCATCTTTAGCAACAGCAAAAGAACAGGAAGCCTTAGGTGAGAATCTGCTGGAACTTAGTGTCTGTTAGCTAATGATACCTGTCATCAAGAAGTCAGTGGAGAAGTCTGCTGGATCTGGAATCATGGGATGGACAGAAAGCATTGAGACAGCTGGTGGAGTTGTTAGCTTGCCCCGTGGGCTGGTTGGAAGAAAAATATAACTAGTTAGGTAGTAACCCAAGTCAGTAAAAAGTGCTTAGCGGTAGGGCCATGTTGATCAAGGTGACTGAATGAGTTCGCCCCGATTTTGAAACACTGCCAGCTTCGTAATGTGCCCCAACTAGGATGTGGTATGTGGGGGCCCATTGTGGGGGTGAGAGGCAGTCGTGGCTTGAGATACTCTCTCTGGGTGCTCTTCACCAGTCCTAAGGGTTGTTCTTCCAACACCACGGTGTAGTGCTCCACGGCTTCAGCTGTTCATCATTTGTGGGAGTATGCTGTGAACAAGGGAGTGATCTGATTAACAAGGAGATCACTTTTTCCTACCCTTGAATGTAATTTTTGAGTTGGGGCTCAGAGTGGATCTAAAATTAGTCAAAATAGAGGCAGTGATTTTGTATGGTGTGAAACAGAGTCCCTCCAGGCCCATAATGCTGCAGAAACACCTTTTCCTCCTTTTTTTTTTGCTACTCTTTAAAGCATGTAAGTGGATTTTCCAAAGCACATCAGGCAAGTAGAAACTCTTGGCTTGAGGAATTTTGTTACATAGGAAGTCTAAGGCAGAGACAGGGCAAAGTCTCCTTAAAGGCATTAAATATTACCATGCGATGCTGTTAGCTGTAGTCTCAGTTTGTTACAGTTTAACAAAACTATTTCCGCAAGAAATGAAGCAGGGATCTTTTACTGATAACATGACAAGAAATAAATTAGGCAACAGTATGCAGCATGTAATTATAAACTTTATAAAACAAGGGGGTCCAGTGGCCCAGGCAGTCTGTTCTGACATTTCTCAACTTTCTCCTGCTTGATTTGATTTTTGTTACAAAACATAACAAAGATGAGTAGAACTGGATTTTCTGCAAGTGTGTATGTTCTGAACATCGAATGCATTTCACTTTCATTTCATGGATTAAAATAATGCAATAAAAACAAAGAGTTTAGTGACAGAGCAAGTCCTGCTTTCAGACCTTTTTCTGCCACCCCCCCTTGCCTTACCACGGTAACTCCAGTACCTCATGAGTTACTAATAATGCTGGCAGAGACCAATGTTTACAACTCAAGTCTGTTTTTTGGATACAGGCTTCAGTCTTCTGTAGCAAATTAAAGCCAGATGGAAACGGCAGGGAGCAGAATGGAATTTAATTCTGTTATGTGGCTTGTGATGTTAACAAAACTCTTTGGTAATTTTCGTTGTTATTTTGCCTAGAAAATGGCTTGTACCTTCCTTCTGTGCAGTCACTGTAGTGTGCAATTTTCTTACAGCACTTCACCCCAACACACAGGAAGCCTTCACTGAGATATGTTGCTTTACTTCCACTGCAGTGACAGACAGTGGTATAATCATATTATGGTTTGGGGTTTTTTCCAGGTGAAAGGGTAAAAACTAGTTAATCCAGACAGAAAAGCTTTTTCCTCTGTTCTTGCACAGCTGATGGAGGTGAATTGCAGTTGTTTTGGAACATTTAACAAGTCTTTCTCTTTTCTCCCTTAACCTACTCTAGGTGCAAGTACAATAAAGGAATACTCATTTAAATCTGAGGAGGGAGGCAAGCTCAGTCACCCAAAACTTCAGTGGTTCCAGGATCTGTACTGCAGACAGGATAAGGATTTTTTTCAGTGCAGTTAATGCTGGGCTTTTTACGCTGGTTTCTCAGAGAAAAAGACTCAACATGTTGAATCACAGAGACGTTGCTTCCTGCTGGGGTTTGGGATTTCCTTGCATGGCTGCAGGAGCTGTTTTTGCATAGTGCATCCTTTCAGGCAGGAACTTGCTGGAGATGAAGACAGAAGCCAAACAGTTCTGTGCAGAATGTAATAGTTTCTGACTCAAATTGTGTGGTAATTGTCAACATATCATACATAGGGTGTGGTAGGAACTGCTGTGTCTAACATTGCTGAAGATTTATTCCTTCATAATTTGCCCAAATGCATATAATATACTAATATCAATTAACATATGAAAGTTGGGGGAAGATTTCTTGATGTTTTCTAGCCACTCGAAACCTGATAGTGTGCAAAAATAAATTTCAGTATGCTGGAGTATTCGTGTTCTGGTTTTTTCCCCAGTTGTTCAGTCTTAATTCCCATTCTTTCTGCTTTCCCACAGAAAGAAAGAAAAGCTATTTGCTGTGGCTTCAAAGATAGTAACTCAGTAAACTGTGAGCATTGGAAATATGATAGAGCTTCTAATTACTATTTAGTTTCACTAGGAATTAAAAATATGTAATCCTGGAAGTTACTGTAGTAAATTGATACAGAGTATTTTGACATAACAGTCTGCTTCATACAGCTGTTTTCTTCCTAGAAGGAAAGTATTCCTAACTGTTACAGTATTGAGTTCTAGTGTCAAATATAAGATGAAGACAAACTTTACTATGTTTACTATGAAGACAAACTTCAAGAGAATTCATATGAACTCTAGTTCTTCAGTAATTGTTCTTGGTAAACCAGATCTTGCAGCTTCAAGAGGCAAATAGGAAAGGGATTTGGGGGGAAGGGGTGGTAGTCAAATTTTCAGGAAGATCAGCTCCAATTGGGAGTTAAACTTTCTGAATGTGGAATAGTGTGAAACAGTGCATTACTCCCGTATGCTCTTTTTTCACGTTATTTCAGATTTGCTATCTTTTTACCCTGCAGTGCTAAAGGAGAGCTCTGGAGGACGGCATTTCTCTCTCAGCTTTTAATCTCTGCTGTTCTTGGTCCAGTCCTTGTACAGCAAACAGTTTCTTGTAGTGCACCTTCCTCTGGTGCTGTTTGGAGGAAAGGGACAGAGTTGATCTTAGCAGAGTGTCTGAAATAAGGGACTTCAAAGGGCTGCCTGAAGTTGTTAAACCTAATGTCTTAGCGTATCTAGAAAAGTCACTTCATAGGATAATCCTTCCCAGCACATTCCATTAAAATGTTTCCAGTGCCTTTGTGTTTTCTTCTCTGGCCTCTAGTGATCCTAAGACATGAACTGGCACCTAAAGCAATACCAGAGTTGCAACTTCTCGCTTCATTTTAAATGAGTGAATCTTCCATCCCTAAATATAGTTCTTGCTGGGTTAAAAAAGGCTATATATTTTAATTAGATAGTCTGTGGATGTAATTTGACATAATATGATTTTTTTCAAGCATTTTTAAATGAAAATTTTCCTTAATGGTGAGTGACAGATGTGGAAACTAGTGTTAGACTCTGTGTGTGTGTGTGTGACTGTTTGTTGAAGGAAAAGCATGTTTTCATAGTGTGGTTTTTGGACTTCCAGACAGATTACACAAGCTCAAGAAGGCCCACCCCACATCCTGTGTAGAAAACTAGCTCACAGAAATGCCCATTGTTCTTCAGGATTATAAGTCACTGTATTTTCTGCCTGCTTTCTGTTTCAAAGTACTGTATGGAAAATACTAATGCAAAGGAACCACAGCAGCTTAACAAGTGCTTGGTCCTGCCAGGTACTGAGCACTGGGCCCTTACCCCCCCGGCTGGGAGGCTGGGATTAAAACATTAGGCTCCCTGGATAGAGAACAAAGGGTTTGTGTTGATAAAAGTAGCTGAGAATGTTTTATTAGCTATGTGAATCAGTTGATAATTGACATACTTTCAGCCTGAAAGTTGTTTGTATGCAGCCATGACACTATTTACTGTCTTGGGGAGGAGTTACAGAGCATGCATTTTGCTTCAGGCATGGTGAATTCTCCTCAACATTGCTTTACCACTGCCCAGTCATGAACTGTGAAGGAGAGAAGGTGGGATATCTAGATCTAATACCCCTCCAAAGAGATAGTGATTAGTGTTTCTGAATCTCTACCCATGTTTAGTGCTCAGTTATGTGTTATTCCATTTGCAAGTTAATGGACCTATCCTTTAAGAAAGGAGTTATCAAGCCAGAAGTGGTAAAATCTGTTCATTCTTCCTTTTTTTTTTTTTATTTAACCTCCATTACCATCTTGGAGCTTACTTTTTAAAAAGCTGAGGTGCTATATTTAATTTTTAGTTTTCAAACAGGAGAAATGTTTCAATTTAAATTTTAAAATCCTCATATTAAGGTTTTCTTACTTTGAAAAAGCAACAACTTCTGTTTTTTGCTAGAGTTCAGTACCCATTTAAGAACCAAAACATTTGTTATGATACAGATGTAGCTAAGCAGAAGGCTGCCATGAGAGTGTTTGAGGCTGTGTCCTGCTTTTCTGCAGTCCTCTGAAAGGAATCACCTCCCTTTAGTCTCTGCCAGTCTCCTGACTGTGCAACATTCCCAAAACATGTGGCCCATAAAATAGGATTATAGGGAAGGCATTCAAGTAAACAGAAGTTCCCTCTGGACTAGATTTGGTTTTTCATGCAGAGCTCCTGAGTGCTGTAGCCTGGCACTGCAGCCTCATTCCCTCACCAGGAACGAATTCTTCTCTTGGTGACCCCAAGAGTGAGAGACCATTTAGGGCACCTCCGTATTCTGGGCATAGTCTCCTCCTGGGTGGCACGATGAAACTCGCCTTTGCAGTGTTTTCAGAAGTACACAAGGGAAAATAATCCTTTCTGTGTCTCTTCAGTTCTGTATGTAATAATAAATGACCAGTCTCATGATGTGGCTGTAGCTGCCAAAAATGTGCAGTGAATGTACAGCTGTATCAGTCAATAATTGTACAGTATTGCTAAAGTGGCCCAGTGCTTTTGTGAATTGTGTTCAAGGGTAAGTAACTGCTTGAAGGTAAAAACCTTTGTGTTTCTGTGAGCACACAGGTATACTGGTGGATAATAGTGTATTTCTGTGATTTCATGGCTCTGATCAGCCTGTTCTGTTGAAAGTACACAACCTGGGATAGGTTCAGTCTGCATTTGGAGTACTTTCAAGTTCTTTGTTGAGACTAAATTGTATTGGTCTCAGCAGGGAACATTTCCATACCTGCTCCCTGTCCTGGCCTCAATAACTCAAACTGTTGTTGCTGCTCCACAGGATTATGCCATGTGGGATATCAGGGCACAAAGCTTTCTGACTTGGGTTCCTTTCACTGTAGCTCTTTTTCATATTTTTAAAAACCTGATCTCAAATGGATGTTGTCCTTCTACCTTTGCAGTGGATGCTAGTCACCAGGAGAATGGTTCAGTCAGGAGTGTTCCCCTTAGCATTGCGTGGTTTGGGTTGGAGGGGACCTTAAAGATCATCTAGTTCCATGGTCAGGGACATCGTTCACTAGACCAGGTTGCTCAGGGCCTCATCCAGTCTGGGCTTGAACACTTCCCAGGGTGGAATATCCAGGAAGGGATATCTGCAGCTTCATGGGGTAACGTGTTCCAATGCCTCACCACCCTCACTGTAAAAATTTTCTTCCTAAGTCAAAACCTGCCCTCTTTCAGTTTAAAACCATTCCCCCTTGTCCTGTCACTACGTGCCCTTGTAGCAAGTCCTTGTCCAGTTTTCCTGTAGGCCTCCTTTGCACACTGGAAGGCTCCTTACACTGGTAGTGAGGCTTCAGGAGCCAATGGCCTTGTCTCGGCTTCCTGGAGGTGCTGCTGTGTACCACAGCATGGAGGCTTTCATTCCGGGGTAAAAGCAGCAATTGTGAATGTTGTCCTTAAAATAACAGGAATTCATTAATTCACTTGGGTGACTTTGTTCCAGACATGTCCTGTGTTTGGTCACATTGTTGATGTGCCACTGGGTATTGATGAGGAATGTGATAAGACATCCCTACAGAATGGAAGATGCCCTCTGCCTTTGGACAGCACAGTCTTACACTTACTGACTTTACCTTTTTTAGAGGTGACTCTGAACAGAAACGGTTAAACTTCTTGTAATTGTGGAGCTTTGACCCAATAGCAGCACTGAGGATTTTCAGTTATCTGAAGAAGCATACGTCAGAAATTCTCGGTTTTTGTTTCTGCACCTGCTGCAAAGAAGTAGAACAGCCCTGGGAACAGGCAAGACAACCCAGTTCCTGCCACTGTCAAAAGCAGCAAATTCATTCATTCATGTACCCCCCATTGTAACCGAAGCAAAGAATTATTTGCTATGCGTTCTAAATCAGGAGTCGCTATTCTTTCTCTTGTTGTTTGGTTTCTTTTGAAAGCCTTTACAATGGGGAGCACACTTACAGAATTAAGGGAGGTAGATTTGGGGCCTGTAGCTCGCACCACAGGTGACTGCACTCAGTAATGTCATTGTCACAGCTGTACACAGCTTTTGTTTCTAGAGGGTCAGATTCTGTGCCCTCATCTATAGGAGGGTATAAATGAGAGAAAGCAGGCTGACTTAATTTGATGACAGACTGCTGATAGGACTAGTGCTTATTTGAAGACTGCATAATCCTGTTTAAGGTTGGGATTTTTTTAAAAGGTCTCTGATTTCAGGGTGTATTTTGTACAGAAGCCCATGTAAAAGCTGGGGCTGAATTAATCTGTCATTTGCTCCATATCCATTGATATTTTCATTGTATTTCAACTGTATGATAGTTAAACAGGATTGTTAAATAAAATTTTCTGAAGGTTAAGGAGATCAATTATATTTTTAATACCTGCAGGCTTATAAGATCTGATGCTGAATTATGAGGAGAAGTAACAACATATTTACTGTATTTTCCAAATGTTAGGTAGTTGTTACAGATACAATTGCAGGGAACTGAAAATGTCATGTGAGTAACAGTATTTCATTTAGTAATTTCTGCGTGGGATCATTTATGTTTGTACAAACTGGCAGTTCATGAACGAGCTTTTGAGGGGAATGATACATTGCTAAGGCTGCAGTAGTTTGTATTATGCTGTACTGATTCGGTATCGTAAATCAAAGGATTTGTGAGGTTCCTTCCTGCCCCAGTCAGTCCACCTGCATACCAACACTGGCAGGCAGGTGAGCTTGCAGTGAGCTGGGTCAGCAGAAGAAACCTCACTTTTTGTGCAGTGGGCGATTGATGTGGGTGTAGCTCTGTGGATGGGTGGTTACAGAGTCAAGTAAGTGCCAATGCAAGAGAAGCAGTGACGCGCATCGACCGGGTCCCTGCTTACCTCCCACCCCCTAATCAACAGATTTTGTCTTGTCTTTTTTTTCTCCAGCATGCTGAGAACAAGTCTCCTGTTTTGGCAGCAGTCAGCAATCAGATTGGCTTTGTGGTTTCATGAAGTCCTATCTGTAAGTTCTGTGCACATTTGTAACTGTGGAAGGCTGTGGTTGTTGACGATTTTGCTTCCCCACTGCCAAGTGCCACCCCTCTCCTGGGTGCTGCCACTCTGTCGGCTGCTCGGCACAAAGGCAGGTAGGGCACACAAACTCGGCTGGCTTTGAGCTTCTGGAATCTGTTTGAAAATCTCTAGGACTGATGGAAAGAAATCTTACAGATCAAGTGTGACTCAGGTGACCCTATATGTTTACATTAATACAAGATGAAATATGTGACTCTTGGCTCGGGTTTGAGCAGCTGCAATTAGGCAAATGAGCCATGCTGAAGGAGACTGTAGACCTCAGTGCAATTTTCTGGAAAACATAGTAATGCACATAGTAAGAAGACAAATGCAAGAATGGCTTAACAAGATCGTCGGTAATGCACTAGTATAATTCAAAAAGAAAAAAAAGGAGGAGGGTTTTTAAAATCCCAAACAGTTCATCTGGTTCATTATGCTGGTGTCAAAGTATTGAATTTAATTTGAGGATTGGGATAAGACAGGAGAAGGTCACCGTCACCTGGAAAAAGAAGTGGCCCTGATCAGTGTTTTTCCAAGGACCTGTTTTTTTTACTACCTACTGTTACTGTTACAAGTGACACTAGAGATGACTAAAGCTGGAAGAAGTTAGATGAACCAAACCTCTTTTCTCGTTTTCTGTTTAGTGCCATCGTTAGCATTCTTGGCAGCACTTCACAGATACTTTCAGTGGTTTTGCTGCTTGGTTGCACTTCCTGTCTCATGTATTGGTGTGATGATGTCATTCTTGCACACCGCTGTAGGGGGGCGCGGTGGTGTGGTCTTCCCACACCCCTGCAAGAAAGGCTTTCTCGTGCCCCTACAAGAAGAGTTTGCCTCTGCTCTGATGGCTGAAATCCAAATGGAAAGTCCCTTTTTTGAGCCTCTCCTGTAAGGAGTGGGAAGCAGAGCAGGAGGAAGAGGCAGCAGAAGTGTCTTCCTTGTGCCATCTGTGGTAGGAAGCTACTTACAGGATTGTCTGTCTTGACCTGATGTGGGTGAGCCCCTAGAGCCACCATAACTCTGTGTGTGCTTCCATAGCCCTGTCTGGAGCTGTAGAGAAAGCAAGGGTAGGGAAGATGCTTATCCCTCAAGCAAACAAAGCAGTGGAAAACAGGAATGGAAGCTTCAAACATATCCCTGCTCCTTTGGCCAGACAGTCCTGGTCATGGGAGGAAAGCACAGAGAAAGTCTTATCTGCCCAGTGTTCCTTTCATGGACCCGGAGAGCAGCAGGGTTTGTTTCTCTGGCTCTGCCTGTCCCAAGAAGGCAGCATGGATGGAGCAGTTTCTCCTTGGGGATGGTGCTGCAGGAGAAGGAGGAGTATGGATGCCAGGAGGGAGCAGGCGGCCCCTCACCCTGGGGAGCAGCCTGAGCCTGCTGCTTTGTGAGGTCTGTCCCTGTGCACCAGGCCAGGCTCTGCTGTGCAAGCGGCAATTATGTGGGGAACTTTGAAGTGATAGAAATTGGTGTGTTAAAATGAACTTGGGAAAACTTCTGAAATCTGGCTCAAAGGGGCTCTTCCAGCATGAGTCATCTGCAGCTGTAGAGGAGCCATGGGCAGAGCCTTCCTCCCCTCTACTCAGTGGAACTGTCTGAATGCCCGGAGCCAGGGCAGGGAGAAAAATATCCAGATTAATTTCCTAATGAGATAGGCATGGGAGAATACCCCACGGGGGCACCAGTGGCGGGTTGTGGCTTTGTGTTTTTCAGTCACTCGGCTCCACGTAAGAACATTGCGCAGC
This sequence comes from Oxyruncus cristatus, assembly GCA_013399855.1. Taxonomy (NCBI): domain Eukaryota; kingdom Metazoa; phylum Chordata; class Aves; order Passeriformes; family Cotingidae; genus Oxyruncus; species Oxyruncus cristatus. Next base: position 2,414,759 of record VXAY01006331.1, on the reverse strand, counting down.
TTGGAGCTCCCACCCAGAGGACTGAAACACCCCAAGCCCATCCCCAGGAAGCAGACAATGGTGTTGATATGCCTGTTGCTGCAGAGGAAGTGGCTTCTGTTACAACCAACAAGCAATCTGCCAAAGTCCATGGTTTGGGTGATTGCCAGACTAAATTTGACATGAAATTATTTAACCTTTTTGGCTTTTGTCTTACTGTCTGGATCCGTTTCTCCTGCTTCCTACCATTTAGATCTCACATATGGCAGGATTTTTCTCCCACAAAAAGTAATACAGACTTTGATTTAGAAAACATGATATTGTTAACAGAGAATCCAGTCTTTATGTAGTAGAATATGAAAATATTCTTAAATGCTTTCAGTAGGGTAGCAAAACTGATGCTAAACCATATGCAGCAATGGTATTGCTCAGGACTTTGTCATGTCCCCTTACTGCAATCATTAGGAAATATACTATTGCAGAAAAGAACGTATGTGGAAGTCAAGACTTCGGATGTTGGAGGTATCAGGCGCCCTCTTGTGCCGTTTCTCCGGTAGCTTCGCAAGGCAAGCAGCTTCCCAGGAACAGAGGCAGAGCCGAGCTTCAGCCTCTGTTTTAGTCTGGGGGAGACTGGTCTGTGCTTGGGCACTTATATTGTGATCCAGTGCAGTTCTGATGTGTAGGAGTTACTTGTTGATGGGTCCCCAAACTTCACTCCAGCTATACAGTATGACCATTCAAAATGAAGCTTCGAGTGGGGGGAAAAAATAGACATCTTCCAAAAGACAAAAATAAAATCTTTAGATTCACACGAAAGTAGCAGTGTTCACTAAATACTAAATTTCTCTGATGGGCCAGATTTTAAGTTGAATTTCAGACTTCAATGACTGTTAATAATATGCAAGTTCAGATTTTTTTTGTTGTTTAGATTATACTGTATGTTTATAAATTTTCACCTCCTTGGGCTGCAATAATATCAGGAATATGTGCTGCATCTCCCTGGAAGTCAACTATGGGTGTAGTTAAATGATTTTCTTCAGATTGCTCACTGCAAATGTCTGAAAATAGTCATTTCCCCAGGTAAGCAGAACTGCAAAATCCAGAGTAAAAGAGGTACATTGATTTACAGAATTAACTAAATAGCTATGACACATCTGAAAACACAAGTCTTTGATGGCTTGCTGCCTAAAGAATTAATTTTCACCTTTTTTGATATGTGGAACTCAGAGTTGTTCAGAGGATGCAAAAATTACTGTTTTTGTGGCCTGATGCAAAGTCCTAAACTTACTGATACCCCGAAGATGCAAACACAACTAAGCATAATGTGCCTTGCCAGCACTTTCTGTCTTCCTGGCTCTTCAAGGATTATAAGCATTGCTTATTTCAGGCTTATTGACCCAGAGTGGTTTTAGACTGGGCTACCTGTCATTCTGTGACATTTCTAGCAAAATAGTAGTTTCTATCAAGGAATTTCTCTGCCTGAAAACTCCTGAGGATTACTATAATAGAGTAGTAGCTAAAATATAAAAGAAGAATGGCCATGCTGGGCCTGGCTGAGATCCATTCTGACTCCAGCAGACACTGTAATTGGGTGCCTTGATAAAAGCCTAAGAAGAAAGCAGGTATAAATGCTTCTTCCTTTACTACTGTCCTGGCTTCCAACAGTTTTTACGTCCTAAGCTGAATATGGGGTTTGTGCATTTAACAGACCTTGGCAGATTTAATTTCTAAGATTTTTCCAGTTCTCCACTGAGCTAGTATTAAACTTTTGCATTCACAGCATCTTTCTCGTACTGATGCTTTTGGTCCATGGTAAGCACTGATCATCTTTTCTCCTGTCTGTTATTTTTAACAACTCTTTGCCCTGGAAGGATCTTCCCTCCTGAGCCATGGCTGTTTGGTTGTCTAAAAATCTTGTTGAGGAGCACGGTTGAAAGCAGAACCCTTCTGAGAAGTCTTACAGTACTTGATACAGATTTTCCATTTACCAAAAAAAAAAAAAATACAACCCCCAAACCCAACAAACATCTGGGCTCTTCCAAAGTGTATCATGTTGATCTGTTTATTAATTCTATTCCTTATTATGGTTTCTGCTACTTGCTTATCAGTGAAGCTTTGTACAGATTTATTATTCTGCCAATAATGGTATGAATTCGGCAATGTGACTACATTTTTTAGTACTTTTTTGTGTTCTCTCTAGCAGGTCACAGAAATGCCACAGTGTCTGTAGGGGGCAAGTAATGGCTGTAAAGTGTTTTCAAGGAAAAAGAAAATGCTGTGGTGTGGAAATGTACAGAATTAATGTTGCTATGTAAATTTAATGGAAGTTACCACCCATTACAGCAACAGTGTAGATACAACAAAATGGATCAAATAAAGGGTTTGTACGTATTTTGAAGTTCCTAAAAGTTATTTGCTTGTACCTGATGGCGTACTTGAATTTGATCCAGTAAAGAGTAGAAATTCCTTTAGCCCACAAGTAGAATTTTTCAGGGTCTGGGGCTGAAAACACGCTTGAGCACGAGCACATTTTGGGGGATCAGATTGTAAGGACTGTTTCCAGCAGAGCAGGTCCCGTCTTAGAAGTTTTCAGTCTGCTCTGGGGGCCATCTACCATGAATGGTTAACTGCTTTGTTCAGTATGAGGGACCATCTCGTGACCATACCAGATGCTGTGTGACAAATAGTCCAGACTGCCATTTGGGTATCTGCAGAGTACTGAGGAGAGGGGGGAAGGAAGAACTTTTCCTTTGCCCAGGAAGGTCTTTGTCCTTCCTTTTTCTTTTCCTGTAGAGGATGGGGAAAGGCTCCAAGCAGAGATAAAGAAGGAAAATTTTCTGAGTAGTTGGGTATTCTGCAAAGTACTGCATGAAGCCCTTCAAAAGGCACAGGACTTCACTTGAGTGGTTTGCATAGCTGAAATGGCTAATGTAAATGAACGCAGAGACAAATCTTAGCAAAATCAGCCATTCCCGAGCACAGAATGTTGTCATTAATAATTTCAGCAAAGTGTGTGGTCGTTGTTCTTTCATGAACTCTACCTACCTTAAAAAAACAACAAAAGGTTCCTTGTACCTGCACAGCTTAACCTCAGTGTTTGAAAATCTGACAGTGTCACGTCTGTAGCTGCTGGTGAGAGATCATCTGCAGATTTACTCCTAAACACATTGTAAAAGGCTGAATCAAAATTGATGCTTCACATCCTGTTCATCTGGTGTTCCACAGTAGGTGTGTGTGCATGCTTTTCCCTAAAATACACAATAGTAAGTATGACATAACTGAAAAGTAGCATTGGAAGAAGGGAGGGGGCAGGTAAGAGGGTGTGTGTAACAGAGCCACTGACTTGCAGCAATCCTTACTCAGTATTGCAGTAGTTAACTCCTGTCTTTTAAAAAATGAATTGTTTAAATTCCATGTGAAATGCTTTCTTAGATGTGCTAGGAGCCAACTCTGAGCTCTGACTATTGCCACATTCTGTCCTTGCATGCAAGATTATCTTTACAGATAAGCATGAATAGAGTTCAAACGAATCTATATCAATAATCAGTAGAAAGGATGTCATAATGTGAAGTCTGATACTGTACAAAAATATACAAGTCCTTGAAAACATGTGTTTGGAAAGGAACTGCTTTATTCTTAACATAGCTGCAGGTCTGGCAGCAACAGCTCATGAAGAGGTGTGGGAATTAGCTGAACAGACTCCCTGCTGGCAAGGAGAACTGGGAGGCTGTATGCTACCAATAGGAGACTGACTCCTCATTTTTAAGTCCCTTTGGGTAAAGGATGGTAAATGATTTGTCTTTGCTGATGAAACACATTGTGAGGCAATGCCACAATCGAGAAGAAAAAAAGTGTTTACTGGAAATAAGATCTTAAATAAATAAAGTCAAAAGAAATATGGTGTGTAAGATTTTGATTTCTTTTAGTTTGTCATAATCTCTTAGATTTGTGACAATGAGTTCAGCTAAAAGAAGATACATGAGGAAGGTGGGGAAAGGAAGAGATGGCTGAAGATGAAACGCGCATTTTTAATTACTCCATTGCTAATTCTCTGATTTGGATCTGCTTATAATTAAGTTAAACTATTTTCAGTGGAATTTTTCTTTGAAGTGTTTGCAGCAATGCAGAGTATGTGTGGTACCGTGCTGAGTCTAAGGGCAAACAGAAATACTCCCTTGTCCTGTGAATGGCACAGTCTCCATGAGGACTCCTGTGACTATTAGCAGGCACCTTTTGCAAAATCTACTTTTTTACAGCATCAGTTATGTGAAACTTATAAAACTCTCTGTAATGATGCCCTCTGGTGACTGAGAATTTTTGCACTAGAATGAAATAAAAAGGAAGATGGAATTTGGCCTGCTGCTGTGAAAGTACTCTGGCAAGTTGGACTGTTCATTAGAGATTAATGAGCAAATTAGAGCTCCGAGAGTTCAACCAGGCAATATACAGTAGCCATCACATACGGAAGTCCAGGAAACACTCCAAGTGTTGTAGGAGGAGAGCTGAAATGTGTAAGATAGTCTCTCCCCCTACCATGCAAGTAATCTCTTATACATTCATGATAAAAGGAAACCTGCCTTTTGGCACTGCACACTGATAATTTATTTTCTAGTGGTTAGAGAAAAGAAAATTAGAAGATTAGAAAAAAAACTCTCAAGCTTTTCTTGATGCAGAGAATGTGAAGGATGTTAATTACTTATATGAAATCGTAGAAATAAACCAGCTGTGCAAAAGAGTGCCTTTTGTATATTTTACACTTAGCGTGGCTGCTATGCGGTCTCTGGAAGGCTGATTTGTTCCATGCACCGTTTCCTCTCCTGGGTATTGTTTTTTATACACACAATCTGTAGCATCTAATATTTCTACATTTACTGCCCATCATTTCCCATTGTACAGACATATGTGACTAGCATTGCACTGACTCTGGAGCTCATGTGGTTCTTACTCTGCTCTGGTTGAAAATGATTCTTTATTTGCAGTGTTGTGTTATTTTATAGCCAGATCATATAGTGTCTGCAGACTAGTGCAGACAGGAGGAAACAAGTTTGTGTGGCTGGGCAAGGGTGGAATTGGTGTGGGCACCCCCTTCAGTATCACTTCTGTTTTAAATCATGACTAGGAAGTTATGTCCTAAGGAATATGGATGCAACACTGGCAAGGTGATGAGATATCGAACTCCAAGGCGAGTAACCCAACAGAAAGCCATCCACAAGCAGATACAAGCAAGGTAATTCATAGGGGATAAACAGAAAAAAACCTAGAACAATCCCTCCTCCCCCCTCAACCTGTTGTAATAAATTTTTTTGAGGTGTGAACTGTTATCTAATTATTTCATCTTTGTTAACTGAATTCCCAAATTAGGCACATGCTTTTAATAGCTGTATCAAGCTAAATAACTCATCTGCTTTTAAGAAGTGTTCCTCTATGCCATGCTCCTCCCATTCATATCCTCTGCAAAACAGCCCCTTAGGCACAGTGTAGATCAACTGGCTTTAATGCATATTTTCTCTAAGAAGAACTAAAAGAGTAAACAAAATATTTGTTTTGACAAGATGCCTATTTTGATCATAAATGTTAAGATCAGGAGGTACAAGTACGATTTTATCCTCACTTCCCAGATAATACAATCTGTAGAATCTTCACTAACTTCTTCATTAAGTCAGTTATTTCCCTTTCAACTGCAGCCTGTATTTTAGGAAAATAACTTATGTTGATTTTACAGGCCATTTAGTATCTGTTTAGGAGTTCGTGCTATCATTTTGAGGCCTGTTAATACATCAGGGAAGGACTGTTTTTCTGTACTAATGTTTGCATAGTTTCAGTGTATGTGTCTTGCAGTCACACAGTCCTTCCTCCTGGCCCAGACAATTACCCAGGTTCTTCTAGGAGGAGAATAAACCCATTGATAAATTCATGCATTTTTGATGCAGTATCTCTGTAGCAGGAACACACAGAAATTAGTACTTTTCTTAGTGACCAGGCCCAACCTTCCATTTTTAGCTAAGCTGATGTTTCAAAGAGCCTCTGCTTCTTTCCTGATCAAGACTGGAACTGCTTACGCTGTCTGCTGGCCTGCTGATTCTTTCACAAGGGCTCCTGTAGCTTAACCAGTTGTCTCCCAAGCACCTTCTGTTGCAAACTCATGTCCCACCTGGTGTACTAGGGCAGTGATTCCTGCTGTGTCCAACCGTCTTCCTCTGTAAAAGAACTTAATTAATTGCTCTTACATTTAGCCTGAATGAAGGGTAGCTGTCAGGCCTACTGCCCTGTGTTCATCAGCCTGTGATCGATCAGAGACCTGTGTGATGTCTTGTGCCTCCCACAGTCTGACAGCCTTTGGGATTATAAAACAGCAGTGGAAGGAGACATAGGGTATGATTGCATAACTGGTTGTAGAATATTGTTATGGTAGGTATAGGAATTTTGAACAGAAAGGTATTGGCTACAAGAGAGGGGGTTTATATTGTCTCAGTTTAATGAGACAGAAGTGTTTTGCTAAGGAGGATGAGTTATAAGGAAGACCAAAACTCCTCTCTCTAAGCAATTGTAAATCTGAAATTAAGAGGCTTCGATTGAGACAGTGTGGAAAAAGGAAAAATAACAGCCCTTTATTAAAGGATATATGTGTATTGGCAGAACAACAAAAGAACACAAAACAAAACCCCAACGAAATAATAATCCTATACCCAAAAATCCCTTTCAATGAAAAGTAAACAGTTCAGTTTGTGCTTTTTGGTGCAATTCTAACCACAGTCAGCAGGGGGCGCTGTTGGATCACTGGAGATGCAGCGCCTGCAGTGCTCGGGGTTGGGCGACAGGGGGCGCTGTTGGGCTCTGGCAGTCACCACGTGGAGGTCCCGGGTGTGCTGGGGGCGGCAAAATGGAGCCCTTCCCTCCCCCTCACCGGGAAGGGGAAAA
>VXAY01006331.1:2325760-2407555 GCA_013399855.1 Oxyruncus cristatus | reverse complement strand
CCCCCCCCACGGGAGACGGAAAAAAAAAACCAAAGAAAGAGTCTCCTAGCCCCTCCCCAGGCCATCCGCCTGGAATGTCAATCTACTGGCCAGTTCTTTTGTGTTAGTCAAATACCCGAGGCAAACCCAGCCTGCCCATTCAAACATCCATCCCACACAGGGAAGGGAAAATTCCGTGTTTAGTGTTCTAGAGCAAGTGAACTCATGACATATATATACAGAGAGCCATGCAGAACTACAGAGAAATTCCACATCCAAGGTAGGTGGAGTGTTATCCTTAGATCTCATCGAGGAGTGGGAATTTCCAGTCAGACGGCTCCTCCACTGACATGTTGGGGCAAGTGACTCAGCTCTGCAGTAGAGAAGAATGTCCCCAGCGCTGCTTTCCTGGAAGCACCTTCACCTGGGGATTTCTTGCTCAGGAATTAATTTGCTTATGAAAACTCATCAGTACACAGAGCCTGGGGTGGCAGAGCTGTGGGCAGATGGCTCTCACAGCTTACAGCTGTAAGAAGCCTAATTAAGACCTCTGAAGAACTTTGCAGTGTATCTGCACCAGTAATTGTCAGGGTCCATGAAGTAAATAAAGGTTAGTTGTTCTCTCAGCCCTGAGAGTTGCAGAAGTTTGTAATCATCATACCTTATCAGGGATGAAATACGTGAGGCCTATTCAAGGAGGCAGCGGTTACTATTCACTGGTGATTTGTTACAAATAAAAGCTTTCAGAAATAACACAAGGTGAGTCTGGCAGCAGTCAACTGACCTGTAATTTCAAGATTGGGAAAATGATTAGAAAAAAAGGAGCAGTGTTGCAGAACTCACAGCCTGGTGATTTTCATGAGCTTATCTGGAGCTTGAGGTGCTATCACGAATAAGACCCTGAGTGTCTAAATCTCTAGAACTGTACAGGTTTGTACTGAAAGTTACCCTTCTGGGAGAAAAAAAGACATGCATGTTTCTGACAGAACAGTTTTGTGAGCTGCTTTTTTCCTTCCAAGATATTGACCTTATAAATAGCACTGATACCACGGTCTACTTACTCTCAGTAGACCTTATATCCTAGCCTTTTGTTTTATGTAAGAGTAATTTGGTTGGAGAAATTTGATCATTGCAGGGAGTGGTTTGGTTATGAAGATACTGGAGCCAAACCTTTAGTTCCTGTAAGTTTTGCCCGATTCTGGCTGCACAAGCTATTTTTAAGCCTGGTTTGAAAAGGCGAGTGCTCCTACAAGTCCTCTGCATGTGGCAATGGAAAAAAAAAAAAAGTTGCCATCCCGACAGGTATCTGCTAGCAGGAACCCAGTTGGCAAGCACTATGTAGGAGAGGCAGTCTGGAGTCAGCACCTGGAAGATGACTTTTCCAGTGGAACAGGAAGTTGTTGAACATCTGGAGTATCTGCTTTATCTGCTATCAGCTTTTCAATCTCCTAAACAAGATAAATACAGTGACACATGAAGTTTGTGGGTCCCTGGGCTGGCATTCTGCACACTCTTCTGCACAGGAGAGGATGGAGAAGCAGAGTAATTAAGGGCATCCCACTGTGCAGCCAGATGTGTGAGTATATATCTTCGTGTGTTAGCCCCTCACCAGCAAAGGTGGAAGAGGTCTTTCGGGATTATTTAAGTCCAAGGAAGCCAGGTGGTATGTTAATCTCTTTCCTCCGGGATGGGGTTAACTGCATAAGTGGAAATGCCTTGGCCTTGCTCACCTGATAGATTGCTCTGAGCCAGCAAACCTCTGAACACTTCAACCTGGATTCATTAAAAGTCTTACGTTGATATAAAAAAAAAGCAAGTCTGTTGCCACATACCCGTAGGATGCAGCTTTACTTCCCAGGATTGTCTGTCTTACAGTAATACTTTCAACATGTGCTTCAGAGTGAGGCACAAACCCAAAGTGATTTGCTGGTTGTGTGACTTTACTCTTTCCTGTTCCTGACATATATACCTTGGGGAGTATCTGATTGATGCATATGGTAAGATAGCAGCATGCATTGATCAAGTATATTCGAAAAAGGGGGTTCAGTTTCTGTTGCATAAGGAAAAAATTCAGCTTGTCCTTTTGAAACACCCTGGCACTGTGTGGATGTAAGAATTATTTATTAGGGAGACTTTAAAGTAGGATGAAAGTAAGAAATCCTATGAGAAAAATTTCTTTTTGTTTCTTACATTTTCTCCACCCTTCCCTCACCCTGGACTGTTCAATATGGTTAGAAGGAAAACCTTTTCCAAATCCTTTCAATCCAAAATACCATCAGATGGAGCAAAAGGAAAGCTGAACTTGCCCCACAAGCATTCCCACACAGAGCTTTGGGTACAGGGAACAATCGAGTAACAAGATGTCCATGCTGTTTGTGGAGGGGTGGATCACAGACTGTCTCTTGCCTTGGGCACTTCAGGGAACTATCTGGCAGAGCCAAAATCATCCTGCAATGTGATGATGCGGCAACTTTGGTGGCAATACCAGCCTACAGACTTCTCTCTTGTTCTCTGTCCCTCCTTGCTGATTTCCATGCCATGGGGCACCGTACTTGTGGCTGGATTAAAGCAGCTTCCTATAAACAGCACTGAAGACCAGAACACTTGTGGGGGAGTGTGATGGTGTCCTTTAAAGCCAGAGAAGCCCAACACTGATCTGATTTACAGCATGAATCCACAAGGGGTTGCATGCATGTGATGGCCTCACCCATCCAAGATGACCTCTGGCGTATTGTTTGCTCTGATTACTGAAAACTGCAGGGCCTCCAGACAAAACCAGGAGAGGAGTGCGTGGTTGTGAAGTGTGTTGGATCTTACTTGCATTCAGTGCTATCAACACCAAGGGGCTTGTATTAGGATTCCTGGGAAAATGTAGTGTCATAAAATGTAGTGTGTCTGTGCCTCAGAGCAACTGAGGAGGCATAGGGGAACTTCAGATGTAGGTAACAATTTGCTGTCTGAGCTCCACCAGAGCTGCTCAGTGCTGTGTCACCTCTTCTATTGGAATAGCACTGTCACAACGCTGTGTTCAGTAAGGAGACTTTGAGGAGAGTTTAAATTCAACAAAGAGTGGAAATGCAGTCTACTAAACAGCTATAACTTTCTCTTGTTATACTGGACAGGAGAGGAGATGGAAACCATTTCAGGTACTGTAAGAGTGGGTGAGAAAGAACTGCTTCAAGTTTTGTAACACAAAACTGCATTTCTAACAGCTTGCCAAAAAAAAAAAGGCAAAAAGCTCTTTCTCTTACTCGACTGTGAGTAAAAGCAATTACCTAAAAGCTTATTTTTCTATGCCATTTGTCATTAAAATGAAAATAAGAGAACTACATACCAACATTTGTTATAATTTCATTAGTATCCAGGTAGATCTAATTTATATGGAGGTTCTGTTTCCAAGATGAGGATCAAATTAATCTCATCTGACAGACAATTGAGTTACAAAGGCTTTACATGAGAACAGTTCTCCAATGGAATGTAAACAAGACACATGGATTAATAAGGTCAGACATACAATAGGGAGCTAAATTATGGCAGGACTCATCAGCCAGCAACACGTATAGCTAGACCTTCTCAAATGATGCGAGTTAGCATGCATTAAAGTAAAAGTTTTAAATTAACCCAGTGTTTTGCCCTCTGGGCAGTAGAACAAGGAGTTAGAGGAAATAAGTTTATAAACCATAGAAGTAATATGACTCTGTGCAGCAAGTTGTAACGATCTGAATTTCTCCCAAAGACTTGCAGATTTTTACAGTGTTAAATATCACTGTAATTATTAAATATTGCATGAAAAACCCAGAGAAACAAACTGCAGCATAAATGTAACATCTGAGACTTAAAATTTATGGTCTGGGAACTGACTGAAGCCACAAAAGCAGAAGAGTCATGTAGCAAAATGGTGAAAGGGCATCCCTGCTAAAAGCCTTGTGGAAAGTGCTAAGCAAACTGGAATAGTTCCAAAATATGTAGGTGGGATTGCTCTTCACAATGCTGGGATTTACTCCATTATTGTCCAAGTGACTCAGCTGAAATTGCCCTCAATCTACTAGACATATTTTACTGTCAATACATTTTGCCCTGGCCTTTTGTCTCTGTGGCTACATGACCTTAATTCACCTAAATTTCTGAAATGGTGGCACTAAAGGGTCCTGGTAACAGCACTGCATCTTTCATATCCAAATATTGTGTAGACTCATCTGCATGCTTAGGAGGACAGTGTGTCACTGCCTTGTATCAACATTTTTTTGGTTAATCTACTGGCAAGAGAAAGATACTGCCTTCCCTGATATAGGGCTGAGCTCTTTTCTGTGACGTTTCCCATTGCAAAATGACATTGAAACTGGTTCCCAAGCACAGAAAAGCACCTATTTGAAGCCATGATGCTTAATTACATCACTCAATCCGTGAATCCTGTTTGCCCCAACTGTGGCAGAGCAAATAGACCTTCTTTCATTCAACGGTGGATTACGGCTGGATGGGCTTTGTGCAGATAAAAACACAAGGGTTCCACATCTGTATCTGGCATCTGTGTCTAACAGGATGATATCCCCTGATGCTGTAGTCCACCACTCTTTTTGACAAAAAACAGGCTGTTCTCTTCCTGCCTTTTTATCTAGAATATTGTTTAACTTAAATATTGGGTCAGGATTTGTTCAGTCAATCCACAGGAGTTCTTGTAGTCTCAAATACAACCCAACACATTGGATTGCAGTATTTTGGTTTTAGAGCAGCCAGTGCCAGCTACTTCAGCAGATTTAAGAAGCTCCTTAAAGGACAAATATCAAATAATCTTGAATTCTACCTTTGAGCATTTAGTGAGGGACTGGGCTCCGAAGGGTAGTGATTTATGTCTCCAGCATATTTTCAATCCTGTTTAAAAAATGTCAAACATCTCCATTATCTGCTTAACCATCCAGTGATGTTTTGGATCCTAAATCTCAACAATACCTATTCACAGGGATTTTGTAGATTAGCTTAAGGTGTCACCCTTTTCTGCTCTTCCGAATCTGCCATTTGCAATTGGCTTGTTTTCTGTTTCACTGGTTTTTCCCTGCCATACCAAGATATATGCTGGAGCTCCTAAGCACTTTCTGTCTTCTAGTTTTTTACTTACAGCAGTATGCACTAAATGTTCCCCCTCCCTCTCTCCTGGCTCCCCGATTCCTCCCCTGGGAAGGAAACCCAGGCATGTTAGCCAAAAGGGAGATGCTTTAGCCAGGTACCATGCAGGTCAGAGCATCCAGTTCCCCCAGATTCTGTTTAGACAAAGTTCTCTGTATAATATTGTACTTTAACATATAATTCCCTATATTTCCCATATAATTCTCTGTTTTAATCAATGAATCAATTCTCATATAAATACATTACTATGCTCTTCAAGATGAAGTAAAACATACCTATTGTCTCCTTAAGAACATAGGATATTCTATAATGCCAAACCAGCTGCTCTTTAATGTTAGATGAGGGCCACAGAGCCTAAAAATTGTGTAAGCATCTAATTCCTTTAAAAAAAATAGTCACAAAAACAGCTCCTGGAGTACTTGACCACTTTTATAAATGCAGGCCAAAGCTTTTCTTTCCAAACAAAGTGTTCTGAAACTTGGTTCTTGGTTTGTGAATTTGCAAGACAAAACAGGACAATCTCTGTGTCTCACAAGGGTTCTTGTTCCCAATCAGGATAAGGAAGAGGCCCTTTCTGAGCCAAGCAGCCAGGAAGAGACAGGACTCAACAGCTAACAGGGAAAGAAGCCTGTAAATTGAACTCCAGTAGTGCTAGTAAGCAAAATTACAGGGAATGTGGAGGACTGCAGGAGGAAAACTGATGGCTGAATTTTGAGTCATGGGAGGAAATTTTAAAAAGTGTGTTTTATAGGACACTGAATAGCACAAAAGAACTATTGGACCCCAGGCTAACACTTTTCAAACCACTTTACTGACAGCATGTCATAACCAGACCAGAACACAACTATAAATAACAGTCGGAAACCTACCTACTGCAGGTAGGTATGCCAAGACAGTGATTCAGTAATTTGGTGCTTTTTTTAATAATTGAGGGTTTTACCCAAATCCTACTGAAAATCACTCCTCCCTCTGTAGTACCAGGGGGTATTTGGTGTGTATATATGTATATGTATTTTTTTTCCCTCAGATTTCATGCCATTGCTTTGCCTGCCCTGCCCACAGCATTTAACAGACTTTTTAGCATCCTTATTAAAAATTAAATATTAAAATATTAAAAACTTCCCTCAGAAGTTTCTCAGTGAAGTGTCTCAGCCCTATGCAAAGCACAATTAGCACATGGGACAGAAAGCTGTGTGGAGACAACTTGTACTTTTTTGGTGACCTTAATTCCCTTCATCTTTATACCGGTGTAATCACTAGTATACAGATAGGATGTTTAATACTGATATGGCAGCATCTTTTTAGTATTGAAAGTATGCTGTACACAAAAGAGTGAAGACAGCCCTTACATTCTTTGACTATTTTTTTTTTTATTTTCAGGCTTTTAAAGCACTTCTTTTGAGATTTATAATAACTGATTAAAAAAACTATCCGTATATTTAATAATTCAACCCATTGTTAAGTTTAATGTTTTAGTTTCTCAGCATTCACTGCTTTGAACATATGTGCTACCATATGAAATAAAAGAGAAGTAGTTTGTTTAGAGGATTTTGCTAGGAGGCCCATCTACCAATACTTTTAACTTATTTGAAAGGATTAATCATGCCTCAATTAAAAACAGCCTTTCCTAGTGGGTAACTGTTTTCTGTGGGTTTGGTACTCCCTCTTCTGAAAAAGAAGTCATGTGTGGGGAACTGCCTAAGGAATGGAGCAGAGCCCAGGAGGAACACAGGGCACCATGAGCCATTCTTCGATCTGCTGTGACAGGTCTGCATTCCCAGAGACTGGTTTCTGGAGAACCAAAACAAGCTGTAAGTTAATAACATGGTTTGTAGGTCAGCTGCAAACCTCTTTTGTCCTAAATGTGAAGATCACCAGATGGTGCAGTATTATGGGAAAGGCAGGTTTGGTCACAGTGATTGATTAAATTGGATTTTTTAAGACCCAGGTTGATCTGAGAAATCCACAAATAACGTACATCCATAGAAATGTTTTCTCTTTGTTAAGGACAGTGAACTAACAGGGCCACTGAATTTAGAGTCAGACCTCATCTTTGTAGGCATCACAAGTCCAGTAGGGAGGTAAATCCGGGTGAGACTAAAGTCCTGTGTCAAACTAAATATCATCAGGGAGCTTTTTTGGGGGAGTGGAGCTAAGCCATCTATACCAGTACAGTGTTTCCTAGCCTGGCTTTGGCCTGAGGCAGAAAGGGTGGTCCAGATGAGTTTGAGCTAAGATTTGAGAATTAGCATGTGCTGGGCCCCCTTCCCAGTGGGCAGCCTCGGTGAAGCCATGCTGCTTTGGAGGCTGCAACTTCAATAGTGAGGGTGTGGGCCTTTCTTTGCCAGAGAATGGTTTCAGACAAGTTTAATTTACTTTAATAAGTTAATTTTAATTTGTATACATGGAGCTGTGGAATGTAGGTGAAACCTTGGAGGGACAAGGCGCTGCAGCTGCCGTGGCTTTCCTCCTGCCTCAGGGGATTCGGATTTCCATGGATGCTGTGCTGCTGCACAGGAGGAGGGTGTCTGCTGCTGCTCCCAACTTCCACAGAGTGTGGTAGCAAAGGAGGGGAGGCGTGAGGAAGCCGAATGGCCATTGCAGGAGTGGTATGAACACCCAAACGCAACAGCATTACCCTCTACGGCCAGCTTCCTGCCAGAGGCCCCAGCTACAGATCAGCTTCTGGGAGGGAAGGAAACCTTCCCCAAAGGAGTATGACCTCATGTAGAGACTTGCTGTCTCGTCTCTGTGCTGCTGGGGACAATCAGTGAACCAGGTGTCAATGACTGGTGAAGGTCACTCATTAGGCATATTTCAGCTTTACTCTGTATTGATAAACCCATCACTACTGACCCACACAGGTCGGCAGGATGGGAAAGATCGCAGTACCTGTGGCTGCATTTGTGCTCGTAAGCATATGAACTGTTTGCCAGGTACAAAAACCCATCTGCCTCCTGTTGGTGTACCTTTGCAGTGGCTGTTTTGAGTCAAGACTAAGAAATCTGCTGAGGACCAGCATCTCCTGTGTAAACAAACATGCTTGCAGGCAGGCACTGGGGCCCTATCAGAAAACAAGGTGATTGGAATGATAAAGTACCAGTATGGTCTTGAAAGAGCTGGGTTTGCTAAGAATATGCAGCTTCATTAAGGAGGTTTTGTGGGTTAAAGCATGTTTGAACTGGTAAAAATAAAGGAGGGGTAGGCCCTGATGCCCAGGCTACACTCCTAAGCCAAAATCTTGGAGCCAGCAGAGTTCCTACAGGGTGAAGCTGCTGAGCAGAAATTTCTAAAATGCTTTAATTAAACCACAGAGGGGAGCAGGAGAAGGCAGGGATTTCTCGGGAAGGAGAGCATCTTGTGGTGTTCCCTCACGGGACTCGGCTCCAAGAGGTTGGAGAGCGATGCTTGCTTCATACAGGACCTCTCGCCCAAATGTCAGCCATTGGCACCCTCCTGCAAAGGAGAGTGAGTATGCAGAGGTGTTAAAAAAAAACCCACCCAGAGGAATGGTGCTGGGGGACAGGTTACTGCTCCCTTGCCGTGTCAACCCTCACTCTTGCTGTGGCAGGAGCCCAGTTGGAGAGGTGTCCCCAGCACCTCCAGCCCCTGCTCTCTTGAGTATTTTTTGCATGCTTAATTTTTTTTTGAAGTGTTAAATTGATTTAAAGTGTGGATCGAGGTGGCACAAAAAGCAAACAAGTTCTCCTCAGAAATTCCGTGAATTCCTGCTCAACCATTCCCTGTTGCAGGCAAAAGAGGCACAGGGAGATGCAAAAAGGGGATTTTCAAAGCTAATTATTTACTGTTTTGTAGACTTTCAGCTACTTCAGCCTGGCAGGTTTGATAAGGAAAGCCGGAGCTTCAGCAAAAGCAATTAGCATGACTTCTATGGGATACTACTGAGTAACTGTGCCATTGTTTATTTCCTGTAAAGGGATAGACTACTAGAGAGGGGTTTGTTTGCTGTTTGCAGATTATTTTTGCCAGGGCGGATGCATTCACCAGGAGAATGGCAAATAGAACTGATAATACTACAAAGACTTTCCGTGTGACAGTACAAGGACGTGCAGTTCTCCCCATCTTGTCCACTGTCTGGTACATCTTCCCTTCCTTTTATTCTGGGGTGTTTATATTGGTGATGATCCTCAGAGTCAGGTTTGTATTGGTATTAGCCTGGGAAGACCCTAGGACGAAACAAGGGTGACCTGAGTTAATACCATGCTGGGTTGGGAAGGAAAAGACCACGGAGCAGATTTGTGCATCAGCCCCAGAAGACTAACAAGAGGATGGAGGTGTCCATATTGAAGAAGAAGCAAAGGTTGTATTTCCTGCTACTTGCAAGTAGTTTTCCTTTTCCAGTTTATATTGTGTCCTGCCAGACATGAAATCAAATCCCTTTGTATGCAGGAATAATTCAGTTCACCTCAAACCAATTCGTGTCAGCTCTGAAACTGAAACGTGAGAACTACTAAAAATAATCACTAACAGGGCAAGAAATAAATAGTCCACTGCTTTGTCCAGGGAGAAATACTTTCTGACTCGGTCATCAGCAAGTAATTATCCTTGCTGGAACTGGCTTAGAGGCTAACATATCTGGTGTGCATAGCTGGCCCTGTCTTGGGGAAAATGGTGGCTTGGGATACTTTTTGAGGTCCTTTTCAGGTATGATTTTAAGAATAATGCTATAGAAGTTATTTAGAAAAACTCTCTTTTCAGCAGGGAGTGGCTTATAATTTGGCTTTTTTTTCTGGAACTCCCGAAAGTTTGGGCACTTCAGAAGTTCTCAAGGCCAATATTCAACTGTTATAACTCTTGGAAGCATTGTGAAAGATAAAGACCAATGATACAGGGATGAATGGGAAATATACTTTCTAAAATGCTTTAGTCTAAACAAATTCTTAAAATCTGTAGGTTCCAGTGCATCCCAAGGATGGGATGCAGGGCAAAAATAAGAAATAGGGCCTCTCAGGGCACTTTTGCAGTGATGCAAATCTGCACCAGGGAAATCAAGATTGCCACTGGCAGCACTAACCCTACAGTCAATTTCAACACTTGTACTTAGGGCTTTCAATTCCATAGTTTCTTGAAGGTTGAGTGGAGTGTATGGCAAAAAAAAAAAAAAGAAGTATTTTCTGCACTCCTTCCCTGTGTGCTGAATCTCAGCTGGGCTAATTCTTTGCAGCTGCCTAGGCAGAGAGGCAGACTCTTCAGGCAGTGGATTATGGACAGAATGGGAGGAGTTGTGTCCTCACAAGCAGGACACGCTTGTACAGGGGAAAGCCCAGTACTGCTCCCTCACATGGGCTTTGTAAGAGCCAAGATAAAGAGCATCCAGGGAAGCAGTATAATGTAACAATTGGTCTCCAAAAGCTAGACCATGAAGAAGGGGAAGGGATGTGGCTCAACTCTACTCTCTTCACTCAGGACACCTGATACATATCTTACAGCGGGACTTTGATGCCTGTGCTCAGTAAAATTAGTGTAAGTGTTAAAAACCTCTAATAAAGCATTTAAAACCTCTAAAACCACTATAATCCTGTAACTCTATGCCATCCCTCCATCCTCCCTGCCTCCCTCATGCTGACTAAACCTCTAATCCACTGCAGTTTGAGTTCCCCTCTCAATATTTTTTTTTTTCAGTTTTTAAATGGTTGGTATACTTCTGATTTAATTGCTTTATTATTATATTTCTCTTCTCAGTTGGACTCAATCTTTGGCACAGCACATTCAATTCCACTAACAGATGCTGTCTCATAGAATCATAGAATGGTTTGGGTTGGAAGGGACCTTAAAGGTCATCTAGTTCCAACCCCCCTGCTGTGGGCAGGGTCACCTTCCACTAGACCAGCTTGCTCAGAGACCCATCCAACCTGGCCTTGAACACTTCCCCAACTTCTCTGGACAATCTATTTGTGTTTCACCACCCTCACTGTAAAAAATTTCTTACTTATATCTAGTCTAAATCTACGCTCTTTTAGTTTAAAATCATCATCCATTGTCCTATCACAACAGGCCCTGCTAAAAAGTCTGTCCCCGTCTTTCTTATAGGCCCCCTTTAGGTACTGGAAGGCCACAATAAGGTCTTCCTGGAGCCTTCTTTTCTCCAGGCTGAAAAACCCTAACTCTATCAGTGTGCCTTCATAGGAGAGCTGCTCCAGCCCTCAAGTCCTCTTTGTGGCCCTCCTCTGGACCTGCTCCAACGGCTCCATGTCTTTCCTGTGCTGAGAGGCCCAGCTGGACACAGAGGGCGTCTCACCAGAGTGCAGTAGAGGGGAAAATCACCTCCCTCGACTGCTGGCCACGCTGCTTTTCATGCAGCTGAGGATACAATTGGCTCTCTGGACCTCAAGTGCACAGTGCCAGCTCATGTCCAGCTTTCCTCCTACCAGTCCCCCAAGTCCTTCTGCACAGGGCTGCTCTCAACCCCTTCGTCCCCTGGCCTGTATTGGTATAGGGGGTTGCCCCAACCCAGATGGAGGACCCTGCACTTGTCTTTGTTGAACCTCATGAGATTCCCATGGGCCCATTCCTTGAGATTGTCCAGGTCCCTCTGGATGCCATCCCATCCCTCAGACGTATCAGCAGCACCACTCAGCTTGGTATCATCTGCAAATTTGCTGAGAGATATTGATTAGCACTGGTCGCAGTACAGACCCCCAGGGGACACCACTTCTTACCAGTCTCCATCAGGACACTGTTCTGTCGTGTGTCACATAAAATGTCTAGAAATTCTGAACACATGTGAAGTGTAGAGAATTTAGAAATGATTGAACAAAAAAGCATTATCTATCTCATCTGCCATAGAGCTACTGTTCTGCTGCCGTTTACTGGGATTCAGCTGGGATAATCTGTCTCCCAGTCTTTTACTTAGGTTTAATGGCAACAGGAGAGTGACAGTAGATTGGACTAGATGACCTTTAAAGGCCCCTTCCAACCCCCACTATTGTATGATTCTGTGATTCAGACAGGGATGCTGGTCAGTGCTGGCCCTTACCCAAGCCCAACCCCAGTGCAGGCGAGCTCCCTGCTGGATGGGGCTGCGCAGCAGGAAGGAGCTGTTGTTTCCTGCTCACTTTGCTGGCTGTTGTTCTGCTTAAAATGTGAGGCCAAAAAGAGATTGGGAAAGCAAAGTCTGGTTGGAAAGTTTCAAGTGTTCTCCTTGCTTATGAAGGATTAAGCTTGCCCTTGTCAAGCAAATTACTGGGAGATTTGTGTTTGAACCACCAGGATTGCTGGTCACCAGTTGAGGTCCAAGTGTTATTTCTTAAATGAAATCAAAAATCTGTCTTTCTGCAGGGAGAGTTGAGAGTCCCTCCCATCTCCCTCAGCAAGGCTGAGGCCCATCAGTTGGGCCAGGCCATGCAGGACTTGGAGAGAGGAGGTCTGCAGGCTCTGGCTGAGGGCTGCAGGGTGAAAAGGACCTCCCTGAAAACTGGTCTGCCAAAATCTGGCTCTGACAAAACAGCCCAACCCATCCTGTAAAGACTTTTACTGAAAAAAATCTTGAAATAATCACAGAGGAAATGACAGGAACTCAGGCCTCCCTTCCCGCCCTGGCCAGACACTCCCTGGTGCTTTTTCCCTCCAGCCCGCTTGACACGCCGGTGTCCCTGGGGAAGGGCCAGGGCTGGAGCTCAGCACGGCAAGGGTGGGCTGTGGCGGGAGGGAGGAGGGATTGCAGCAATGTGCTTGGTGCTGTACTGCACTCCTTGTAGGAGCATGGAAATATAGGGGCAAGTTCAGGGATTGCAGCAGCAGCAGAGGGAGGAACAGAGCAGTTCCTCTGGCCTTAGTGACATTTTGCTTATTTATGCCAGCTGCAAATCTTACCTGGAGTCTTGAGAGACTTATGTGTGGCTTTCCTCGTTTGCATTTAAGAAGGCATTCAATTAACAGAAGTGCTGCATGCTGAAATGCTTGCTTTATGAGGGGGCAGGGCTGAACAAGTTAAAAATACATAGGACTTTGGATTATATTACTTTCTATGAAACAGTTTCCATCTGTGCAATCCCAGACCATGTATCTCCTCCCTTATCAGTGATTAGATATAAAGAAACCACTCTCACTGTTTTTATCAAGAAGGTGAGGCCCTTGTGTTTGATTTTTTAGCCTGTGGTTTGTAACGTGTCAGTTCCTGGTGAGACAGTCTGAGTCTGGCATTGGTTTGGTATCTTTGTTAATTGCTGAACATCACAAGAGGGTAATAATGAATATTCTGTATATGCTCTACCTGCCCTCTGTCCTGTCCATCTTCCTTGGATGACCCCAAACATTATTTTGTGTGCAACATTCCTCTATTACACACTTTTTCTTCAAGGCTGTTTTTTTTTTTTCTGGTGTGCACTAATGTGCTCCTGTCCCACGGCAGTTACAGAGGAGCAATGTGTCAGCAGGCTGGCGTGTGCCTGTGTGTGCACATAGAGTGGTCATCGGTCTGCAGGTACAGTCCTGGGCTGGGAAAATGATGCTCTTGGGAGCTGTGTTCCTAATTCCCCAAGATTCACCTGAAAAAAACCTCCAAGTTTTAGTCTGTGAAATTGTACAGACGGGTGACAGCAGGACACAAACAGGAAACCTGAGAAAACAAGGTGTCCTCAGTAAAGTTGCTGTAAGGTTTGGTGGCAAGTAGGTTCCCCCCATTCCCAAGGCTTCCTTCTGGATGTTCCCACCACTGCCTCCGATTGGGTTGGTTTCACAGATAGTCACCTCTCCTGGGTGGTAGCAGCAGCCAGCAGGACAATTCCTGTACCTTTGCACAGCTCTGAGGTTTGTAAAGCTGCTCAGACTCCAGACAAAGCGTGTGAAGCCTGTGAAGCTGGTATAGAGAAGCTGATGCTGCCTCGAGGCAGGGAAGGGATGCAGAAACCACCAAGTCATCTGTCCAGCCATGGGAAGAGTCACAGAAGGAAAGAAGCGAGCAGGCTTCGCCCTGGTCTTTGTGCATCTGCAGTCGCTCTGAGACTGTAAACCACTCATGGCAGCAGCTGTCAGCTCCTGTGAGGCGCAGCGGGTAGTGCAGGCCACATGAAATGCGTATGAATCCCAGTCCAGTCCGGACTGTAAAACTGGTTTAAAATGAAAACATGGTGTGGGCACCTCGGGGATGTCTCAGCTCCCTCTGGGCCTCTGTTGGCAGGTTGTCCTTGCTTGGACTTCCTCTCATCCCATGACACAGCTCCCTGTTTTCGTTCATTCGGTGGGCAGCCTGAGAAGTGAGCGGCAGCACCGAGGTGCCCTCAGGCAGGGCAGTGACAGCTGGGGTGGGAATGGAAACCTCCAGCTGGCACCGCTCCCCACAGAGTGCCGTCCTGTCCGCCACGTTTTTGGTTGGCGCCCGATGAAGACGTGACCCCTCCTCAGCTGTTCGCTGCAGCTGCGGTGCCGGGGATGCCCTCAGATCTGCTGTCAGGTCAGGGCAGGCACTGCAGGGACTCGCTAATCCCCTCCAGGAAAGTTCCTGCGGCTTATTTCAGATACCCGGTTTGAACTGGTTAATCCGAGCGGATCGGTCGATCTGGCGGGGCCGGCTGACACATGTGCTGCTCTGGGTGAAGGTCGGCTGTCGCTCCAGGGCAGTGACAAAGCGGCTGGTTCTGCCTCTCCCCAGCCAGACCTCCGCCTGCAGCCCTGAGAGCCTTTCCTCCAAATCCTGTGCAGTTCTGGGCCATTTCCCATGCGGTTTTTAGTGCTTTTTGTCCTTCCTTAGTTCAAAACAAGACTTCTGTTGTTTCCGTGTTGAGACTAGTAAAAGCTAGAGGGACATTCATCTTGAATTTTCCCTGTACACCTTATTATACACCTGGGTTACAAAGCAATTTATCGTAAAGAAGCAGATGGTGTGAAAATGTGACTGTTCCCAAATTCCACAATATACTACCAGATGCCATTTTAACCTTGACCTGTGTTTTGCTGTAGCCTGGTTTATCTGGCTCAGGAGAAATTTCAGGAAGTTGTGCAGAGCAAAAGGGTGCAGCTTGGCTTTTCATTGTTTTCACTGCTCCTGCTTGTATACGACAGGAAAACAAGGGGAAAATATCCTATTGCTGGGACTCACTCCCATGTTCCTCATGAACTTTGAGTTCAATCAAGCTTTGATAAAGTGGAAACTGAGGGAATGCAGAACACACTGAGGGAAGGAGGGTGCTCAGGGCAATGCACGTGCTTCACATTCGGCCAAAGGTTGTTTGCTTCTCCTGCCTTCTTTGGGTAATTTCACTAGCACTTATACATAAATAACTTGCCATGGCAAACAACATCAGCTATGAATCCACAACTCTTTATTGCTCAGGAATGTTCATCTAAAATTGGGTTTGTGTTCATATAAGCTTACTGAAAATTTGGAAATACTTTTTCAGCCATATAACATTAATTATACTACATTCACATAACATATGTCAGCTGAAAGCCAGGCTGCTTTGTGAGCTGTTTGGAGGGTGCTGGTAAATAACTCCAATTAATCCCCTTCCTTCAGTTTAAGTTGCTTCTCCCAAGTCATGACTCCTCTCCTCCCTCCTAACTCTGTCTGTGGCTCTTCCCCTCCTTCCTAACTCCTCTGCTGATGTTAGTGCTCTCAGAGGAGTCACTAGATGACCCTGTATACTCATCCTAATTGCCAGTTTCTAACAATCACATGACTTTTTATATGTAAGTGGCAAACTCCCTTCTGTGAGCCCCATGATGGACTCAGGAACCCCTGGCAGGGAGGCAGGGGGAAGAGCTAGGGGCAAGCCCTTCTTGAACAACAGCAGGAAGATTTGCTAAAGCCTGTCTGTCAGGGCTGTCTGGGTTTTACGTGCAGTGATACACATCTCCATACACATACCACTGTACTCAGAAATGCCCTGATCAAGGACAAATGTTGGTTTGCTGAAAATCTTGAGTCAAAACTTGAAATGGAGGCAGCTTGCTATGTACTAAGAATGAATGACCCTCCTACTTACACATTTTTGTCATATTTATCTGAGTAGCTTTAACTTCCAAGTGTATAGAAGGCTTTGTTTTCAGATTAAAACCCTCTCTAGTTTCTCTTCCCTGTCTTGGGTAGCATTTCCAGCTGACTATGTGTCTGACTCACCTGATGCCACAGTCCATTGCTTTCAGGAGTCCTGAGAATAGACAGTGTGTTTTGGACCTCCCATGCAGGTGCTGCGTGAGTTGTTCAGACTGTGCACAGTAACTAAGCGTCATCATGGGATCAGGATGCACCACACTTACACTTCAGTATGTCAGTCCTTTCAGTCTCCATGCTGGCGCTCCTCAAGGCATTTTGGCACTGATAAAAATGCGGCCACAGAGTGGGCCACTTTGAACTAGCTCAGTGGTGCAGCTGAGTGTGCAGATAGACAAGCACCAGTACTGACACCTGGAGAGGTGATGGGAGCAGGAAGGGGAGGGTAGGCCTGCTCCTCTTGACAGCAGCTCATGCTTAGATTGACATAAGCCTGCCATGACACTGCATTTTCAGTGATTCACCTGGGATTTTAGCATGCTGGACAGCCCAGGCAAAAATATGGCTGGGACTCATGCTTTGATGAAGCTGATGAAGACCTGAGACCAGGAGACAAATTTCTCAGCTTCTGGCTGGTAAAAAGGACCCTAAAATCTTTACAAAATGCAGCATATAAGTGTCTTTGATTGGGCCTTCACTTGACATTGGTGGGATTTGGGAGGTATCACTGGGCTTCTCATTTAGCTAACAAAATCTGCAAAATATTAATATTGGCCTGGGCTGTACAGGGGCTGCAGAATACTCTGTCTTCATAAATACTTCTCCTCCCTTGACCTTTTGGAAAGACATTTCCCTTCACTTCCTGTTGTATTCAATAAATCCTTTTGCTTAAAAAGGTCTCTTGTTGATCCTAACCATCTGGCATCTGGGGGAGAGGAGAAGACAAAGGAAAGACAACAAGTTGACTGCTGGACTGTGGGTCAAAAGCCTCATCTGTAGAACCCTAACGTAGAAATGTGCTGAAAAAAGGAGGGAACAGGAGTGAGAACTGGGAAAACTTCTGCTTCAGGCTGTTGTTTTCTGGCACCGTGCCCAGCAGGCACTGCACCAGGCAGCTCAGACCCGGAGCCTGTTTTCCCTGCTGTGTGCTGCTTCATTTTCTGGCCTGGGACGACATCTGGCTGGCATATTCTTTTCCACACCCCTGGAAGAGTGCTCTTTTTAGCTCGTTGCTGCGGTACTTGGCATTAAAATATAGTGAATCAGACTACAAAGTAGCATGAGATAGGCTTAAAAATAATCCGGTTTAAGGGCAGTTGAGCTTTGAGTAGTTTTTGTTTGCCTTCTGGCTTAGAAAACTTTAGAATATGTGATGTCCATATTTTTCTGCATTTCATCATGACTGTGAGTGCTCAGAAGTCAATTTTAAGAACTGATAAAAGGCATCACCCCAACATTACCAAGAAAATGCAACAAAACAAACATAATACATCCATATCTTTTAATTGTGAAGTCCAGAATAAATTACTTGGGTTTTCAGAATAACACTAGTTATCGGAAACTCTGAATTAAAAAAACAGGATAATTGCCAATATTCTTGTTTAGAAAGTAGAAGGGAGATAGTGGAAAGGGAAAATCAGAGAAATGGGAAAGTAAACTGATTATCTTCAAGAGATTTGCTTAAGTCCTGGAAGAAACAGGGGCTGTGATGATGTAACACCCACACAATTGTCTCCAGATTTTGAGTATTTTCCCAGCGTCTGGAAAGTCTTCCCCCAGTAGCAGAGAAGGGTCCTAGATTAACAGAATTCACAGTCTGGAAACAGTTACTGAGTGTAACACTGATTTCTACACCACCAAACCAGCATAGGTGCTCTTATATCCACCAAGTTACAAAAGCACAAGGAACTTGTGCTTGGCTTCCTTCACTTCATTCTGGGTTTCAACAGCAGCTTTGCATAACAACGTGTTTCACTTTTAACTGATAACTTGTTGCAAATCTTCCAATCTACTCCTGCAAAACAGAACAGGTTTCACAAAACCTGGTGTTTCTTCACAACGTGAAATGGAGGTGCTGCTTGCTGGCAGAGTTGTTTAATTTACTGCTGCAGGCACAGGTCTGCTAGCCACATGTTAGCTCAACCTGACTTTTTCTGGCTGGGGAATTCTGCACAAAGCACAGGTACAAATGTGAGGGCTACAGACCAATAACTTTTCTATTGGTCTATATACCTCTGTTACTTCCCAACACAGTAATAAAGCTTTCTGTCTTTAGTTATTACAGGTAGGATGGACAAGCTTAGGTGAAATACATGCCCTCCAACTACAAGAATACAATTCAGTACCAGTGATAAGTTACCACTATAAATACATTAAAATCTGACCTTTGTGCACATGCCTAAGAGTTACATTCTGTAAGAAGATTGGAATGGTTTCCCTTATGACTACAGCCACACACATAGCAGCTGCTGTGATATCATGTATCAGCATCTCCTGGTTGATATTTACTTAATTATTGACTTATTTGTGACATTAATTAAGCATTGGAGCAGTCTGCCCAGAAACACTGTGTACCCTTCACCACTGATGTTTATAAGACCAGAATGGATAGTGCCCTGACCACATAGAGCAGGAGGCCTCCCAAAGCCTCTCCAACAGGAATGTTCCTGAAATGCTGTGACCAGGCCTCTCAGGCATGGATCTCAGGTTTTGAAATTCTTACCTGCATTTTCCAGTCTGTAAAATTTACCCCAGCCTCTTCATCCTCCACAATTCTTGTAAAAAGGAAAAACCCACCCTGCTACTGGAAGACAGTAAACTGTGCTGTGTTTGTGAGGCTTTTTATGAGTTCTGAATTCAGATATTACTAATATTTTACTTTTATTCCTTGAAGGAGCCTGTAAAGGTAGAGAAGCATCAAAAAGGGG
Organism: Oxyruncus cristatus; assembly: GCA_013399855.1. Classification (NCBI taxonomy): domain Eukaryota; kingdom Metazoa; phylum Chordata; class Aves; order Passeriformes; family Cotingidae; genus Oxyruncus; species Oxyruncus cristatus. The sequence continues at coordinate 2,388,577 of VXAY01006331.1, read as the reverse complement.
AAGGAGTATATAAGTGCAAATTTTATTTGGTAACAACTTGAGGTGTGGTCTCCCTGTGAGAACAAAAGCACAGTCCAAGAATGACTGACTGGCAAACTGAAATATCACCTGGTGTGGTAGTTCCTCAGAGCTCAACACCAAACAGTGATTCCTGTCCTGCAAAAGCAGTAGGAAGAGTCATTATTTAAGTTGGCTCACATACATGCTGTGTCATGTTATTTTACAAACTCATTCTGGAGGCCCATTGTCTGAAGCCTCTGAGAAGACTAACAGGTGCCTCGGTATGAAATGTGTGGGACATATGTGTGTGGTGATAAATCTTCTTATTGTTTTGGGAGCTTCTCTGCTAGAAATCCTGTCCAAACCCCAGTGTTGGCTTTGGACTTTTTCCAGTTTACTTCTCTGGGCTTTGCCATATCCTCAGCGTTTTCCTTCCTTAGGCAGTGCCTGAGCAGGATGGCTCTGCTGCTGCTTCCTGTTCTCCAGACTCCCTAGGAGTTACCAGGGAGTGGTAGTGGCCTGGGAGCATCACTTCAGGACAGTGAAAGGCTGCACAGCCTCACCAGGGAGGAAGAGCTCATTGTCACTGGTATTATGCTTAGCACAGCCTGGCTCTCACTGCACCCTGACAGCACACTTTTTCTCGTGGTCAATGTATTAATGGCTTCTAGAGTCCCTGCATTCTTCCTCTGGGATTAGGAGTTTTAGTCACTCCCAGCCTTCAGCCTGGTAATCCATAATCAGATTTTAGCATTTTAGCATTTCTCAGAGCAAAAGCTACCTATGATGGGCTAAATCTGACGTCCTGTTCCTAAAGGGACCATCAGTTTTCCATGTTCTGTCACCTTTTTAAGATGCTCGTGATTCTCCTATTGCATGACCATAGCTCATCAATCCAATATTTAATATTGTCTCAGAGTCATTATTTCAGTAACCTCAGAGTCATTATTTCAGTAACCTCATTAACCTCTGCTTTTTAACAAGAGCAATTTGGAGGGATGCTGACCCGTTATGATTGTCTTCACGTGCAGGGCTTTGACTTAAGCTGCCTGACTTTTCCATTCTTTCTCATACCTCCTACTTCTGCTGTTCTATCCCTCCATTTCGTGCTCCCAAACACCACTCAGAGCTTTGGCATCAGGTGGCCTGCCCAGATTATGCTGGAGCTGAGGGTGGGTCTGCAGGTGACACCAAGCTGAGTGGTGCAGTTGACACATCGGAGGGATGTGATATCATTGGAAGGGATATGGACAAGCTCAAGAAATGGGCCCATGGGAAACTCATCAGTTTCAACAAGGACAACTGCAGGGTCCTGCACTTGGACCAGGGCAACCCCCCATATCAACACAGGCTGAGGGATGAAGGGATTGAGAGCAGCCCTGTGCAGGACTTGGGGTGACTGATGGGAGAAGAGCTGGACACGAGCTGGCAATGTGCACTTGCAGCCCAGAAAGCCAAACATACCCTGGGCTGCATCAAAAGCAGCATGGCCAGCAGGTCAAGGGAGGTGATTCTGCCCCTCCTCTCTACTCTGGTGAGACCCAACTGCATCCAGCTCTGCGGTCCTCAGAGGAGGGACATAAAGATGATCAGAGATGGATGGAGCACCTCTCCTATGAAGACAGACTGAGGGAGTTGGGGCTGTTTGGCCTGGAGAGGAGAAGACTCCAGGGAGGCCTTTGAGCACCTTCCAGTACCTAAAGGAGACCGACAAGAGAGCTGGAGAGGGACACTCTATGAGGGCATGTAGTGACAGGACAAGGGGCAATGGTTTCAAACTGAAAGAGAGTAGGTTTAGGTTAGATATTAGGAAGAAATTCTTTACTTTGAGGGTGGTGAAACACTGGCACAGGTTGTTCAAAGAAACTGTGGATGTCTCATCCCTCAAAGTGTTTAACAGCACATTGGATGGGGCTTTGAGCAGCCTTATCTGATGGAAGGTGTCCCTGCCCCTGACAGGGGTGTTTAAACTAGATGATATTTAAGGCCCCTTTGAACCTAAACCATTCTGTGATTCTATGAAATTAATGTCTGTCTTATCTGGGAAATGCAAAAGCCTGTCCCTAGGAAGTGTTTGGCTCCATAACTCTAAAAAAATACTTTTGAAATGTTAGACAAAGTCTCATCCACACTTACAGAGATGAAGCTTATTCTCTTCAGTCTTCAGAAATTCAAATAAAAATGTTGAAGTTTTCAAAACTTTGCCCAGTGCAGGTTCATACACTGATGGTTTCATCTCTTGGTTTTTGCCCTGTTTCTGGGAGGCACAGGAGGTTACATGTGCACTGATTTTGTTACCTTAATCTGTACGAATGCGAATGCAAAGCTGCCTGTAAGTAACTCCCGAGTACCGACTCCCGAACGGGCTGTCTGGCCATTAGATGGCAGCACAGATATGTGCAATATCCATCGCGCCTGGTGAGGCTCTGAGGAAGCCCCTCCGTTTCTTTCAGCATCCTCAAGGTATCGTGTGGCTGAAAGAATTGTCAGTTAGTTAAAGCAAAGTTAATTAAAGCCTGTAAATGATGAATTTCATATATAATTGAAGCAGATAAAATAAAAATTAAAATAACCACCCTCAAACAGTATTAAGTGAGAAGTTCTTTCAGAATGGCTGAATTATTTTATTCCTTATCCTTCTCAAGCATACATAAAATTCAGCTATACTGACTAAACCAGCTCCTTTCTTGATGACACATATAGCAGCTTATAGCCTAAAAGCTCTTCTAGAAAACTCCCTCACTTTGTTGCCACCAACCATCTTAGCTCATTGCCTGAGGAGCAGAATATCTTACATCACCTTCAACTGCCATTTGAGAAACTCAAAAAATACATCAGGCACTTAATTGAGCCTCAGAATATTCCAGTGACACTTTAACTAATTTCATTTTATTAATGGAAAAAAGAAAAAAGAAATTGAAGCAAATAGAGAGAAGACCTAATTTTCTTTTTCAGATTTAAATGTCTCCCACATAGCTCATTACTAATTTTGTATTGTGTTGGCATAAAGTCAGATAAAGGAGAATCAAAGTGCTAATTGCATAACCTATAAGCCTGACACTTGTGCTGAGATCCCAGAGTTTTGCCTGGTGTCTTGTGAGAAGGCCATGTTTGAGAGTTGTCAAAGTGATGTAATGCAAAGTCTTTGCTATGACAGAGCAAAACTCCTACCTTTTCGTGCCAAGACCCAACAGGGAAATCCTAAGTCTGTGTGACTGGTGATGTAACTGATAATCTAGAGCATCTTCTGTTGTTAAGCTGTGGAAATATTTTTTAAAATATGTAGTAATCATAGAGACTTCAGTCTAGCGTGTAGGATTTTGAAAATCTTTATTTCATTTTTTTTCCCCTGAAGAAATTATTAACAAAATATAAACATAAATAGTTTTCCTTATTAACCCTTACAGCTATGTTAGGCTAATATAAAGATAACTAGCGCTTGACAAAATCAGGAGTAAGAATCCACACTGTTATTTGAAGCCAGTTTGTGGAGGTCAATTCAGCCCCAGCTCCTAGCTTTTTGGACCATCTTCACTCCCAGGCTCTTTTCCCAGGTAACTGAGCTGATTTTCAAACCTCGAGGCTGGTCTCACACTGGTGATCTCAGGAAGTGCTTTGCAGCAACTTTTGGAGTGGTTTCAAAAGGAGAGGAGTTTTGTAGTGTCTTGTAGGCAATTAGGGGTCGCAACTCCTCTTGGGTGTTGATGAGCACAATGTGTCTGCTTATACTCTTCCCCCAGGAATGTGTCTCTTGCACAGGCAATACCTCCCTCATCACTTTGCGGAGTGGAAAGCTGTGTAACTGCCCACCGTGGGGCTATGAGACTATCTGGAAGAAAGGAAGGATGTATCACTTTACTTTTTAAAATGCAAAAGGCATTTCAGAAGGCAGTATAAAGTAACACTAAGCAAAAATTTAAGAGAGACAGATGGGCAATTGAAAGCGTCACGGCAGTACGTGATCCTTGCAAGCCTTGGCTTTGTGTATGCGGCACCACTGCACAAACGTTACTCGGTGTAGAGGGAAGAGCTTGGATTTTTAAACTACACATTATACTTTCTGCAGAATTTGGGGGCTTCTGTGGAAGCCTCTTGTCAAAATATTAATGTAAGCCAGTGAGGATCAGAGATCAAGGTGGAATGGCTGCAAGCACGGCTAATGTGTGCAGGTACTGCCAGCTACTCCAACAGCAGGCAAAGCCATTCCCTTCTGCGCTGAGCTCCTTGGAAAGGAGGAATGTGTAAACCTCTAGACTTTAGCACATGGGGGAAAAAAATGTTGCTTTCTGGCACTACCTCAGAACCTGTTCAGCATATGGCTGTCTTTTCAATGTGTAAACTAATCAGGACAAATCTGGGGTGTTTTTTAAATTTATTTTAAAGTTTCTAGATCTTATTCCATTTTAAATCCTCAGAGAATCAGACGAAACTGCTAAAATTTTTAAATGCTTGAAGGACATTGGACTGGCATAGTGAAAATAGACAGAAAGCTGCTGGGCCCAGCGTTATATTTTCCTGGCTGGAACAGGGGAAGATGGATGGTGTGAGGGAAGCTGATCCGTTACTCCGATCGAAATGTGTCAGAGACTGGGAGTTTGGGCATAATTAGACCCCAGTGACAATGATTTCTAGATCATCTCCAAATGCAGATGCTGCTGCATCAGCAGCATGGAGGTAAATCCAGCATTTCTGACAAGAAAGTACTTGCCTCATGTTGATGGAAGCTCTGAGATGATGTGCATCTGTGACAGCCCCTGATGGCTCCAGTGTACTTTCATGTAGTGAAATTAGGGGGGGACCAATTTCTGAGCTTCCTTGTGTCCTCCAAATCTGTTGTTTGGGATTTCTGATCTATTTAGAAATAACGGAAATGCATTGCCTATAAAAATGAGCAGGACTCCAGCATCCTACAAACCTGGCACTTCTTTACTGAACCATAATTAACTCATAAATAATTTACGCTCTCCTTTCTCTTACTATTAACTAGCTTCTATACCAAATAAAGTAATCAGGAACTTCATATTGTTGCCCTTATATATATGTAGTCAGGTATCAGAGGGTGGAGATGACTTACCAACAAGGTTCTTATACTATGAGTTTGACCCACGCATACAAATTCCTGCACTCATTAAGGGATCCAATTTTGCTTGGACTTTACATACCTGAGGGATCTGTGTAGGTACAGATGTGTAGGAGGTGGCCAGGTTTGTGTTTAGGAGGAGGACAGTAATCCCAACAACAGCAGCTGTTACCACAGATGAGCTGGAGAAAAGCACTATCACACTTTATTTTAGTATGCTACAAAATTCATTGTTGAACTTTATTAGGTAATTTAATACCAAGCATACTTTAAAGTAACAAAAATTATTGTTGTTATTATTTTTTTACAGAAAATCAGGTATTTCAACAGTTTTCTTTACAGTTTGTTGACTTAAAAAAAAAATTACAATTGAGAAGTTACAATAGTGGGATGGGAAAGTGGTAACATTTAAAAGGATGAAACATACTACTCTTACTGAATCAACATTTAATGATGTACATCCTGGTACGTCTCTCCTTCTGACTATGTACAAATGGTACATATTCACTGAGCTGCCCTGACAGGGTTGTGATGTATTGTGCTGACACTTTTTTGGAAATGTTTTTATATATTTAGAAAGGGCTTTTACATTACACCATCACCATGATGCAAACCAAAATAATATAATACAGAGAAACCCTGTTTTGGTGATTTCTGTCACAGCAAAAGTGCCGTGACTGCAATAATATGGGGTAGAGGTAAACTCAACGAGCAAATGAAGATGGTGATACAATAGCACATCCAGAAGCAAACCCTTTCACAGGCTTTGAGGTGTGAGTGTGATTGTGAGCTGGCAAGAGCAGTGAATGAGGATGGGCTTCACTGAGACACCGTTTAACAGGGACTCCTGTATGCACCCAGCTCTTAAGGATGTGCGTTTTCCAGCTGACAGTGGTTGGACTAATCACAGATTTAAAAACCTGCCTGAAGTGGGCCCTTAATGAGTTTATGCAGCCTCATGTGCAAACTACTTGATTTTTACCTTCCATTCCCTTTGGGTCAGTAGGAGATACTGAGAACATGTTTATGGTGGTTGACTGATTGGGTGGGGTTTTTGACCAGCTCTAATGCTGGTCCTGTAGAATTCGGGAGAGTTTTCTACCCACAGTTACAAGAGCAGTTTTGGATTAAAAAAGTGGTGGGGTTTTTTTGTTTGTTTGTTTTGCTTGTTTCTTTTTTTTTTTAATGCTGCCCAGTTTCACACAAATTTACTTGGCTGACATCCACATTCAGCACTCAGTTTCTAAGACAAGCAGCAACACATTGGTACCTTGGTAGTTAGACAGAAGAGTTATCTAATTCCCTGTATTTGTTTATTGGCAGTTTGCTTAAAGATAACTTTTCATTCAAAAGTAAAATACATTTTCTGAGATTCATGCACTAAATTCCAGAATAATTTGTGTTGTGTAGCCAATAGTAAAAAAAGCAATTTTAACTCATGTTTATGTCATGTCTTCAGCATATTGCATTACTGGGGATCAACATTAGCAATTAATTATTATTTTAGCCATTTCCCCTGAAAGCCAAAGAATGAAGCAACAGGCTTAAAAAAACCTGAAGAAACTAGCATTGCAGTGTTCATTTTGGGCTGGATTAATCTGTGATACACAGGGGAGGGCAGAAGACATGCCCAGTCCTGAGCCAGGATAGATGTGTGCCTTGCTGGGAGGTGCTGGAGAGGAGCAGAGGAGAGGAGCTCCCTGCTTCCCTCTGTTGCTCTGTGCCTGGTTCTTGGCATTTTGCTATGAGGTCTTTCTTCACACTCTGTGCTTACTCCTGTTTTACTCCTCAGTGGCTTCTGGGAGTGAGAGTGTCCTTTGGGACCCGCTGAGCCCCTGTGGAGGGAATCACCAGCCCCACCAGCACCCTGGGCCTCTGTGCATCCATCCCTCACACGGCTATTTGCAATGTTTATTTGCTTACTAGTCTCTTAATTTTTGTATTGAGTTAAACTCAGGGGTTTTTTGAGTTTAAACTTAGGCCCAGAAGGTCTCATTAGATCATCTGATCCGATTGGCGTTAGCACAGGCCAGAGAGCATCACTCAGCAGCTACATGGCAGAGCAAAGAGAAGAACAGAAATGCCCCTGGAGTGAACAACTGTTTGCTACATTTAAGGGGTAAATTATTTTCTCCTATTAAAAAGGAAATCAAGGGCCTTTATTTTGTCACTTCAAATGCAAACAGTTCTGTGCATCTTGGGAAATTATAGTATTATGATATTCAGTCAGACATACCTTATAGTATATATGCTGCAGAGAACTAGAATATAGGTCAGAAATAATTTTTGAGTCTTAAGTTTGTTACAGACAGATTAATTGGAACACATATGCAGTAAAAATTGAGAAGCTTTACAGTTTTAGTCAACTTATTATACAGTGAAGTAAATGAAGTGCAGCAATGTAGCAGTAAAAGTTACGCTTTTTCCACTAGGTGATGGAAACATTCAGAGTATATAAATGCTAATTAAAGAGAGATGTCCCATCAGCTTCTTGGCTACTGGGATAGGAATAGTCTGGAGTTACCTGCCTCTCTACTGTGAAAGGTTTTAAAGCTTTTTGCTTTCCGTCTGAATAAAAAAAAATGACATTTACAAACCTCTTCAATGCATATATATTACATATGTTTATCTAGCAACAACTACACCCCTTTTAATTTATTCCCCAAATGTGACTTTTCATGCATGTCTTCTGGATGCTGTATTCAGCAACAGTTTCTAATGAGCTGGTGTGTAATCCATGATTGCATTTCTCTTCTGAAAATCACTTCCATGTCTGGCTGATCTATGTTTAGAAGGTGGTGCTTATCCATCAGGCATTTTTGCTCTCATCAGCGTTCTTCTCTGTCAGAGGCTTTCCCAAGCTTCTTCCCATTGTAATGTTGATGTACAAAAGCTGTTATTCGTTTTGTTTTGTGCTCATTCTAGTGAGGATTGGCTTAGTAGGACTGTGCAAAAGAGAGAGAAGAGAGAAGTTGGTTTACTGCCAGCAAACATAAAGATGTTCACACTGTGCTCTAGCTCAGAGCAAGCCTCTGACCAATATTCTAATGCACTTCATTATATGCATTTCCATTTATCGTGAAAAGGGAAAAAATTAATCTGCAGATAGGATTTGTAATCTGAAATTCTTCAAAATCATTTTTCACCAGCTCATCAACACAGGGAGTCAAAATAATAAGATTGTTTCATCTAAAGTTTGAGCGATATGAAAACAAAGATACAATGTATATGAGGCAAGAATGACATTTACTAGATGAATACAGTGAATTGAGTTAAAATTCTGACATTTCTACTCGGTATCAATAACTTCTTTCACTCCCCTGAGGGCACAATCCACATTTGCAAACATGATAAAATCATACCTTGTGTTAAATTTCAAATGAGGACGGAGGTGCAGAGGTGTTTTCAACCCAAACTCTCCCTTAAAAGTTAATTCTCACCCATCCATTTTGCATGTGCTGCAGACTGCAGACGGGGAGAGCGCACACCAGCCGCGGTGGCGCTGGGAGCAGGGTGAGGAAGGCTCCCCCTCCTCACTGGAAGTCACTGTGCCAGAGTGGGCAGCACACGGGAACAGGGCCTTATTGAGAAAGTCTATTTGCAAGTACTCATGTACAAGCAAGTGCCTGGCTACTCCAGCACTTGGCGTTGAACAGAAGGTTCTTGCACCAAATCAGCACTGCAAATTCACCACTAGCTAAACTGTCCTGGGTCACTGAGACCAAACCATGAAGTCATTTGGCAGGCAACCCCTCCACTGCCTCCTGTAAAAGGGTCACTGGTCAGGGGTCCTACAAGGCCACAGGTCATCGCAGTCTCATTCCCCTCGTCATAACACAGGGGCTTCAGCAGGAGGCTGTTTGAATGCAGAACTAGGGGGAAATCACTCTTTTTGTGAAAACAAAAGAAAAAGAATGAATTTCATTGTGAAATGACAGTGAATAAAGAACTTCAGAAGTAGAAACTCTTAAAAATGTTACTGTAAGGGGACTGAAATATTTAATTTTCCCCCACCCTGTGTTACATGGAGCAGCCACCTTCTCCCATTTCCACAAATTCCCCACACCCCTTGACTCTCATGATCACCTTGGCCTGCAGCTAAATCCACAGACTCAGGGAGCATGATGCCCTGGAGCAGGATGCCCAGACCAGAGAGCTTGGGATGGTAGTACCACAAACCAGTGAGCCTGGTGGTGGGAAAGCCTTTTGCTATGGACTCTGGATGCCTGCTTCCCCATCAGCTTCCAAAAAATTGACATTTTTCAAGTGAAGTTTGTTTTGGAGGAAAATTTCTGACTTGTTGCAGCCCATATGTGTTCAGAATGTATCTATAGTCCAGACTTATTTTACAAGACACTTTTAACTGATGTTGCTGAGACTAGAAAGTAGCAAATAAATATGAAAGAAGCATAAGGTAAATTAAGGAGGACCCTGAAAAAGAAGAACGGAACAGTTTTGTTTGTGTCAAAAAATGAATATGAAATATAATGGGGTAAAAACATTTTTTTGATACAAGTATGTAATGGGGATTGTAGTTTCCAATTGTAAAAGATTGCCATTCATAGCTCCATGAGCTTCCTTTCACCCTTTAAAACATGTAGCAAAAATGAAGGACAAAGAATTGACGAGAAAAGGACATACTTGTTATAAATGAAAATTATTAAAAAATGGTCTGAGTCCAGAATTTTGGTGTATTTTATTAATGTGGTTACCAATGTAATTAATATGGTAATATAGGTAAACAACACTACTAAATAAAAAAAAAGGAATGAAAATTTGCCTGAGCCTCCAATCTGTTTATTTGCTAAGTGAGATATGAGAGTTTGTGAGCCTCTTAAACAATCCATAGTTGGGTGAGGAGCGTATGCCCTGATACTCCTAGGAACAATCTAAACTTAATAGAAATGAATGAGCAATTTCTTTCAATTATTTTTAACCAGAATGTAATGTAGCTGTGTTATTTGAACACCTGACATTGTTTATTGGATTTCCAGCAATACTCAGTGTTTCAGCTGTAACATACTAAGACCTTTATTGGTTCTTTAGACAAATTTTGCACACGGGTGTTATACACAAGGAAATGAAATTTTATAAATACCAGAGGTGCCTAGTTGACAAGGCAGAAATAAGTAATTCACATCCAACATCCCTCAGTCTGTTTTGTATCACATCATAGGCTTTTGAAGTTTCTTAGAGATACTTACAACCTGTTTCTAGTGCTGTTGCTTAGAAATCATTTAACGAAAGCAGTCTTCATGGCAGCTGTATTACCCAAGCACCCAGGTGCTTTGCTGTTAAATTCCCTACTTAAAGTCTTTAAAGGCTGCCTGTTAGGCTGACATCGCCACAACACAGTTACTATTCATATTTGACCAATTCAATTAGGGCAGTCACTTCTGTTGACTGCAGAGCTGGGGTGCAGTCAGCCTGGAGCATTTTAGTGTTTATGTACATTTTCAGAGAGAGGCCAATGAAATTCCTTCGTGCTAAAGATGAATCATGGGGAAATTTCCAGGTTGCTCCCTGACAAGGTATAAAGGATGTACTGAATTTCAGATGGTCCCTTACATGCTGGTACTATAAAGTCAGTCAAATAAATAGTAAATATAGAGAGAAAGGCAGACCTTCTAGATCTGAGTATATATTACCTCAGACAATCTTACCACTTCATAGCATTAATTGTCACCAGCCATATTTATATGATCTTCTTTGCCATGTATTTCACTGGCATCTAGAAAACAACACCCTTCCAAGTCTTAAACTTTTACTGCTGACTCCAAACACACACAATTTCTGTGCTAAAAACCAACTTGGCTTTCATGGTCACACCCGAATTGGTACTGTTACAAAACCTCATCAGCTGGCAGAAGCGCATGGGTTAATGAAGCACCAGAGATTTCTTCCCAGCACCTCCACAGTGTTCCTCCAGCCTAAGGAGCGACATCATCTCTGTTGAATGCTGGCACTGTGTTTAGTGTATGGGAGGAGATGAAGGATGAAACATTGATGCTGAAGGTCTGCAATTGAAAATAGACATGCTGAGGCACTTTGGATAACACTTCTGCCTGGGCTGTAGGCCAAAAAAATTTGGACAAGTTCAGTCTTAATGAGGTGCTTGGAGTTCTCACTTTTCTGCTTACAGAATAACAGAATCGTTAAGGTTGGAAAAGACTTCTAAGATCATTGATTCCAACCCTTAACATTGTACTGCCATGTTCACTGCCAAATCATAACCCCAAGCACCACATGCCTTTTGAACACTTCCAGGGGTGGTGAATCCAAGACTTCCCTGGGCAGCATGTTCCAACCCTTTTGGTGAAGAAATATTTCCTAATATCCAATCTAAACCTCCCCTGGTACAACTTGAGGCCATTTCCTCTCATCCTCTAACTTGTTATTTGGGAGAAGATACCAACCCTTACCTGGCTACAACCTCCTTTCAGGTAGTTGCAGAGAGCAATAAGGTCCCCACTGAGCCCTCTTTTCTCCACCCTAAACAACCCCAGCTACCTCAGCTGCTCCTCACAGGACTTGTACTCCAGACCCTTCACCAACTTTGTTGCCCTTCTTTGGACACACTGATCTGGCTCAGCTCCTCAGAGCCAAAGGTGTGTGTTGTTGTTGTTGGTTTTGTTTTTGTTGTTGATGTTTTTGTTTGGTGCAATGCTAAGTGTGTTAAAACTCCATTTGTATCCACTGCACCCCAAAATTCAAAGAGCTACATGCATTCAGGGCCTGGACAATATCCAGATGTGTAACTAAAAGGCATGAAAGGCAGCTGCACAGGGCAGCCAAAGTCCCATTATGTCCTATGTCCTTGAAGATATTCTCTTTAAAACACATAACAAATCCTATTTAAGTGGCCTGAGAGAATGATTTGATTTTCTGTGTGATGAGAGAGGAATGATGTGTATTTCCATTTGCCTACCTGCTGTGGGTACCTTTCCCCTGAAAAACTGAGCACCCTTTGCTCTGGCCTCATGGGGGGTTGCTTACACATCACCCAGAGAGTGACCCTGGGGCAAATCTGTGTCTAAATAAACAGCCAGACACCAACTCAGGCCCTCTCCAGACTCCTAAGAGTCCTGGTGATCCAAGCTGGAACTCTAACATGTTTTGGACAAGCTGTCCAGAGATCATCCTGGAAATAGCTGTGTGGCCAGGAGGTGAATGCCTCCCCTGCTGCCTCCCCTGCATCGCAGTTGAGCCACAGTAAAGAGGGTACAAGGCTACCCTGTGGAAATGGAATGAAGAATGGACAGGAATTCCCCAGCTCTTTTGCTAGCAGTCCTCTTTCAGTGTTTCACTGTTCAGCATCTCCTCAACAAAACGTGATAAATGACCTGTCCACACCAGAGCCGCCCAAGCGCGTTTCCTCCTCCTCCTGCCAAACTGGGTCTGACAACTGCCTGCTCTGCTGTCACTCACAGCTACTGGAGACTACCTGAGAGGGCAGGGGTTAAAGAGAATACACAGTAAACCTTGAGGAGTTACTAAAACTTTCACAAAATTTTGGGATTGAAACTGTGTGATGTCTTTGTCCATATGGCATTAGAGGAGAAGCTTATCTGAGCAGAAGGGTGTGTGAGCTCACTCTTCTACTGCATCACTTCCTTGCAATAAAATAGATTTGAATCACAAAAAATGACAAGGTTTTTACCAGTTCAGTTTGCAAGCCTTGTGAAACCAGAGCTGAGGGGAACAGTGGGACTTATTCAATCTGCTGGGTGGTATTTTGTGCACCCTGTTAACAGCAGCAGCTGAACTCCTGGGCATGGGCTGTAGGAAGTGTTTCCAGGACTGTAGGAAATTGTTTCAGGAGCATTCAAGAATTTTCCAAATGTCTGGCTCAGACAGGCATCATCAACTAAAGTTTTGCCATCAGCAGGCTCAGTTCATGGCTGCACAAGGACATTCCTAGCATCTGAGAGGATGATGTGGCAGTGCTCACCTCCTCTTCTCCTCGAGCCTTAATGACCAGTGGGGCTGTGGTGGCTGCATCCAGCTTCCTCTGGACTTTGGGGGGTTGGATAGCAGCATGGTAGCCAAGGGCTCTCTGGAATGGTGACCCAGACGTCTTGGTGGTATGCAAATATGGCCACAGTCACTCTTCTTACCCTATAAATAGTGGTCAGCCCAGGGCCCACTGAGCTCTCCTGCACGGCAGTGGGCTGCATGCCAGGATGTCCCCTGGAGTGGGGACACCTCTCAAGGTTAATCCTCGAAATTGAGAGATTCCTTGCTGCAACAGATCCATGCTAAGTAATTAATAGCATGCTAAACTTTGAAATACTAACTAAGTGATATAAAGGATTGACTGTGCACATATAATCTTTTAGACATAAACCATTGACCAAGTCTTGGACCCAGCCACATATACACTCCTCTCTGAGAAGGGGTTTTGAATGCAAGGGGATCCTTTCTGAACCCCATGACTCAACAGGAGGGTCTCTCTGGCAGTTTTGTCTGACCTTGTCCTTCAAGCAGCAAATAATCAAGTGTCCCTTGCATTGAGTCTTGTTAAACCACTGTGGTATTTACCACTGAACTTTGTTAAATCACTGTTTTGTGTCACTGAAGTACATTGTTGCTTCTCTCTTCCAAGTGAAGTGCATTGTGTCCATCCATAACACAGCCACAGGGGTGATGATGGTCAGAGTTAACCACTGAACAGAAAGAATACCCTTTGTTAGACATCCTTTTCCAAGAAACAGAAGAATGGCTGAAGGATCCAGTCAAATCAATTTTGCCCGGTTTCCAGTATCTGTGTACAACACACAGCTGGACAGAACTTTGCCATCAGCTTACATACCAGCACTCAGAAGAAAAAACAGTGCATTGGCAGACCTAGAGCTGCACTCCTTGAACACTTTATGCACTCAGTGACTGTCCTGCCATAGGCAGGAACACCTTTCACTAGACCAGATTACTCAGAGCTCCATCCAACTTAGCTTTGAACACTTACAGGGATGGGGCATCCACAACTTCACTCGGCAACCTGTTCCACCGCCTCACCAGCCTCACAGCAAAGAAGAAAAGTGACATGGCAGGGAAACATTATTTTCTGCACTGTTTATTTCTCTAGACAGAATCTTTTTTGAAGCTGTAGCAACAGTAAGCAAAAAACTACAGAAAAAAATGGGGTTGTCAAGACAAATTTATTAAAAAAAAAAAAAAAAAGGATCGAATAATTAAGTCTGACCACCTTGTGCCAAGATATGAAAGGAGACACGTATTTGGAAATTAAGTCTGGAGCCCAGGGTGGCTCAGGGTAGTCTTACCCATTTGTGGTCTTGACTTTTTTTAATTTCCTGTTTTCTTCCAGATGGAAATTTTGAGAAAGGTGAGGAGATTTTTCGGGAGGAGAGAGAAGGTGGAGGTTAGGCTTAGAGATGCCTAACCTCACATAACATCAGCTCTCTCACAGTCAGACACTGGGTGTGAGGCTCCCTTGGAGAGGGACAGGGCCCTCCTGGGGTGACTTCATTTACTCTTGGGATGGTTCCCAGGATGGATGGGTGCTGTTGGCTCCTATGGGACTGTAGACCTGGATGAGCTGGGAGGCCTAAGTCTGAGATGGACAAAGTGAGGTATGTGAATCTTGGATATAGTTATAACTATCCTGCACAAAGCTGTTAACAGCATGCATTAAAGAGAAGATACTGCCCATGCACGGAAGGTTTTCAGTCTGAAATACCAAATTATTAAGAAGTTTTGGATTAGTTGTTTATAACAGGCTGTCAGAGATCTCGTCTGAGCAGAGCTTGAGGATGGGTATTTTTAGTCTTTTTGGGGTGTGCAGTTTTCTCCATGACTACCTTCACTGGGGAGCAAATGGCTTTGCAGAAAGTATGTCTAATATTTCAACCCCAGCTCAGGAAGGCTCAGTAAGATCAGCTAAACAGCTTAAAGGCTGACTAGCCTAGGTGTAGGGATGCAAGGAGCAGGCCAGCCTGGTGGGAAGGCATGAGCCAAGCTACACGTGGCAGTCAGCTTAGCTGTTCTCGACAGGAACAGGTGAATTTTGACTGCAAATCCTGTGAACTGCGGTTAGAGCAGCTTAAAGAAGGCACATCTTTAGAGCCTGACAGTTTTCTTATTTCTGAAAGAACCTCCTTCAACTACTCCTAAATATAACCCAGTGGCAGTGACAGGCTCCAAAATCTTGGATATGGGCAAGCTTCAAGTTTCCCTGCCACCATTCCTAACCCTTGGCTCGGGTGGTTTTCCTCTGGTTTCAGTGCAGCTCCAAAAATATGACATATGCATATATGTCAGTGAGAAAGACAGGAGGAGAATGACAGGCAGAGGGAAGAGAGACCTATCCAAGGATGGAGCAAGTTGTAGCTGTCACCCCTGTCATCTGCCGGCACCAGTCTGGGCTGATGGAAACAGGGCTCCCTTGGGTGATGGCTCTGCTACCCATGGCTTGCTACCCACAGCTTTGGGTCCCTCAGCTGGACAGCTTGGTGCTGCACTCCTGTACCATCCCTCTGCTACCACCACACACAGTGCAGTGTGGCCTGGACAAGGGAGGAGGTTGTGTGTCTGCTCGAGGTGGGTACTGAAACACTGAGATGTAGTGATCAGATCTCTCTCAACAGTGGGCAGCATTTTCCTCCATTTCAATATTTGCTCTGTGCCTGTCAAGAAAAGGAAGATTTTTATCATAATGAATTAACACAGCAAAAAGCCTCCTATTCTTTCTCCCAGAGAGTTTTCTTTTACTGTGGAATATCACAGAGATGCTCCTTCCTCCGATGGTCCCTTTCCAGAAGGCTCATCAATTTGTCTTTTGTATTTGGTCATGTTTCTTTCAAGTTTGGGATGGGAGTCACGTCTCAAGACAGGTTTGCTGGCTTGGGAGATCTACTATGTTGTTGGAAGGACTGGCAAGAGTCTGAAATGCCTTCATCAATAATGTCTTTCACATGAAGTCGCTTCCTGCTCTGCAGAGTCGTAGGCTCGAGTCAAGCAAAATCAGTCACTTGTTGTTCATCTATTTTTATTTCCTCCATGTGGTTTGCTGCAGTCTTTCTTTGCCCAGATGGTCAAATAAATTGCTGTCACTAAACAAGAGTCCCTGAACAGTGATTCCTAAACTCTTCCTGTTCTTTAACTGCTTAATGAGAAAATGTTTCACTTTCTTTATATTCTGCCCATTTACTGCAGTTGTTTCTCAGTTTCTCCCCTGGAACCCAGAGGACCCGTAGGTATTTCGGTTTGTTTCTCCAGCCTTTAAGCTGTGTGATCAGAATGCTCAGAAAGCTCTGCATCATCTGTATTTAAAAACTGTTACAAACTTTGATGTGTACTTGTTCACTGAGAGCTCCTCTGAGGATCCAGGCTGAGGTACCTTGATAAGGTCCTGGGTAGACTGGACACAAAATATTGGGATTGTCATTGCACAATCTTACTTTTTTTATTTATTATTTTATTTTGTTAATAACAGTTTATATCTAGCTTTATTAGCTATATATCTTCCAAGAGTTTTCTTGTGCTAGGCAATGTTAGAAGTTGATGTTGGCACATTTTTGGTTTGGGAAAACAAATCTTGTTTCCACTGATAGAAAGCTCTATTTGTCTGGGTTTGGCCACCAGGGTGGGCAGAAGGCAGTGCCCGGGGTGGGGGGCTGGGAAGAGCCAGGCACTGACTGCAGTGTGGTGCTCAGGCTTCACGTTGGTTCGAGCCTGCTTTTCTGTGCAGCAGAGAGAGAGTAGGAGTTCAGCCCTGGGAAGAAGCCAAGATATTGAAGCAGACTGTTGAAGGTGCCAGCCAGGATCTCTGTGTAAGGAAACTGCTACGATGGGGCTTATTTTACTGCTGTGACAGAAAGGGAGTTCTGCTCTTTTTTCAACAGACTGGATTTCTCCAGACGATTTCCTAATTCATAAATGAGTGTTTCCTCCTAACAGAATGGAAGTTCTCTGCCCATTCTGGCATGTTAAAATGACATTTCTGTGAAAGAAATTTCCTGCAAAAAATTTGCTGATTTTTTGTTGTAACACAATAACTAAAATGTTGCAAGAAATTCCGTTTAAATGTCTCAGAAAACACAGTAAAAATACCAGTGCTGATGAACCTTAAATGTCGCAGAATAATAAAAACTTTTAAATTCTTTTCTTCGTGTGAAACGAATCTCCCTGTTCTTCAGCCAGTGCCAGAGCTGTGTGACCTGGGAGCACGGCACAAATCCCACCTTCTTCCATGCTGTGCAAAGGCACAGCCAAGGATATCCAAAAGTTTTCCAAACTTTCTCTTTGTAGGGAGTCATGCTGGTAGGAAGAGAAGATTTAATGAGTTGGGCCGGGGCTCCCAACAGGGCTCTGGCTGCTGGCGCTCACTGTAGAAGGGAAGGGTCCTGCAGCAGGAGGACTTTTTCCAGAGCACCTTTGGGGCAAGGGCTCATCAAAGCAAGGCTGTGGGTCCTTCACCCTGAGCACACACTCCTCTCGGACTGGTTGGCTGCTCTAATGTTGGTTCTCAACCAAAACCTGCTAATGAGCTGCAAACATTGATCCCACTTCTGCCTTTGAGAAAGATACAGGTACCAAGGTACATGTTTATGAGCAACAGAAAGATACAGATCTGGAGCAGCTTTGGTCTGAGATTTCAAAACTGCTGCTTAATGATTAGCTTACCTGAGCACAGGAATGTTAATTAGCTGCCTATATGCTCTCTAGGCACATAGAAAGTATTTGGAACTGGGCATAAGGCCCACGATCATTTCCAAAGATATGAGATTACATGTTAAACTACTGGAAAAATCTCTATGGGGTTAGAAGATATTCAGCTAGCAGAGAGGCTGGATTTGGGAGCTGGCAAAGCCAGGGTCTAAAGAGAGGGCGAGATTTTTGGTGAACACCATATGTCATGGAAGCCTGTCTGATGTGCAGCAAGGAGAGTGTTGGATGCTCACGGTCCTGAAGGCATCGTTTCTGTCATCTTCCCTTTCTTGCTCCAAAACCAATATAAGCAGGCTGTGGACAATGTGTAAGGATTTATTATTGCTATTAATTTATATTATTCCCTTAAACATTTTTCTGAGTTGCTGTAGAGGTTTTAAGTGCACTCTTGCAAAAGAAAAAGAGGAGACTCCTTCCCCGAAGAGCTTTCAGCAAAGAAGGCAAACTGCGATTAGCAGTGTGGAGGGAAAAAACCTTTCTCAGAGGAGGAAGGGGAGGGCTGTGTTAGGAAATTGCCAGCTGAAAAGCATGAAGAAAGGCAGGCTGGTTTGCAGCAGCCCTGAATGACATGTGTGGTACCATGTGCTGGTTGTTGCTCCTCTGGCTCAGAACAGGAAGGTAACATCCCAGTGTATCCAGCAATCCCTGTAGTCTTAGGCAGGCATCCATGTGGTGCTGTAAATAGCCCACCTTATTCCCCCCTCTGGAAGGATCACACCCCACATGGCAAAAGATCAGCTCCACAGCTTAGAATCCTTGGCTTCTTTGCCCCTTCCTCCCTATGCTTGATTCACACTGGCACGTGGAAAATTTTCCAGTTGTTTGGCTGCTCCCACCAATGACCATAAGACAAGTTTTGTGTGAAAATCCACCTTTCAATGTAAGGATGCCATTGGAACAGCAAGAGACAGCAGGGCAGTCTTGAGCAGAAAACACCAACAGGGAGGGGGAAAAGCTCCAGCCCACCATCTCAAACCAAACCCCAGTTTCACCAGGATTCGTCAAAGCTCAGTCACTCCTTTCTCAGACACGGCAATGGTTCAGAACAACCCATCAGATAAAAAAGACACTGGTATAGATTTGCTCAGAAGTGCAGCTCATCTGTAAAAAAGTGGGGGCAGCTTAGATAAAGGGGAAACAAGTCAGGTCCAGTTACATCTGCAGCAGCAGTCCCTGAGGAGCCTTTCCCTCCACCTGCAGTCTTTAGTATGGGGGTTAATGCACTCTCCTGCTGCGTAGCTCTAGCAAAGCTCCAAAAAAGGCTTCCACCCTCCCACCCCCCAAACAAGTAATTTTTGTCTATCCTTCCCTCTCATTTTGCTCCATCAGGGTATGGCCAGGTCAGCAGTGGGGGTGCAGGAGACCCTGCATGTATCCCTGGTGCCACGCTGCTCAGGGACTGCTGTCACTGCTGCTGGCCATGATGGGGCTACCACAGCTTGAGGGCCCTGCCAAGAGCCCCTCGCCTCCAACAGATCCTGTCAGTGTTGACTTTTCAGTGCAGGTGCTGCCTGTGTTTGGTATCCAACTCCAACTGAGACACCTCCTCAGTGCTTAAATAATAATGATGGATTTCTGCTGTGGAGTGATAGCTGGTGTTGCACAGCTGGGTTAATGTGTGTCAGCTGTCATCGTCCTTGTCAGCCACTGCTGTCAGTGAGCAGCAGATAAGTAAATCTGTGATGATGCATTTCCCAGAGAGAGCAGGGATTAAATATTTCATCGCCTCAGACACTGAAACATCTCCTGAATTGGAGTCCTTTCCTAGCGGTCACATCCTCTCAGATCGCCCCAGCCCCGGGGAAGAGCAGAGGCCGCCTGGGTTTGTGAGACCACAGCGCAGGGCATTGCCGGCGGCAAAGTCCCTGCAGCCAGGGTGAGCCAAGTGCTGCATCAGTCTCGGCACATTTAAAAATAAGCAGAACTCAAGGAAAAAGAGAACCTCCTTTTTTTCTCCCAATGTGCCTGATAAGGCAGTTGAGCCTCTGTTATGGAGTTCAGGGACAGGTGGCTGGGTGCCCATCTTGGGATGTCTCTGGGAGACTCTGCTGAGCACCTGGTGCCATGGATCGAGCACCTGTGGCAGTGCAGTGGCTCACTCCACGTGGGCAACACTATGGACAGCATCAGCTGTGGTTGTAGTTAGCTAAATGTGGTTGTTTCATGGTGTTCCCAAAGCGATGGGTCACTGAACCGTGGAGATGAGTTTGGTGGTCATTCCTACAATCCTTACATCATCATGTGCCCATCCTTTTCCTTCTCTGAGATGATCCTCAACACCCACTGCTAGCAAACTCTCAGATAGATTTGGGACAGGAAAAAAAACCTGTAGTTCAGATTTCTTCGCTATTCTGTACTTCTGTGGTGTTGCTCTCAGGAATTTTATATTGAAGGAATTTTCAGTGGAAAATACAAATTTGTTGAGACTGAAATTTTCTTGGGTATCTCTTTTTTTTTACATATGAAAGGAGCTAGTCTAGGGGGATGTGGAAAATGAAAGAAAATGCTCTGATAAACAAGGTCTTGGCTACTTTGGAAACTGACTCTTTTAGACTACCCACCTACAGAAACACATAAAAATGAAAATGTCCACTTTTTTGTTCCACGCTAGGAACAAAAGCCTATAAGAGAGGGAAGACCCATCCTGCTAGCACTGCTCATGAAATAAAGTCCTTGTTTTCCAGAAGGACTTAATGAACCACAAACCTTCAAAAACCCGGGAGATGTACAACCACGAGCTCCCAAAAAGCTTGAATTCTTCCTTATTTACTGAGACCTAGTGGTTTTCTTTGCAATTATGATGAGCAGAAGGTGGTGTGCTTTTTTTTTTTTTTTCTGGGGGGAGAGGTGTTGTGTTTTTTTTTTTTGTTTTAAAAGCTAAAATTCAAGTACAACATATGATTCAGGGTTGGAACTTGAAAAACAAAAAGCAGCGAGCAGTCGTGACATTTCTAAACCTGTGGGTAACTCCGCAGGCATTTCATCTTCAGCCCTTCCTCCTCTTCATATGATCTGATCTCCTCCCTTTGCTGTGCTTTTTATCTGGACAGCAGATAGATAGACTGTATCTTCCATATGAGTGTGTTCCCATATAGGTCTGCGGTTCCACTGACTCAGGTGTTTGGGCACTCAGTAGCTGCACCCCAGCAGAAGACAAGTGTTGAGGTTTTGCAGGTGGATCTTCCTGCTTCCCTGTTATGTAAGGTCCCCAAATCAGTATTCATCTATTCATCTGTGCATTGCGAAGTAGCAGCATTTCTGGTGTTTTTTTTTTTTTTTTTTTTTTTTTTTTTTTTTTAGTGCAGGGAAAGTATAGTTTGTGCTGTCTTCTTATAGAAAAGTAGCACATTTTTGAGATGCATTTCCCTAAAGCCCCACAGAGTAAAATTTGTTCTGTAATAAGAGACCAATGTGTTTTAATTGCCTGTTGTAGACTATTACCCATTAAATTTGACTACAGTGTGGCACCAGCAAAAACAACCTTCTTTTCTGTTTTGCTTCCTTCTACTTTAGAGCTGTCAAATAACTTCAGCGTCTAAGGATAAAACATGACAGATGACTCAAATATGTGACAGGTCATAAAATATTGATTCTTCATGTTACCTGCTAATGAAACACATGGCATCATGGGTAAATCTCTGTTAATTTGGATTCCTGACTTTTAATTGTTATAACCCCAGTTTAGGTTGTAGTCTAAAATTAGGGAGTAATGGGTTTGGTCCCAGGGAATGCTAAAGCCTACAAATAAGGAATCAGTTTTGCTTTAATTTAATTAGTCCTTTTTATCTAGACTCCCAGCCATGTTTTCTGTTAAAATCTACATCTGCTGAAAACCCTTTTGGACCTTTCTTTTTTGACCCAGTAGAACCAAATCAACTCCTAAGATCATATTATAATGAGAAGCACTGAAGATAATCAAGGACTTCCCACTGGGTCTTTTTTTCCCCAGATAAGAACCTTCTCTTAATTATGTATGAAATAAATAATATTTACTAGACTTTTTCCGGATTTTGGAATTTCCCTGGTTAAGCTTATAATTTTTAGTCTCTTAAGGTAATTTTCAACTAGCAACAATTTAGACTGAGCTTTCTTTTCTGGTCCTCCATGAAAACTGGGTCCTTTCTGCCAAATGAAGGCAGCATTTTTTTGTCTAAAGCTCTGTATGTAAGATCTTTTGGGAGGAAGAAGGGGATGCTGCCCTATTTGAACCTACCTTTCAAGCAAAATCTGGAAAATATAATGTTCAAAATTAGATTTGTAATCTCTTCAGTAAGGGTTGTGTCTCATACAAGGTTTGTGCTTCTGCAGTGAAATGGTGGCAGCTGCCAATCTCCTGAGCCTGTATGAGCAGAATTGTGTCACATCTTCACTTCCAGAACACTTCCCTGTCTGTGACTGAAAACTTCTCACAGAAAAGGTAACATCATCCCATTTCTAATTGTGTCACAGTGGGTTTCAATGCAAAATTATCTGGGGCCAGGGGAGCCCCAGTGCTAGGACATGTTGGAGGCTGGCAGACATTCAGCCCTGAGAGTCAGGGGTTCTGGAGTCTGCCATGCTCTCTGCTGCCACTGAGGGGGAGATCCCTGGTCTCCATAACTTCCAGTCATGGAAAACTCACTGGCCCACACGTGCCAAACTGGGTCCCTGCTCGAGAGGGGATGAATTGTGCAGGGGAGCAGATGTGCTTTAGGATATTTTATTGGCAGCTGAAGAACACAGCCTCCATGTGGCTTGGGAGGGATAGCCAAGCTCTTTCATGATGCACCATGTAACTATTCCCAGGGCAGATCCAACCTCAGGAGTGCTGAGAATCGTAGGACAACACTTGCAAGCAAAAAGACTGCCTCTTTTTCAAGGGAGGGGAGTGCTGACATGGCCAGGGCTGGCAGCAGGAGTCCAGCACAGCTTTGCAGCCCAGTTGCTCCCAGGCGTCATTTGCCACACCTTGTAGATTTGGACGGTGCAGCTAGACCTCGTGAGTATGTCTCTCTGGTAACCAAATTACCAGAACTGGCACTTTAATACTTCACCCAGGAATTAAATGAGGTGAGAAGACCAGCCCTTGTATCGCAGCAGCCCCATCAGTGTTGGATGAAATGAAAAAAAATCCCAACTAGTGAAAGTATAGAACAAGTATTTGCTGAACACTAGTTCAGCAACGTGGCCCCCATGTGCTTGGAATGTTATCTGTTTTCCGCCTTTCTATAAGCCAGACTACTAAAAGAGTTGAACTGTGAATGTGAAAAACCTGCAAAGCATTCTCATAGTATTTAGAAAACCTTATTTAGATAAGATACTACAAAAATAAATGCAAAACTTGCTGGAAAAATACTGTGGTTCACTCTCCAGCTGAAGGACTGCATTTATTAGAGTTTCATGGGGATCTGTCACAGATCTGATGTTAAAATACTTTCCTTAACCACTTAAGATAGTGGAAAAGAGGATCTCCAAAGGAAGAGGGGATGTCCTCCATATGTAGGTCACAGCTATTCAGAAGGGGCTCCAAGTGTGTTGTAGGACAGAAACAGTATTCAACATTTAAAATGAATTAGAGAAATGGTCCAAAAAATAGGACATAATTCAATAGCAATAAATGCATGGGCAGAAGAAGGAGTTGTACGAAATAAAAATTAGGGACCAACTGACCACATGAGTCCCTGGGGCCCTTCTGTTGTGAAAAACAGACAAATGCCCTACAATTATGAACGAGCAGGAAAATTTATCTGCAAGATGTGCAAAGTGAGTCTATCAGGCTGCTCAGCAAGGCCTCAGCTGCATGGTTGCTTTTTTGGCACTAGACTGTAAGACAGAAGTGGACCAACTTGGTAAAGACAAGAGTGGAGCAGCAAGAGTGTCAGAAGCCTTGGAACTCTTAATGTACGAGAAAACATGGGCAATTGATCTGTTT
The DNA here is from genome assembly GCA_013399855.1 of Oxyruncus cristatus. Classification (NCBI taxonomy): domain Eukaryota; kingdom Metazoa; phylum Chordata; class Aves; order Passeriformes; family Cotingidae; genus Oxyruncus; species Oxyruncus cristatus. Next base: position 2,364,899 of record VXAY01006331.1, on the reverse strand, counting down.
AGTCTAGAGGAAAGGAGGCTCACTGGACATAACGCTCTTAACTATGAAAAAAGCTGCTGCCAAAAGAGAGGGAATAAATCATTCTCTCTGGGAACGTGACAAGTAATGCACTTCAAAGTGCAGCCAGGGAAATTTCACAGACATTAGGAAAACCCTGCCCAGGATAAAGCCCCTTGGCCAAAGAGGCAGCTGCTGAGAGAGGAGTGGAAGCTGGTGATGCTGCGGTGCTCCCCCCACCAACATTCCCCTTCTCCCTGCAGCCAGGCATAGCCAGAGGCACATAAAACCCCCCTATTGCACCCACTGACATCCAACAGGGAGAGAGGAACAGAAAAATGCACCATGTCCATCTTACACCCTTTGCCCCCACAGGAGGTATGACAGCCCACGAGGATGCTGGACTACAGGGGCTATTTGTAAAGCAGGGCTCAGGTGACAGTGGTGACTTGCTGTTCACTGTCTCCCCAGTGGGAAGGACTAAATTTCATAGGAACATCGTGTTTTCTCCCCAGGTGACTTACGCAGAGGGCACTTCCACTGATCAGGGAAGAACAATTCCCCAGCCCTTATTTCTGTGCCAACTGTACTGCCTATTTTTAACAGCAAGCTGCCATTAGCATTTCTTTGCTAAAAATAAACACATTTTAAATGCAATTCATTACCTAGCACATTAGGATAAAGCCAATTTATTCTTCAGTCAAGAAGAAATATTTTTAAGAGATAAATTGGTTCATGCAAATATCTGTTGCTTGCACTGAGTGCACGTGGTACCAGCAGAGACAGTGCTCTGATTTCAGTCAATTGATGGAATAGATCACAAAATTCAGAAGCTGCTGAGGAGCTCAGTGCAACATCCTATTTTAACTTAATTAAAAACATGACCACAATTACGTAAGAGAAAAATAAAAAAGGGATGTGGGATATTAGACACAGTTCTCCCTTAAAGCTGCTACAGCATAACAGAATTGTAACAAACGGTTCTTGGGGAGGGGGTATTCTTTATTATATTGATGGTAACAGCTTCCTGAAACCTAAATACCAGTTCTTCTTGCTCACAGAACAGGCGAATATTACAAGGGCATAGTTTTGAATCAGAAAATAGTGCATAAGAATTTTGAACTTAGTTCAGATGAGCTGCTGAGCCAGGAGCTGGATGGTGATCTCTGTTGAACTTGTCCTTCATGAATCCCATGGTTTCCTTTCGATGAAAAAAATTACCTTCCAATATGTTTTGTGGAAATAAGGTATTTCAAACAAAACTTTTTGGGTTTTAGCAGGAGGATTTGGAGGGCATGTGGGGAATTACTGCTCACAAGTAGGTTCACAAGTACCTGAGCCTCATGTGTCCCTCTCTCCTTCAGAACAAAAATAACATACCATGAATAAATAACAAACCATAAAAAGATAAAATCGATTCAGAGTCCTCAGGATATTTGGGGGAAACGCAAAGCTTTTACATCCAGCCAGTACTAACGCAGCAGGTCCTGCAAAATCAGCACGGTCTGATTTTCCCCACTAGAGGGGACTGCGGTACCTAGAGTCACCCGCTCACTCACAGCAGTAATGGTGACTTCAAAATAGGTGGCATTACGAAGAAAATTAATTACTGCTACTTGTAACATAATTCAAAACAGTGTAAAATTGGAATATATCAGAAACCATTATTAAATGTTCAAAAAAAACCCCAAACTTCTGGGGTTTAGGTTTCTTCACTAAACAATATTTTGAAGTTACCAGACTTTATTAAAAAATATTAAAATCTCCTAGTTTATCTGAAAAAATGTGGTGGTTTTTTCTATTTGTTTTGCAATGCACAGATGAAATACTTTATATTAAAACACAGTCTGTTTAACCCTCAGAAACCTTACCTATAAAATGCTCCTGATGATTCACTGTAATTTGTCTTAAATCTGCGAAACCCAATACCTTGCTACCCCCAAAAAGTTTGGTATCAGGATCCTTAGCTAATTGCAAACACTTGAAACAAAGCACAGAGAGGGGAATAAGAGCCCAGGTGTTCTTCCCACCTCGGATGTGTTGTTGGAAAAATGCCACAGCTGGTGGCACAAAGAAAGTTCTGAGCACAGGAGAAAAGAAGTCTCTAATTTCTTCTCATGGTCTCTTATGCACACAGTTTTGGCAGTTTAGCAAGTGCCTGTTTCACCAGAAACACCAAAGTAGCACAAGTTAAAGCACATCTGCAGTTGTTGAGGTTTTGGATTCCAGGGATAGGGAATCACAGAATCATAGAATCGTTAAGGTTGGGAAAGACCTCTAAAGTCATTAACTCCAACCTTTCACCCAGCATCACCATGTTCACCACCAAACCATGTTCCATAGATGCCTCGTCCACACATCTTCTGAACACTTTCAGAGATGGTGTTTCTACCATTTCCCTGGGCAGCCTGTTCCAGTGCCTGACCACCCTTTCAGTGAAGAATTTTTTCCTGACACATAATCTAAACCTCCTCTGGTGCAACCTGGGGACATTTCCTCTCATCCTTTCTCTTGATACTTGCTTGCTACAACCTCTGTTCAGATAGTTCTAGAGAGAGATAAGGTCCCCCCTGAGCCTTCTTTTCTCCAGGCTAAACAAGCCCAGCTCTCTCAGCTGCTGTTTTTCCTGAGAATTTTGTTGAGTGTGGTGCCCAATACCAAGGGAGCTTATTTTGGGATGGGTTGTCCCAAGACTTGGATTTGAAGCTGGCTGTTCCTGCCACTGGGCTTTGTTTTACAGACCCTTATTTGCATCAGCCCTTAGTAAGACAGTGTTAGTGGGAGATACCTCCCACCCCCCGTGATTTAGCCATGTAGGGTGTGCTGTAACACCTCCCCACCACAGTGGTGATCCCGCTCACCACTGCATCTCTCTGGCAAGTCCAACCCCTTGTTTCTTACGAGCCTTTTGCTGAAAACCATGAAATGAAAATTCATATCTTCTATCTGCCAGTTGCCTGCTGTTTTCTTGTTTTGGTGTCAGACTCAGGAAACTGTAGAGGTTGTCAGGGACCTCTGGGATACCTAGTCCTACCCCACTGCTCAGAGGGTCAGGCCACTCAGTCCCATGTCCAGTCAGGTTTTCAGTATCTCCAAGGATGGAGAGTCTACCACCCCTCTGGCAGCCTGCTCCAGTGCTTGACCATGTACACTGTTTTTTCCTAAGTTTAAACAAAATTTCTTGCCTGTCAGTTTGTGTCTGTAGTGTCTTATGCAGTCCCCAGGCACCACCAAGAAGAGCCTGGTTCTATCTCCATTACTGACTCCATCAGGTCTTTATACACACTGACAAGGTCCCTACTGAGCCTGGGTTTGTTCCTCCCAAGGTGCGGGACATGGGGTTTCCCAAATTCATGAGGTTCCAGTCCTCCCACTTCTCCAGCCTGTTGAGGTCCCTCTGGATAGCAGCACGCTCCCCTAGTGCATCGACACTTCTCCCAGTTTTTTATCTGCTGCATCATCCAGCTGGATTTTGTACCACTGATCACAGTCCTTTACGCCTGGCAGTTCAGTCACTTTTCAGTCCACCTCACTGCCTAGTTATTTAGCCCACACTTCATCAGCTTGTGGCAAAAACTGTCAAAATCCCTGCTAAAATCAAGATAAACAATGTCCACTGCTTTTCCCTTGACCACTGAGGCAGTCACGTCACTGTACAAGGTTTTCAGGTTTTTTCAGGTGTGATTTCCCCTTTGTAAACCCATGATGAATACATCCGATCAGCTTCTTGCCCTATGTGTTTGGAAATAGTTTCCAGGATTATTTACTCCATCACCTTCACAAGGACTGAGATCACACTGCCATGTATGTTGCTCCCCACATGGTCCTCCTCGGAGATATGAGTAACACTGAATGTCTTGTCTGTGGTATGCCCACACTGATTGACATTTTTTAATTACTTTTTGATTCAGTTGGTGAACAGAAAAAATAATTTCCATGGTCATCTTCTTATTATGGGAGTGGCAATCTCTTTTCAGGTGCCTTCCTAAGCAAGGGTTTTCTTTGATCACTCCTGCTGTTCCAAACTCTTGCTGCTGTCCTTTTTTCAGGGAGTGTGACCAGGACACCAGCCCAGGGCAGGTGAACCAGTGGGATGTTTCCTCACACACTGGGCTGACTCCAGAGGGCTGAACCTCTGCCACAAGCATGTTCAGCTGCTCTGAGGAGGGAATGCAGCAGGAACTGAGAGCGGCTCAGAGGACAGAGTGGGAAGTACGAAGACCTTTTAAAGGTGCCTTTTCTTCTCTCCCCTCCTATCCTAATTGATTCTTGATTGTGAAGAAACTCCCATGGGCCCAAACCGAACAGCAGGATGCTGCTGTCAGAAACTTCTCTCCCTTCCCTGCTTATTTTCATTGCTCCCTCCGCAGGTGACAGGCAATTTTCTCCTATTTATTAAGGTTTTCTCTTCCTATACCCATCACAAGTTTCACTCTCCTCTGTCCTTTTCTGCTTTCCATTCTCTTCTTTTTTATTCTAAGAAGAGAAAAGGAGGGAGCACTGGCATCCCAATTATTTATATGCAAATATTTTCTCTACTTTTGTCCTGATTTAGCAAAATTTACAGTCCTGAAGGAGCAGGCAACAGAGTCCCTTTTATTCCCATCAGGCATTCTTGCAGCTTCATTCCTGGCTAGCAAAGCAGTTTACAAAACCAATGGAAAAACTGACAATCTTTTATCCCTGCTGCAAAACTTGTTTCATAATTATGTGCCCTATTCTAAAATGTATATGTGGCCTTAATCCTCCTAATATGTAGGGTTTAATATGTATAAAAAGCCTGCTATGTACATCATCTCAGCACAGAATTTCAATTGCTAGAAAGGCTGGGACTGAATTAAAAAGGAAGCACTGTGCATGGCAATGAGTTCATTTTGACAGGCTGAATTAATTTTAAATAATAAGGAAGTAATTTCCATCTCACTAAATGCCTGCAGTTTTCTGTAAAAACAAAACACTATAGTCAGAAAGATACTCTTGAGAAACATCTCTCATAGAGATAAGTAAACCACATAGCAATTAAAAAAGTAAATAAGTAGTAATTACAATAGTAAAAGGTAGTATTAAGTATTAATGCACTTCAAACCCAGCTACTTTGATTGATTTCTGCTTTATCTCATTAGCTTTCTAATCAGGAAAATATAATCATATGAAGATACATAGATTTAAGCACAGACAAATACATCCAGCAGTTAGACATGGATGCAATCACAACTGCATGAATCGAAAGAAAATACTGTGAGAAAAGAAGTCACGGAAAGATATAGAGAAAAAGATCTTTACACCACCACCACTGTCCCCCACTGTCTGAAAATTTAAGAGGCTTGAAAATGAAATGTTCTCTGGATGGTAATGTGGGGGACATGGCTTTCTTTTTTTAAACCATAACCAGAAGTGATGATGTTTCCTGTGAGAATCAAGGCATGATAATGCTCAACAGGAATTGGAAGAGTGATGTTCAGCTCTCTCCTCTAGAAGGTAGGATTCCCTTCTGTACCCCAGACTAGTCAGGAGAGTTTTCCTCCCACCAAGCTGGGAACACAACAGGGCACTTGGTACTGCAGTGTCGAAGGTTTGCACTTTGGGTCCACCCTCAGTACTAGACAGTAGCTTGTTTAGTGAAATATGCACAGGTAGATACTAGTAGATCCATGACCAGCACTCCCATGCCCTGGGTAGGACTGTAACCACCAGACACCCTTCACATCTCTCCTTGAATACTGAATTATTTTTTTCACAGCATCAGGATGGGGATCTAGGTCGTGGGGGTCTGTGTTTTTGTACATTCTCCCCTTCTAGCCTAGCCAACTGAGCTGGGGTGTAGGACCCTTTCCTAGGTCTGGACGAAAACACACACCCCTTTTTCATCCAACAGCATGGTGGTTTGAACATCTGCCTAGGAGCTGGGAGATCCTGGTACAGCCCTAATCCTCACAATAGCTGCCTGACTGCAAAGTGTTCTCTAAAATGCATCTTTCTTTGTACTGTAAATGAAACTGGGAGAAAGGGAATAAAAAAAGCAAGATCAAGGATGACATTGTAGCCTGGTGACAGGGGCACTAAGCTGTTGAAAAGGTGATCTGACTTGCGTTCTCTGCTCCTATTAATATTTAATAGTCATTAAATTAACAGTCAGGGACATGTAGGATTAACTGCAGGTCAGCATCCTCATACTTATATCTGACTGAATGGGATAGTGTTAGTATGGATGGAAATAAGCTATTAGCAATAAGCACTACCAGTATGTCAGTAACAGGCATGAATTAAAGATTTAAATGCTGTCCCTGAAAACCAAAACAATGAAATGGCTGCTCCTATACCGAGACCCACACAAACCCTGCACCAGTGCTGAAAACTCCAGCTGAGACACTCACAGAGATCTGAAACTGGCAAAATCAGCCCTTTCTCTCTGTGGACTCAAGGGACTTGTGAGAGACTGACACTGCTGATCACAGGGAAAACAGACGTAAACAGCTTTTCATGCACTCAATAGCAGTGATCACAACCTGGGAAGGGTGCTGTAACTGAGCCACCTGCATTGCCAGGAGAGGAGGTGAACGCTTTGTGCAGGAGGACACTGGGCTCCCACTGCACGAAGCCATCAGGCTAATTTTTAATTTGCAGCGTTGGAGTGGCTGATGGTTGGAGCTGCAGAAGCGTCCTCCAGTACCTGTCCAGCTTGACCATGACACTGAGGCACAGAAGACGCTGACTTCTCTTCCGTGGTTCCTATTTTGGGTGCGACTTGGGAATCTCACTGATTGCAGCTGTTAGTGCAAGATTTCCATGTCCGGAGGAACCACACATGAGGAGTCTGATGGTCACCTTGTCCTTTTGTCCCTCAGTGGAGAGAAGGACAAGGACCAACCTTGTTTGTCTGCTTTGGTGGGCTTGTTTTCCACCCTCTGTGCTCTGGGAGGGCTTCTGCCATTTCCTTGTTAGGATGAGCAGAGAGGAGGAGAGCTGTCCTCCACAGAGGGATGCCTGCTGGATTTGACCAGACAGCTCAGATCTCAAGCAGCTTCTCTTCACACAGTTGCTAAGAAACCAAAAACAATCAGCTGCCAAAACAACTGTTTAGTACATTTTCCCCTCCATTTGTCTCATTCTGGGTTACAGCATCTTTAAGAATTACAGGGCTTTCCCTGTACTCCTTGTGATGAGGAGCTGGGCAAGGACAGTGCTGGGGAGGAGAGTTTGGTCTCAGCGGCTTTTGCAGTAGGGCTCCAAGCCCACAGGTTTTTTCCATATGTGGCCAGCAGGAATTTCCCTACCTTAAACTGTCTGCAGGGGTCTCAGACACCCCTCTTCACAGGTGTCATGCAAGAGCGCTTTCAGCTCCCTTTACAACTTGCACGTCCACGTGAGTCACCAGCAGCTCTAGGTATGACTTCAATGAAATCTGTTGTCCAACTCCTACCTCACTGTTTCAAATGACTCCATTTATCCCTTTGCAGGCCTGGCCCTAGCTATCATCTTACCCACAGCCATCCGTAGGGTGCCTGGGAGTAGGGAAAGTGATGACTGCCCTGCAGGATTTTGGCTCTCCTTGCTGGAGCACCATCAAGAAGGAGACCACATGGGCACCCCTATGGCTGGGAGCCTGATAGCCAGGGAACCACCAAAGAACAAAACACCACAGGAGGTTCTACCTGCTGGGAACATCACCCAGGAGAAAACTCCCCCCCACGTTTAGCTGCAATAACAGAAAAAAAGGAGAAAATAGACTTGGGAAAAGGCAGGAAGCTGATCCTTGGTCAAGGCAGAGGTAGGTTTCCAGGTCTACTTTGTCTAGTGGTAGCACAAGGCATTTGTCTCTGGTTGAAGGGGACTGGAAGGCTGATAAAAACCTTTGGGGAATAACCTTCCCTGCATAAATGACTCTGCAAACTTTCTTTCTTTATTTCTCTGTCATGTAAGGATTTTTCAAAGCTCAGCTGCGTGTTCACTATTCATAATAGGTCCAACTCTGCAGAGACTCGTAGTGTCTTGGAAATGTCACCTGTCAAGGTACACAAATATAGCTAAAACAACCTCGAAATATTAACTGCTCTGTGTGTTTGCTAACGGTGCTGTGCTGACCGCGAGGGCTGGATTTCTGTTCCCAGCACAATGCCTGTAAATTCTGCCAGTTCCCTGGCGGGCTTGGGTTGTCTTTATTAAGTGGTTGTGTGCTGTGCTTTCCTCATGCGGAACCTTCTGTTTTCTTGCGAAGATTGTGGCTGTTACAGCCTCTTTTCCTGCAGCCTTGGAGGAAACTGGTTGTTGTACCAGCTCATAGATTTAGTAACTCTGGCAAATAAATCTGTGTGTTCTGCACGGCAGTAAAACAGAGATCTCTACTGCATGAGAAAGAAGTGACACAGGGTTGGGAGTGAGAGTGACCTGGGCTAGGCTTGTGAACTAAGGGTGTTGTGTTGAGCCAACACTCTTGGGAGCTCCTGCTCTGTGATGGGGTAGCGTGAAGAGGCATTACTGTGATGGTATAAATACGTAATGAGACAAGTACAGGGTTGATGGGAGTATGAGGGCATGTGAAAGGACAGGTCCACAATGGCCAAAGGAGCCCAGGAACAGGCGTTCCCCAGAAACAGGCAGGTGTGAAAACAAAGTTCTTACCTTTCGTGTGTGAGATTTGACCAAAGGTCCACTCAGTCTGTGTAGGGAACTGAGATTATATGATCGTGGGAGAAACTGAAGGGGAACTTGGCAAGATAAAAGTGGATGTGGTGAGACTTATCTTTGTGTGTGGGAAATTGCTCGGGAGTATTTTTCTCATGGGCAGTGAATTCTTAACTAAAAAGTAGATATAGAGAAAAGTTACTAACAGGAATTTATTGGTGATGTAACAGGGTATATAAACCGTGAAAGAACTGTAATAAATGATTCCATTATATAGCATGGGGTCAGGGCCAAGTATGTCATGAGTCCGTACCTTTTTTCTGGATATGTAGGGCAGGGCAGGGCAGGGAAAATCCATAGGGCTGTTTCCCCAGAATTGCATACCATCCTTCAACAATTTGTGTCATGGGGACTTTGGGAGCTCAACAGACATGGTTGCATGCCGGGGCCCTGCAAGTCTTTCTGCCATGAATATATCCATCTGTTATCCAATATGTCCCACCAGTTCCTTTCAGCACATGTAATCCCAGAGGTGGAACTACAGGCAAGTGAAGTCCAGGTCGCAGAGGACATGGCTGCCCCACTGTCCTGGACCTGCAGCCAAGGCACTGTGTCAGCCACTAAACCACCTTCCTCTCCTGAGGTGAATAAGCACTCACCTCACCTCAAAATCTCCCCCCCCGACAACATTCACCCTGTCAGTCATTAATTTTTCCAGTGGTGTGTGTGGCTTCAGGTTTAGAAGGGAAAAAAGGCTGGTCCCTCAACCCCAGCAGCACAGCTTACAGTGATCTTGTGTGTGTCCCATGCTAAAGCAGAGGGGGAGACTTTCTGCGAATCATGGAAACAGTTTGCTGCACCTTCTCGTTGTATCATGGATGATGAGGAACAGCAGGAAAATGAGGGTTCCTGACTAGCTGGGTAAATGGTCAAGTTACCTAATTGGATTCCTCCAGACAGATGTTATCCTTAGCAAGAAATGTGACTGTAATATTCTAAAATGGCCAGTGTTTATCAGCCAGAAGATATATATGGTCCCCTTTTTTTTATTCTTCTGAGCAAACTATTAATTTTTTTTTAAAGATATTTTTATCAGAGAGTGTTTAAAAACATATTTGTCTGAGTTTGCCGTTCCTGAAAAGAGGCTGGAATAAATCTTCAGGGTGCTCTAATTTGAAAACCAGTTCCTAAACCACCAGGTAGCAAAAGGAAACTGTCAAACCCTGCACATCAATGGGGTGAAGTATACTCAGTCAACTTGGATGATTTTTTTGTGTTTAATTTTCTACCTGGGAAGTGACATTCGCTATTTACTGCACTAATGTAATTCCCAGGCCAGCAGTGGCAAGCTGCTGCCTGATTCATAGGTTTTTCAAGGGAGTCTGAGTGTTACCTTTGCTTTCCCTCACACAGTCTATAAATACTGCCTGTCACCTTTCGTATAACATGCTCATGAAAGGTTATGTGAAGCAGACAGTTTTTGTAGGACTCAGTAAACTTTACCACTGTCAGTGACAGAGTTCCCTTTGAAGCTGTTGAAAAGCCTCTAGACCAAGATCCTGGAGAAACATTTATTATTAGTGGCATGTAAACCACAAATTAATTAAATTCTAATCTAATTAATTTAATTCTAATTTGAATGGAGCATCATAATATTTTATACAAGTTATAATTAATTAGACGTAGAATTTACAAGCAATGCCGTTAAGTTATGACTTGTGAATATTTTGCAACATAATTGAAAACCTAATACAACTGACAATCTTTGCTGCAGGATATACTGTCCATCATGGGTGACTTTGGTAAAATGGATTTAGCCCTTTCAAACCCTGCAATTTTGGATGCAATTTTTGCAGCATCTTCATCTTAAAAAAAAAAAAAAAAAAAAAAAAAACCCCCAATATCCACACTCTAAAAACTTAACCTTTTAAGTTAAGGCACTCAAGGCAGGGCACTCAAAATTGTCAGCCACCTAAAAGCACTCTGGGTTACAGACTTGAATGAATTACTATTGTATGTGCTTTCTTAAACCATCAGTACTCTTTTTCTTTCTTGTTTATTAACTTTGATATGTAATTGACAAGTCTATTTGTCACTCTACAATGATCTATTTAATCACAACTAATTCTTGTTATTTAGAAATCTTTGTGGCATCTCTGATCTTTCTAATCTGTTATGAATGTTGTCTTTAAGGAATCTGAAAATGGATGTATTAATTACAAACTACTCAGAGGCGGCTGCTATCAGGCAAATAATTTTTTGTAAATCAGAGAGCTGAAATAGCTGCTTGGATATGGTAAATATTTTTAAGACTCATACCCAGCTCAAGCACCACACACAAGGAAGAGGTGAATGAATGTCCTCTGGATGGTGGGTAGTATGCTAAACTTTGCTCTACAGAGTCTACTGAAACAGTATCATGTGGTCATAGTGTCACTTTCCTTTATTTTTCCCCTGGGAAAGAAAAAAAAATTAATCTGGACATAGACATCCCCAGACACTTTCCCTATCCAAACCTCATTCGTGTATTTCTTTTCACTTTCCAAAGGGAACTCAATATAATTTTAATGTAATGCCAGGTCACTTATAGGCATTTAAAATACCCTCAATTTCTAATAACTTAGAATGGAGGAAGGAGACAGGCAGCAGCTGCATCTCCTACCCAAAAAAGCATGTTCTGAACTCAGGATGCTCCCCTGCTGCTACCAAAAAAAAAAAAAAAAAAAGGCAGAAGAAGACTCTGACTGGTTTACTTTGAGGTGAATTCAAGCAAGGTTAACTTGGGTGGGATCATGGCATTGATCCCTCCTCCAGATGTCCATACTTTGTCTCCACAGAGGACTAGAAGAGAGCTGCTGCATGTGTCCCATTGAAAGCAACACCTCAACACCAGAGGCAGAAGTAGTAGGTGGGAGGTCAAAGGATGACTTGAAAACAGCTCAGAAAAGACTGATTTCCTGAAAATGTCTCAAACCTGTAGAAAACCTGAAAACGGGTATGATGCGAAATTTGCTTTGGTGGTGCTCTGGGAGGAGGAGGCCTGAGGTGGGAGAAGGAAGCACTATGAAGAGAAAACATGAATGAGTCATCTCATGAAAGAAGGAAAGGAGGAGATAAGTAGTAAAAGTGATAGAGGTGATTTTATGGAAACTTATGAAAGGTTGGACCACAAACTTGACAAAGATGATGAAGATGAAATGATTTAGTGTGGTTTGCTAAGGAATTGAAGCATGGAATCAACCTTAGTTGTGACATTTGGAGGGAAGACAAGGTGAGCATCAAGAGGACCAGAACAGAGAAGGTCATGGAAACTGAGGATGAAGCTATCATGGCTCTACTGTGGGAACAAATGGTAATAGATAATTTTGTAGGATGCTCTTCAGGGAATGTTACCAGGATTAAATGACAGCATCAGCCTGGAGAGAAGAGAGAAGATGGTGATAATGTTGAGAACAGCAGTGAGGGTGTGTGCTGCCTGGATGCAGAAGCTAATAGGTTTACCAGCTACAACCAAACTACAATGATACAGCGCTAGGCATGTGAGATAAGACAAGGGGCTCAGTTTTACCTATAGCCTGAGCAGAAAGGTTGGACCAGATGACCCGTTGTGGTCCCTTCCAACCTTACCCATTCTGTGATTCTGTGATTTTGATATTTAACCCAGTACAGCCCCCCCCATTTACATGTACTCTTAGAATCATGGAATCATTAAGAATCATTAAGGTTGGAAAAGACCTCTAAGATCATTGAGTCCAACCATTAACCCATTAATCTAGCTCTTCTCAGAGAAGTTGCCTGGGCAGCTTTTGAGTATTTTAAGTATTTGCTCCATTAGCAGGATGGAAGTGAACATGCACAGAACCACCCACCGTGTGATCCATGCTCACTTGGTCCAATCTGTATCACACCCCGATCCCATGAGTGTGTGCCTGGGATGTCTCAGACCCAGGGGTCGCAGTGCCTATGATCATGTCCAGGATAATCACTCTGCTGTCCTAACCAAGTGTCCCTTTCCTCCATATCTGGGCAGAAGCAAGTTTTACAAACTGAAGGGGTTATGTGCTGGATATTGCACATACCATGGATTGTACATATCTATGCACATCTGATCTCAACAAGAGACCATCTGACCCACTGGTTTTTGGGTGGCTTGGTGTGGCATGTCCTTGAGGCAGGACACTAAAGTCTTTCCTACAAGGAGTATATGATCTTCAGGCTAGAGGTGAGCATGCTCCCCACAGAGATATGCTATTGATAGAAGATATAATGCCTTAGATGAAATCATTACTCATCCTTCCAGTAAGCTGTGTCCTGATTTAGAAACATATTCCATTTGTAGATCGTATTGTCTATGCTGAGTCTGCTTTACAACAGGAGCACAAACAAATTGAACAAAGTTTTGAGATGCTTTTACCGAAGATCTGTCCCTAGTGTCTTTGATTTACTTCTTGAGATCTCCTCTAGCATGAACTGGATGGAGGCATATTTTTCACCCCCTCAAAGCTGATCTGAGCTCAAGACCTCTGAGAATATATGAGTTCTGCCTTCGGAGTTGGCTTCAGACATTCTGGAGAATGACTGCCCTCCCCTTAATACATAACAGACTGAAGATAGCTGTATGTCTTCATTTCAGTGAAATTGCTTTTTTCTGCATTTCCTTGGCACCCAGATAGTGGAGCTCTGTGTGTCCCAAGTCAGTACCAAAATGAAAAAAAACCCTCCTGCCTTTTTTTTTTTTTGCTGACTGACAAAGCGAGTTGCAAAGGTACATGCTCTCCTGGCCTTTTAACCACAGTTCCCTCTCTAGTGAGGACCAAAATTAATGACAGATCAGATCTGTCAGCAGGGGAATATTCTAGCTTTTTGCAATGTTTGTAATTGCGTCACAAAGGTTAGAGATGAGACTAACCTATTAATTACCCTTTACACTACTTCAATTCTGTTGAAGATGGTTTTCTACATCAAGAGGTATATTTTTCAGTGCACATTTTGATATGAAACAGAAATCTGTAATGAGAAAAAAACTGGTTCCATGCACACCAGTATGGAGTCTTTTTTTTCTCTACTCTGGATTTCAGAGGATCATTTTCTGCTGAAAATGCTGTGATTAAGAAGATGAGTGCTTGAGGTCTCATGGTGCTATCATGATTGTCAATAAGACTACAAAAGGGGAATATATCTTAAGAAATAATAAAATGTTCTTACAGATGAATGTGTTGAATGACTGGAAAATCCAAAATAGCTTTTCATCACGAAGACAGGTAAAGCAGTGTGTGGGAGAGCATCAGACTGCTCTAGCTCAACTCATGTATAATAACTTGCCAGGTTAATATATTGACAGGTTGTGAGAGGCTACTGGCCTGTCTAGGTTTGTGCCTGTTAAATTCTTTGTGTGGTCTGAATGCAGAGAATGGATATCACATGCCGCCACTGTAAAGGAAGCCAACATTATACAGCAAATCCAACCCTTAAGGCAGTTGATAATTTCTGATCCTTTGGCTATGTTTGATGAGTGGTTCAGCTCTGGTTTGCAAGCACTGTGACTGACAGCATCCACCTAACACAGGAGTCCCTGTGGTATGGCAGGCTTTGGGGTTGTAGATACCAGCACAAGCCCAGCCCACCTGTGTTCCACAGTGAGTGTGGGAGAGGGACCCTGCTCTTGACTCTGAAGAAGATCATTCTGCTTCAATCTTCATGGTCTGACTGGTGGCTGTTGGCTGTAGGAAAATGTTGGCATTTTGGTGACACATGATGCAGAAAGGCTGGCCAGCCCTAATGAGGGATTAAAACTGTGCTCTGCCAAAGGAAGGAAAGCTTGAGGTCTGCTGAGCTTTTCAGTGTCTTTGATAAAGACTCTGCAATTTTCACACATCAGGAAGTTGGATAGTCTTTGGGCAAGAGAGACACTGGTATTCCACTGGGCAGATTTTGCTTTCCCAGCTGTCCTGTGGGCTTTCAGGAGCAAGTTGGTCTGTGGCTGTCAGCCAGAAAAGCACTTAGGAACACACCTCTCAGTCCATGGATCATTCTGCTGAATTCGTTAGGGCTCCTTAGGCACTTCCAGGAAACAATGTGCTTTGTTGGGCTCAGTCCAGTGTCTCTCTAAAGTCCCCATTTGAGTAAAGCTCTTTCACATGCTTTGAAGCCATATTAATATTCTGGATGGGGCAGGGACACTGCCTGGGACTGCACTCCTTGCTTGAGTCATGAACACACTTTCAAAAATGAATGAGTAGAGTATATTTCTGCTGAAAGTTAAAAAGCACCATTTTTTTTGGGTTGTGAGCAACATGAGCATTGAGGAAAGGAGAGCTGTGACTACACACTAGTCCAGTGATAAACACTTATACTCTTGTTTACTCCCTGAGTAATTTGACTTTGAGCTCAAAGTTGGCAACACTGAAGAGGATCAGCACGTGGCTGAAAACAGCAGATGGGGGTAGAGGAAGATGTGGTGTGCACCCTTTTTGTTATGGATGGTTCCCAGAGCCCCAGCAACAGCAGCATGAGTGAGAGATAGGTCAAGTGGAAATGTCAGGACAGAAGACCTTGTGGAGATGACAGAGGCCAGCATTAGTATCTATCAGCTAAGGACAGCCAGGGATTAGGATGTGAGACAAGAAATGTCCTGATGGGAGCATGCCTAGCTCTGTGGTGCAGATAATACCTAAACACAGGGAACAGAGGAAACCCAGCAAGTAGGCAAGTGAGCCAGACAGTGGCCATTTCGGAGGGCACTGACTTTTGCTTAATGCTGCTGTGGGGCAGATGAAGCAGCAAGACAGTAGCTGTGTGGACATATTCAAGGCCACCCAGCATCAAAGTGAGAAGCTAGGTGCCTGCCTGGGAAGAGAAGAGGGTGTCATGGTAAATCCAAAGGCACATGTTCCTGTTACTGAAAGACTTCAGAGAGAAGCTACCAGGACAAGAAACCCATCTCCTAATCTGACATGGTCAGAGACTATGTGGCTGATGTTTGAATGAAATTACAGGAGATCATTTGGATCAATGATGGCATTCTGTGAATAATTTTTTGAAGGATTTAACCTTCATGTGAGTAATAAAACTGCGCTGTAGGTCATTAGAGAAACTATTCCCATCATTTGCTCTGAGAGGAAGGCAGATGAGACAACAGGGTCTGCAGGGGAACACATGAGAGCATGTTCCAGTGGGCCACAATGTCTGAGTCTGTGGGCACTGCTGGAGCTGACTAAGTATGGAAATTGGGCTGGTGTTACACTAACAGGCAGAGACAGTGTGCAGTGGACTTACAGCCTTGTGTGCATGTGTGTCAAGAGGGAGATGATGACATTCAATAGTCTGCAGTGGTTCTTCAGGCCTTTACACTCTTACTGACAAATTTGTGTCCTGGAGTCAGCCACTTAGACACACATGCAATTTAGAACTGTGATTAAATTTTTTGGCTGAGGCTTTTAACATCATTAAAAATAACAGAATCATACAAAAACATTCAGGAGAGAACTTCAGAGGTCATGCAGACCACTCCTTGTCCCAAGGCAGGCTAATTGCACCAGAGTCACTTATGATGTTGTTAAATAATGTATCCCTAAGGCTTTCCAACACTGGAAGGTCACCGTATCCTTGCGGAATTGTTTCCTCCGTTTTACTCTCCCACTGCTCAAAAGGTGGTGGAAATTTTGTTCATCAAATCTGATTTGAATATTTCTTTCTGGAATTTAAAACATGGATGCAGGTGCTATTATCCACATATGGGCAATGAAAACAAAACCACTCATTTATGGGCTGCTCCCTCACACTTACAAAAAAAGGTAACTGAGTTGGACACATCGTTGCCATAGGAGGAAATCAGCGGGGAAACCAAGTTTCTTCCAGCAGCACTGGGCTGACATAGAAACCAGAGATGGCTGAGTAAGAGGATCAGCATGAAACACCAAGATTATACAAACGAATAGGCCGAAACGTTGCAGGACTTAGCAGCTCTCTGCCAGATATGAGTGTCGGAGGGACAGCTGGTTGCATCAAACCTGTAATGGGGGTCAGAGAACTGAGAGGAAGGATGTGACAATCAGGGGGATTAGCCCAATTCAGGGAATCTGAACTTTGGACTAAGTGCAGTTTAAGGGAAGAAAATGGGAGCTTTGGGAAGAGGGACTATTTCATTTTACAAGACTCAAAGGCAAATTCAGGATCATTAAGTGGTGTTAAAGACAGATCTGTGAGATGTCTCCTACAAAAAATTGTCTGTGGGACATCTATTTATGCATGACAAGTGTGGGTAAATGCTGGCCTTTGTTTTGCTGTGCTGGATGAGGAAAGATGGACCCTCTGGCAGCAAGGGGAGGAGGTGTGAGGTTGTGGAGTGGCCCAGCTCTGCACGTGTCATGGCTCCAGTATTCCCAAAGAGGCACTTTTCTTGGGGAGTGAAGGGGCCAAGCTGAAGTAGGAGCATGGTGACTTTTTGGCAGGTGGGAACAGAGATGTACAGTGCTCCTGTCTCCGGGCCTTGGTTGAGTCTCAGAGGCTCTGACTGCTAGCAGGAACTCACTGAGGAGAAAGAGGCAGGGAAATCACAAACCCATCATTGATTCTCTTTCTTTCTGCAACCCATCCCCAGCACTAACCATATTTGAAAATACAGCTTCCAGGCTTCTTTTAGAATGGTTTCAAAAAACAATCTTAGCTCTAGAGAGAATTATTTTGCCAGCCCTATTTTTCCCTGGCTTTGAGTTTGCCATTGATGTTAATTAGGACTTCCTGAGCCTCGTTAGCCTGGCGTTTTCCTTTGTTACTGAGAACAGCAAAGGTGACCTTGCTCGCTAGGTGGATTTTCTCAGCTCTGACAGTCTAATCATTAATGTCTTAGGAACAGAGGTAGGGATCTTACACGGGAAACTTGAGAGGAGCTATAAAAACATCATGTAGACAGCTGTCAGTGTCAGCTGGCATACCTCCAATAATTCAGAAGAAGAGATGTTTCTGATAAGTCATCCTGTTCTCACACAACACATGCTATTCAGCATGTATTTTTGTTGCATAGTAAAAAAATACAACAAACACCTACATGTGTAGGCTCAGTTGCAAGTGGTTGAACTGGGTATACTGAGAGTAATAACCAGCATTTGATAATATCCATTTTATCATCCAGAAAGGTAGAACAGTGACCAGCACACTGATACATGGTGATCTGTTTTTGAATGATGGCTTACAGCATAGCTTAAGTTATTTTAGTGGCTTCACTCTAATCCCCACCTGTACAGTCATGAAATTGTAGAATCATTGACAACTTTAAGTAGGAAGGGACTTCTGGGGGTCATGTATTCCAATTCCCTTCTCAAAGAAGGTTCAACCAGAGCAGGCTGCTCAGGGTCATGTCCAGTCAAGCTCTGAGTATCTCCAAGGATGGACATGACACTACCTTGCTGTGCAAAATGGTCAATATTTGACCAGCCTCATGACAAAAAACCCCACCAGCATCCTTAAAATATGAGTGATGCTCCTGGGAGAAAAGAAACCCAGGTAGGGAATAATTGAGTTCTGTCTCTCAATAACAGGCAGCACCAGAAGACCTGTGTGGATAAGGACGTTTCAAGCTGCTGTGATTGGTCTCACCTTCATAAGCTTCACATACACTAAGATTAAAAGAAGTATATAAAACACAGGAAAACATCATATTTGCCTGCATCAAAAATAGTCTTTTTTTAACAGAGACTGTGAAAACAACATTTGTAATCTGAAAGTGTCATCTGTCACATGAAGCAAGAGTTTGACAACAGAGGAGTCGTCACAAAGCATTCACATTGCGAAGGCACAGATGCTGTAGCAGAGCCAGCTGCACTAGTACCAGCCTTGACTTCTGGAAGAGGCAAACTGGGAGCTACTGCCTTCCACCAGCAAGCACAGAAGGGTCGGTTCTGTTCCTGACCCATTCGAATTACACACTTCAACATTTCTCCCTCAGATTTCTAAACAACCACATCCAGTGGGGTCCTGATCCTAGCAGGTACTTCTGACGGTTACTCAAGAATGACAAACACAGCTTGCAGATTTGCCACTAGCAGCTGCCACAAGCTACTGAAAAAGGCAGAATATTAAGGCTACACAAACCCAAAGCTGAGCTAGGAATATAAATGAAACACATGTTGCTGAACATGCTGCCTAACATCAGAAACACGAGACAACAGCAGAAAGCCATGCAATGTATTTTGGCAGAAGCGCGCAGACATTTCACAGCTTGTCCCCTGGATGCCATGCTCACACTTACGTTAGTCTGTGTCATACTACCTTAACTCGTTTTAAGCATTTCCATCATCTGTGAGGTAGGGAGGGAAAAACAGAATAGTTAAGGTATAATCAAATGAGATCTTGCACATAATACTATAATTTGTAAATAATCTCATTATTGGCAGTAGTGTGAAGAGTGTGAATGGTTTCTGTCTCAGTTTATCCAGACAGGGAACTTTCTGAAAGCCAGGTGAGTGATTCAATGGATTATTAAGGAGGTAGATGAAAAAAACCAGGATTAACAGAGGAGAAATAGTAACAGAATATAAATGAACACATAAACGAGCGAAGAATTTTTGTGTCAGTAAGATGAATTTTTTTGCTGTCATGTCAGAATGAAAGCACCCAGTAACACCTTTTGATCAGTGGGCAATTTTAAACACTATGTTTATCTAGCTTCTTAAAAAATATCTGAATGAAGATGCAAAATTAAGAAACAAATATCTACAGATCATTACAATGAATTAGATCAAAGATAAAACTGTATCAGTTATCATCTCAGTATGTACAGATCTACAGAAGTCTTTCTGCTAGGGGAGAAATTGCAGCAACAAAATAAAGATTACACATCTAGGTCTTGTTGATACACTGCTCATCATTTTTGATTATACTTCCAAAATCAGAGGTAGCATTTGAAAGAGCCAGCCTACCAAAACCTTATATGCACAAACTTTCCTAATGGCTTAGATTTTAAGGTTAGCCACACATTGTGCTTTTAATTACGCATCCGCAGAAGACTGCTCTGGTGAGATGTTGTGCCCATGATGCCCTGAGAAAGCCCAGGGGAACTTAGCAATACTTTGGATTTCAAAGTATCTTCAGTCATCTACTGCAATTTATTGTGAATTTACAGGACTATGTATAGTGTATAAACCTTTCATGTCTGATGAGGACAGATACTAAATCATCCAGAAGCTGAAGGATTTTTACCAAGAAAAGAAGCGTACTTCTACATCTACACATTACACTACTTGAACAGCTAAAAATCCATAACAAGATGGAGGAAACAAGATTACCTCCTGAGAAAGTGGCAGAGTAATCAATTGGCCTAAACTTCTGCTATTCAAGAGGAGCCTCAAAGGGGATGCTAAAATATATAGAATCTGAGACACTACCTTAAAGCAGTAATTTCTTAACTTAGAACACAGACCAGTGGTTCCACTATCAGTTGAAAACTGTTTTGAAAAGAATTTAAGGACTTCAATGTGGATTTGACTTATAAATCACAAATAGTCAAAATACCATAAGAGTTGTATTTTTTAGCTGGGTCTAGGACAGAAGAGCTGCAAAAAACAACAGAGAAATGAGACACAGCTGGAAATGCCTAAGTGCATTGATTATGTGATTGGCATGTCCCTGGTGAAAATAATCAATATATTAACTTTTCAGAAGATTCACACTAGGCAGTAAGAAAAACAAAGAAAGCTTGTATATGTGTGTATGTACTTTTTTTGGGAAATGGACTTGTTTGATTTCTGTGTTTCTTGAGAGCTATGACTGTTTTGTATACTCGTACTGGAGTGGCTCCACTGGCTTGTCTCTATTATTGTCTCTCATTATTTCAGCAATGAAACATGGAACAGATAGAGGTGCTCAAGAATATGCACCCTGGGTGAGTACTGAGATACAAAGCGAAGCAGCTGTCTCATTTATAATGCTGGAAAAAAGTGAGGTAAAATAGCTTATTAAACAAGTGATGGTGATTTTACCATACCCCTATTTTATTTTGATCCCTCTGCATTGCGAGAGCAAATGACCAGGAATTTGTAGCAACGTAATCATTCTTGGCTCCCTGTCTCCCTCCGACACATCCTGGTTAAGTTGAACTGATGCTGTTCCGTGCAAATTAGTTGGCAGCTGTTACAGTTCAGAAGGACTACATTGATTGGATACCCTTGGGAAATACCCTAGGAAAAGAGATTCCTTATTCAAGCGCTGACAAAGGCTCCCAAGCACTCCATGCTCTGCCATTCCTCAGACACATGAGCTTTCCCCAGGATTGCCCAAGGATGTCCCTGCCTGTCCAGCCCTGCAGGACACACAGCCTGTGCCACTGCCTCAGCACGTGGGAATGTGCAGTCCTTTCCCTAGGATGCCATGGAGGAGACTCAGGGGAGCTCGGGCACTTATTGCCTGTCCCATGGGCCTTGGTTTAGGCCCACCATCCCCACAGAGATGAAGGCTTAGTTATCATCCAGTCAGTATAAAACACATGTAAGTAGAGTCAATCTCATTGCTCAAGTATTCTGGGGAATCTGCACAGGGTTATTGTCCTGGGCAACATCTCCTCTCTGCAGGAGACACATTCCTGCCACCCTCTCTGTTAAGGGCTTATTTAAGTAATTTTCCTCCTCCACACATACGTAAGTATTATGTAGCTGAGTAGGAATAATTTCTGGCACTTCACTGGATAATAAACAACGTTTTCCTTTGGTTGGAGGTAAAACTCTTGTCCACCCTTGAGTTCCTCCTTGGTACCTTTCATTGAGGGATGTCCCTTTCACTGATTCTTTCTTTCTCCATCAGTCTGGACATCAAAATACACATACAATATAGGTTTCTAAGCAGATTAGTGTATACAGCACGTCTGTCTCCTGACCAAGTCCAGCCATGGGAATGACCCAGAACTTGTGGTGCCCTGGGAAGACTGATCCCAAACCCCTTTTCTTCACTAAACTGTGATAATGCGTGTGAGATACTGGCAGGTTTGTGGCCATCTGGGGATGTGCCCACATCCTTGTTTTTATAAGAACATTTCTGAAGTGAATTTCCCAGTTACTGTGCTTGTTCCAGCTGCCAATGGGCAACTGTGGGCCCAAGCAGGAGCTCGGCTGGAATAAATTCCTCTCTCCACGTTACCACTGGCACAGACACCAGGCTCCCAGCACAAGCTGTTTCATCCCACAGTGCTGCTCCTATTGCTAATGTAGACATTGCTTGACTGAATCCTGCTGACTTGATTGATTTTACTTAAATCAATGTGATTGTTTGTATGGAAAAAGTTGATAGATCTGGCCCTAAATGGCATTTACTCCACCATGGTATTTGGCATATAAATCAGCTGTTTGGGGCAGTGGTAACTGTTTTGTTACCACTGCAAATTAAGGAAAAATCCATTAAAGTCAGTAAAGAAAGTACATACTTACAGTGGAATAACTGATATTAGCACTTGTCTGGTCTTATTTAGAGCAGCCTTGCTCTGGAGGTAGTTTAAAGAGATTCTTCTGTCTTTTGGGATCCTTGAAGTAATCAAGTTCATTATAATCCCTTTCTTCCAAAATATTGTATACACATATGAATTATGCATTTGGTTACATAGTTGTAAATCTGCATATGGCTGTTTGCACCCAGTGATAAAATATTCTTTTAGCTTTTCTAATGGTTACAGAAAATTCTCCATGATGTACATAACAAGTAGTAATTTTCAGCTAGAAATATTGATGACATCTTGCCTATGGCAATGAACAGGTTTTAATACAACAATAAAGCATGCCCCTTTTTCTTAATTAGTCTCCATTGATTAAACATGCAGATTATTTACAAAAAGCCTAACATTATGGAAAAGAAGAATAACTAATGCAATGGCTGTATTCCCAGGATCACATGCAATTCATCTTTACTAAGCTAGCTGAGCCTCTATAATCTCAAGGCATTTATGAAATAATAAAGATAAAGCTTTAAGTTAAGCATATTCAGTATAAAAATTATTTGTTTAATTTGTTTCTTAAGATGAAATTCTCCTATTCTTGAGGGAAAATGAAAGCGCTCCATGAGTTAAAGTCATAGACATCTTGCAGTAAGATGTAAGAAGCCTTGTCAGATCACTAATGGAAACAATCTTTATGATGCTGAGATTTTGTAACTTATAATTAAACTTCACAGTCTAGCCCCTGTAACGTGTATCATCCTCACGTGCCCTGTTTTACACATCACAGCAATTAGTGAAGCATACAACACACATTTAGGTGAAGGCTTTCTGTGAAGAGCTGGTGATGTAGTGACTCAGCAAGGCATCAAAAGGCATTTGCTTGTGCTAAGACTTTGTACACCTCTGCGGGGGCTGGATCTGTCAGATTAATACAAGGGGCTATTTTTGTAACATCCAAAAAGTTTCTGCTGTACATCAAAGTGCACTAGTAGCTGCTTATTTTAGATGACAGCAACTCTTACTTTGTCTTCAACAATAAAGTCCTTAGCAATTTTTTGGTATGTACATCTCCAAAAAGAAACTTTCCTGTGAAACATTTTGTAGAAGGAGGGCTTCCAAATTAAGATCATCAGAGACATTTTTAATCTAGTGCTTCAAACACTCCAGTAAATTTACAGCCCATATACCAAAGGTAAGTAGCAGTTGTGGTGACAGGCTACCTGGGTACAGGGGAGTACTCTGAGCATGTAATCTGGGACAACATGAACATCTGGATTTGTGCCCTGCTCCTCTGCTGAGCTGGGGTTTGGCCCCAGGCAGTGCCGAGAGCCTCCTGAGAGCCTGTGCTCTTCAGCTGATCTGCGCTTTTATTTACCGTGTTAATTTTTTCTCCCAGCAACAGAAATCTCACCTTCCTTCCTATAGGCTCAGTTGTTTCCGTTCTTCAAACTAACTTGCCTGAAAGCTTCTGTTTTCCCTACAGGCATTGATGCTGGATCACATGAATGTGGCACGCACAGCCTGCCACAAGCAGAGGGGTTGTGCGTTATTTTTCCTTGGCTGCTCTAAAATCTGCCTGTGGTGTTTGGAGAATTAGTCTGAGCCTGTGAGCTGAACATTTTGCCCTGGCTTGTGTCTCTGTCCCTGAGCTAATGGGATCCTGACTACAGAATTGTGAAGCAGTGGAAGATGTGAGGCCCCAGATGTGTCCCCAAGGTCAGAATCAAGAACTTCAATCAAGTTCTAGAGAGAGAATAGAAATTACCACTGAAGCCAGGTAACTTCCCCAGAAGTGTCCTCATTAGCACTTGGCTTTCATGATGTGCTCTTCATCTGTGTATATCTCAGAAGGATATTGTCAAAGAGGTCACTGTTACTAACTCTAATGGCACAGTGAAATGACTTGGAAAAGGTGATGCCAGAGCCAACAAAGGCACTGAGATTGGAGTGGGCTTTTCTGAGTCGTGGCCTGACTCAGCTCTCCTTGCTCCTGTTGCTCCAATGCCACTGGTGCTGCTCCCCATTCCTGTTTGCTGCTGCCCTTCTGCAGTCCCCTATCAGCTGCCCATCCCTGCTCACCAAAGCACTTACCAAAGTCCCTTAGCTGGCGTGTGCTCCCAGGTCTCGCTCGGCAAAATGTTGCTACATCTGCACTTTTCTAAATGGGGATGTATTAATTGCATGCTTAAAAGCTTTGCTGGATGGAGATCTGCACTCAAGAGCCAGACCCACCTTCACTGCTGGAGCCTGCAAGGAGGAGAAGACATTTCTCTCCTTCTTACATGCTGACTGGGAAAGGGGTGAGCAAGAGAAGCAGAGAAAGCCCTGACCCTGACTTGGTTTCTGCAGTGCACTGCTGTCAGTAAAGCACTGAACAGGGAGGGTCTGAGCATCTGTTGAGATCCCAGAGCACCCTGGAGGGAGCCAACAGCAAGGCTGAGCTGAGAAGTGTACCACACCTTAGTAGTTCTGTCATATTTTTTAATAAAAATATTTGGAGAAAAGGTTTCCTCATTGACTTTTGAAAAAATAAATATCTAAAAACCCAACATTTTTTTTTTTAAGCAGACAGCTATTAATAGTAGTGGTAATATTAGTTTTATGCTAGGATAACTGGTAGTTATATTAATAATTGCCCATACAAAAGCATTGTTGGGTTTTTAGTAGGAATTGGGCATTAGTAACAATAATACTTTCATTTGAGTAGCTCTTCTGTGTGCAAAACATGCCAATGATGGTATCTAAGTGACACAAGGTAGAGGTGCTGGAACCTCTATTAACAAAGCTATTTAAAAGCACCATGTTGTGCCTGTTATTATAAGAACACAGCATTTAACACCCAATTTAAAAGAAACACTGTTCTTCTTACATCTTTTCCTGACTGAAGCTTATTTCCATTGTTTTCTCAGAGAAGCAACAAAGTTTGGACTTAATCAATTTAATCACACCTTCAGTTTTCATTCCTTTATGCTATTATCACCAAAGCATGTTTTCTAAAAGATCCTGAAGTTATATCACCCATCAAAAGGTTTGGTTTTGCTTCTGAGGTGCATGTCTTATATAGTAAACTTTCCAGTAGTATAAAGGACAAAGATTTCTTTGCTGAATCACTACAGTCAACAGCAATCTCAATACTTATCTCTGTGGCAGTTGGGTGAGGTCTCTTTTAGTTTCTTTCCCTTTTAAGTTACTGCTTTTGTTTTGGGTGTCCCTAGACTCTGAGCACGGCAGCATGAGCTGAGGGTTCTCACCATGGCAGCTGTAAGAATCATTGATTTTTTTTGGTTCAGCAGCAGAAACAGAAAAAAAAAAAAAAGATTTCTGTCAACCTTTTGAAATGAAATTAATTTCAGATCAGCAAAATACAAGATTTGAGGGACACGGTATAAAAGTAGAGGGAAAAAAAGCCTGGCATCACAAAGTGGAAGAATAAGGTACGGCAGCTATTCTTCCCTGACCCGGTGTTCAAAGGAAAGACGTTCACTGAGGTCAAAACCACAGTCTGCTACACACAGAGATTTGAGCCAAAGCCCTTCTTTTACTAGAGATGTTCTCTAGCTCCAGCCAGAGGTCACCTGAAATAAGATGTTCTCCAGCTCTCCTGCTGTGACTATTTTACATTTCATTGCAAGTGTACAAATGCTCAGCAGTTGAGCAGAGATGCAGCACCATCGGGTTGTAGCTTGGTGGCAATAGCCAGTGAAGCCATTTACACCAAACTAAATCATACTGAAAGAACAGATTTCAGAAACATTCCCCAAAACTTCCTTTCAATGTGATGGATGAGCAGCAGCGGTGGCTCCTGTCTCCTGAGCAAGGGAGGGCTAGGGCTACTATTGCTGAATTTGACCCAAATTCATCAAGAATTGTTATGACCCCAAACTACATTTTTAAAACAGTAAAATAACTAAAAATTCTGTTTCTAAATGCTGTTCACCCCTTCTGAACATCAGTCTGCACACTAAAATCATGCTTTTTGTGACAGTGCATGCCTGTGAGCTCTACCTGCACACGTAGGAGGGCTTCTGGTGAATCCTTGTGAATCCTTCAGTTCCACCAACATGGTGGTCAAGACAATAACACGATTTCAACCGAACCCCTTAAATTTCCTGGTCTCTCTGTCAACCAGCCCCAACCTGGAGGATCTGCACATTGATGCTACTTCACTAATCTCACAGGTTTAGGATAGAAAGTCCCAAGACTGTATGTCAGCTCTCTCATACACATTATTATTTTTGTATCTAAATCTTCCTTAAATATTGGGCAGACTCTTTTCATAGCTGAGTAGTCATTTCAGTAAGTGTGGCAGTTGATTTACAGTTTGTACTGTGTACACTTTCTGTACTGAAGCATAAAATTGAAAAGCTTATGTCAAATTCATTCATACATGGACACGCTCAAGAACAAATTAATTTTAAAGCACTCAGAGGGTATATAATGTTTCTGTGTCATGCTTTACAAATCTATAAAGTAATTTATAACACAAAGTCTACTTTAGAAGAGAGCTGCAGTAGAACAGATAACAGAGTGATTTCAATCTAAAATATCCCAGTGCTATACTCCCCCAGATATCTGCAATTCAGATCTGATAGGAACCATGAGTAATCACTTTCTAAAGCAAAATTATTATACAAGAAAAGGCTCTCAGTGCAATATCCTCTTACAAAACCAGGCTATTCTAGGACAAATTAAGTATTCTAACCATCAGTACCCAGCACACTAGATAAGGGGTCAGATTCGTATCTCAAACTAGTACAAATCAGGAATCATAGTCACACAGGATCAGGATAAACTCATTTAGATGAATATTTGATAAATGCTGTGTGTAACTGTAATAGTAGGGCCATTGTAATTAACTTCCATACTATGAGAACAGATGCCTTCAAGCTGACGTTACTGTTGAGGTCCTTCTCTTCTGGATGGCACGGCCCACAGAGGGTACGTCTGCACCGGGCGTGTCTTCCCTGTGCCATCTGAGCACAGGTTCCTTGAACGTCCATCGAGTGCTTTGTGTTCTGGAGGGCCACAGGCTTCTTTCTGCTTTCTACGGCAGGAGCTGGGAATTGCCAGCACTGCTTGGCACCAACCTCTTGCTGCACAGGACCAGGGGACCCAGAAACCAAGAGAGAAGCACCTCTCTTTGATCACAGCCAAGATCCTTCTCTGCTTGCTGCAACATCATGCCTGTAAATTCCCTCACACTGAGCACTTATCATTAGCAAATGTAGTAGGCAATCATCAGAAACATTCAAAGACAAGCAGTCACCCAAATTCAACCCTGGGGTGAGCAGCTACAACTCCCCTGAAACTGCAGGCTGGCATGGACAGTAACGGTGCTGAGCCTAAGGAGCTGGCTCTAGACAGCTGGTGTCACAGCTACTCCTGCTCCCTCCTGGCATCCTTGTGTCTGCATTTTTTTCCAGGGGCATTCCTGCTCTCTCTGCAAGCAGCAATTTAATATATTAGCAGTACAAGGAGTAAAATATGCAGCAGTGGCTGTGAATTGCTGCCATGCTCCTCTTCCCACTATTCATCCCACTTGGCATGTATGTGGCACCTGGGTAGCTAACTCTGTAATTTGGACACAGATAGTGCATTCTCTCATCTCCTCAGGAGAAACAGAGACATAGTCAGAATTTAGAGTGACTTCTAAAAGGTGCATATTTCAAAGGTAAAATTGCGACATAAAGCATTCAGAGAAACTATAAACCAAGTACCACCTCTGTGCCAAAGGGGGAAGGAAAATATAATTCTTTGTAACAGCCAGTGGTTGCAGACAAAAGGGTCTAACTCAAAGCAGCTGTTCCTACTCCTCGCATCAGAGGGAGGAAGCCCTAGTTGCAGTCCCCCCATGCAGTGAACTTTGAGATATTTATAAAAAGTGGAACAGCTTCCACAGTGCAGGGCAATAAAAGTCACCCCAGCACAGCTGGGTAGGTAACCAGTCAGTACAGCACAGCCACAGCAACCTGGGAAGAAACCCTGGCCATGGGGAGATGGGATCGTCCTTCAACACAGACATGCAGGCCAGGGAGTCCCCATGGGGCTGGGTGGATGGTCACACAGGATGGCAGAGCTGAGCCTTACCCTTGTCTTCTGCTGAATGTTGGGACCAGGCTTCTCAAAAGTAGCTAATGACACTGGGTGCATTAAACTTCTCAGCATAGGAATTGGTTTTGTTGGACATTCCCTTTTCGAAAGTCAGTTCAAACTGGGTCCCCCAAGAGTCCTTTTGGAAAGGTCAACCATTGCCAGTCTCCTATACTGCATTCCTTCCTCACAGCCACCACACTGCTGGCACATGTGGGGGAAGAAAAGTCCTTATTCCAGCAGGAAAGGCTGAAAAAGGAAGAACTATTAGTCTGAAATTCTGCAACGGAAGAGGAAGATTTCAAAGGAACCCAAAGGAAACTTGCATTCAGCTCAGTGGGAATGCCTTAGGTATAGACTTCACCTATTTCTTTGCAGAAAGCCAGTTAGCTCTCCAAACTTAACAACTTCTTTAAACAAAGGAACTCCTAAAATTTGCTTTATCATCAGAAGGCAACGGCTGACAGCCAGGAAGCACAAGAAGCAGTGGGGTGCTGGAGGAGCCCTCCCCAGCCCCGTTACAGCCACTGTCCCACTGTAGTAGGGAGGCAGCTGTACCAAGTGTTCTGCTGCCTGCTGGGCTGTTGGCTGAGTGCTTTGCACACTCCTGTTTGCAGTTGCTAATAAATACCTCCAATGTTAATAATTTGCACCGGAATCTTCTGTGACTTCTTTCTGCCTCAGGTTGCGCTTTTTTCTTTAGAGTTCCAGCACAGCAGTTCAGCAGTTTTTGAGAACCTGTATCATTGCCCGAGGAGTTCCTGACTCTGATAGGAGACAAAATTCATCAGCTTTCCTGTGGCTGTCACAGTAGTACTGAAATATTAAAAAAATGGTATTTGGATCGAGTTTTTCTGGATTTTGATTGTGAAAATCAATCATAAAAACCTTGACAAACAGATGTCAGTGTAGACCTATACCACCATTGCTGTCTGTGCAGAGCACTCCGGGGCTGTGAGATTCACAAAGTGGTTATAGTGTGAAGACATGATGCTGCAGCATCAACCTTTTAGGGATCTAACTCTCCTCAAGTATTCACAAAGCAGGATGTAGGTAGGCAGCTTGCAGCATGAGGGGGGAGATGGGTTCCTAAGCTCAGGATGCAGGAAAACCAATACAAAATGCAGAAAGGCCATCTGTGCTCGATGATAGAAAACGTAAAGGCCAGGATGCATTTGAAATGAAAGCCCGCTGAGCTCTGCATAAAACACAGAGGAAATGTTCAGCTTTTCCTGGTCAATGGTGAGTTCTTCTACTCAAGAGCTTTTCTATGGACCCCTGCTGTTTCCTTCCCTTGTATTCCAGGAAGACAGTTACTGTTTGTCCTCCCTTCTACTGTATTAAATCTTTCCAGGTGGCTGTCAAGATGAAAAGTCTGCCAGGACTTCTCAGAGCTCCCCTGGAGACCTCTGGAGGGCCAGGAGAGGACAAAACCTTGGTCCCTGGCTTGGTCCCTGTTCCTAGACAAGGCTGCCTCCTTTGGCCATGTGCATCTTCAGATTTGCAATGTGCTGTCTAGGATTTTGCAAAGAAGGGAATGCTCCCTGGAGATCGCCAAGTCTCCTGTCCACACCTAAATGAAAGTCTCCTACAGTTAGGTCCTCCCTCTGTGTGGGCAAGGGAATTATCGAGTAAATGGCTGTGTAAATGCCAGAAAAATGCTGATTAGCAAATTACATTTGTTTGTCTCTCACACTGTCATCACTTTCTCAGTGAATTGATGTGGAGGGGTTTCTCTCTTGAACTGGCTCTTTAATTGCTCTGCTAACGATGCAGGTAGGGAGCCAGAGTAAATAAGCACTTGCAGAGCTCTCTGCGATTATGGCTGGAGATTGCCTCCAGCTGCCAAACTAACACAGCGAGAGTGAAGCCTGCAGCATAGACAAACATTTTGCTACTGCCCCAGATTTCAGATTAGCTTATATAAAATGTGGACTTATGCAACGTATATGCAATATAAAAGACTTTCTAAGTTGTTTGACTTGATATTGCAGGGTATACCATCGGCACTATGTAGGTTTAATAAAGCATATAGGAAACAAAAATGAAGATCTGCTTTTCCTGAGCACACTGGACAATAAACCATCATCATTTAACAGAGGGTTGTATAGAGGTTGTTCCTAGACCTAAAACTGCTCATCGGCAGTGCAGATGCTACATTAGATCATGGCTGATAAAATCTGTAGCTTGCAGAATCAATGTTATGTTTAAATAATGAAGATAAGGCAGCAATACGAGACCTGTTGCTTGGTCAGACAAATCCACAGTTCTTATGCACAGCCAAATACAGAGTTAATCTCCACAGAAGAAGAAATAGCAGCTGCTCTAGTTAAGTGCAATTTTTTCTCTAAAGGATTTAGAGGCCAAACAAGAGGCCAAAAACTCAAGTCCTCTAATAACTGAGAAGGCTAATGAGACCTTGGCTGGCTAAACAGAGGATGCTGAGATGAGGGCAGGAGCTGAGGCTGACAGTGCTATCTGCAGTGTTAGCATTCACTGAGGATGCTGAAAAACTGCAAAAGAGGCAGAGAAGAACTGCAAAAGTGGGCCAAGGATTAGAGAAGGCACCTAATGGGGAGAGAGAGGTTTAAAAAGCACTGTCTGTCTAGCTTATAAAAAAGAAGATTGAGAAGTCTTGATTACAGTGAATAACTCTTCATGGGGAGAAATGAGCTTTTTAATCTGGTGCAAAAGGATGAACGGTTAAAAGCTGAAACCAGACATATCTGAAGTGGAAATTAGGCAAAACATGTTAATAGTGAGGGTTGAAAACAAGCTGCTGAGTGAAGAAAAGGAGTCTGCAGTGCTTGATGAAGATGTCTCTGAGCG
Source organism: Oxyruncus cristatus (assembly GCA_013399855.1). Lineage (NCBI taxonomy): Eukaryota > Metazoa > Chordata > Aves > Passeriformes > Cotingidae > Oxyruncus > Oxyruncus cristatus. Next base: position 2,333,947 of record VXAY01006331.1, on the reverse strand, counting down.
ACAATTTTCTTGCATACATGCTACATTTCAGTCCATGCCAATATGGGCACAACTGGGTGATTTAAAGAGTGGTGATAAAATCTAGTTGTGCCTCCCAGCTTCAAGCTCTGGGACCCTGTATGAGCTGTCTGGAGGTGCACAGGGGTGTGCATGCCAGCTGGGAGTTTTGCAGGGTGAGGAGGACCCTGTTTGCTCTTTCTCCCCTCCCATCAGGATAGTCATGCCCGGAACCAGCGCTGGCATTTAGTCCTAAAAACTTGGCTGTGTGTGTTTCCAAAATGCCTTGCAGGACAATGAACCCCTTGCTTGTCTGTCCTCATTGAAACTGTTCCTAGAGCAAAGGGGACAGCAGGGCATTGCAGTGGGGATCACACTGGCTTCCATCTGTTCCCAGCAGGGTGGGCAACTCGAGGCACTGAGCCGGGCTGATACAACTCCTGGGGGTGTTGCCTTCCTCAAGGAGGATTATTCAAGAGAACAACCTTTGTTCTCATTCTGAGAGTTTTCTATCTGAAACTCTATCTTCACTGAAATACATATCCTCCCCCTGCTCCATCTCCCCATCTTCCAGAGTTAAACACTTATTTTTTCCCCAGTGGATCACCAACATCCTTCAAATACGTACTAGAGAGCTTCACTCTCACTTAAGTGGTGAGCTCAGCTGTGTGTGCTCTGTCTGTGTGTCAGTCCTGCAGCCCAGACCAGAAATGCTGTGCTGCGGCTCTGCCTTTCCATACAGCAAATGGTTCCCAATATTATTAATTATAATATTCAGTCTGTGGTGGGATTGGACTCAACAGAGCTAAAAGGCTCAAAATAAGGTGGGTATGATGTCACCCGTAGGAAAACAATAATCCCCACCTTCTTTGAAGCTGATTGTAGCTACTTTTTAGTCCTTTAAGTTGTCAGTCTCATGACAAGATGCTGGCAAAAATTAACTCCCACACTTGGCTTTGCAACAGGAAGGTGAGTGTGCCATGGAATGATGTTTCAGGCTTTCATCAATTTATCTTTGACAAAATGCATCTCTTCAGCAAGAGGAGATCTAGGTTGGGAAAAAAGCCAAGAATGCTGACACCGTATCATGATGCTTCTAGACTTTTTAAGGATGGAGAGTCCTTTACTCAGCATTTAAAGAAATTGTCAAAATCTCCATATAGTTACTATAGAAGAGCAAAAGTCTGAACAGTGATAGCAATGGTGGATCAGCCCTGGGAGAAGAAAGACGTGTGGACTGAACTTGTAGTGCCTTCTACTAACCCAGAGTGCATGTCTGTGACCCTTGAGGATTCAGTCCTTGGAGAGTAACTTCCCTTCAGCTCATGAATGGTTCCCAAACAGCTACCTCCACTGACAAGCTGCAGATCATGGATGTTCAGCAGGCAATTGCCTGGTCTCACGATGATATAGTAAGAAATATAAGATCCTGCTCTCTTATCAGCCCGTGCTCCTTCCTCCAGGATCCCCCACATATTTTTTTTTTTTCTGTAGCTGCTCCTGAGATGCAAGAGTTACATTCTTGAGAAATACCTCTCATTAATGTGTGGTTAAGCAAAGTAATATTTCCTTTTTTTTTTTTTTAAGAGGTAGAAAGGGATAATAAACAGTAAAACTAACATGTCAGTGACGTGTTTTCAAAAGGATGGAGAATGAGTTATTTGACAGAATACTGAATGACTTGATTGCATTCTCTGTTGTGAGCATCTACAAGTTTTGCTGCAGTATAATCCATTGACTTTTTTATTATTTTCCTAATAAACCAATCAGAAGTGAGGTACAAATTAGACACAAAGTCACACTTGCCAGCGATTTAAAGCATAGCATTCTGACTGATAGGGATGAACATTTGAATCAGCTGGTTTAGCAACTATTAAACAAAACCTTGCTAACTTGAACAATAAAGAAATCAATAGACATATCAGGTTAAAATATTAGGAATTGCTGAAGGCAAATGGAGAAGTGGGAATTAATGACAATTAAAAAAGAAATCCAAACCCAAACCCCAATGGTTTTCACAGAAAACAGCCTTCTAGAGCAACCAATCCACAGTAAAGTTGAGGAAAGCAGAACTTATGAAGACATTAATCAAGGTACAAGTGAAAAGAAAATGAGATGCTTCAGGGCACAGAGATGACAGGAAGAATATCTGTGGCAATAAGGGATGATGGAAATCATACAGAGGGAAATACAACAAAGGATACACGAGGAAAGGATGCAAGTGCTGCAGAACACCTACTCTGACAATACAGTTTTTTGCTCTCACTAAAACCGAAAATCAATAAACTGTGTGTAGGAAGAAAAGCTTATTAAATCATTGACTGTCCAAGTAGATATTCCTGTTGGCAAACACATTGCTTTCTGTGATGGATGGACACCAGGGTCAAGAGGTCGTTCACTGAAGTGATCAGGCTTCATAAAATCCAGGTTTGCAAACAGCTGGGGTGGCAGAGGCTCAGTGCAGTTACTGATGTCTGAGTTCTGGGCAGCGCCAGTTTCACAGAGTGACAGAATATGCCGAGTTGAGAGGGACCCACAAAGGTCATCAAGTCCAATCATTAACCTGCACAGGACCATCCCCAAGAATCACACCACGTACCTCCATGGAGAGTATCATCCAAACACTTCTTGAAGTTTGTTTTTGGATCTGGCCCAGGGTATGCTGGATCTGTGGGCACCTGTGACTGGTCACACTGCAGCACCTGTCCCTGGAGCAGTGAGAGCTGACAGCCACAGTGCTCTGCTCTGGGTCACCAGCACTGGGGGCTCATGTCCTCACCCTGCTCACCCAACATGGAGCCTGGGGGTACAAGTGGGATGAAACCATAACACTGTAATTCCCCAGGTGAAGACATGCCCTACCCTAGCAAAGGACTTACGAGCCCTAGAGTCATAAGGATTTGGCTTGGAAGGGACCTTCAAAGATCACCTAGTTCAAGCCAACTGCCATGGGCAAGGACATCTTTCATTAGGTCAGGTTGCTGAAGGTCACCCTTCATTTGGCACATACCAAAGAAACAAAACGCCCTCTTCAAAGTGACCCTGTGTTTCTCACACTGTCAGGCAGGACGTTGTAGCTTGATCTAGTTTTTGCTCTCCCTGTTGGCTAAATTACTGGTGGGCCCCTCATCCCATTAGCATCAGCTGATTGCTCACCTATAACCCCAGCCCCATCCCTACACCCTCACCCTCAGCGTTACTGACCCCTTTTCGCAAGATGAAACACAGCTCACTCACTCACCTGTTGACAGAGAGAGAAGGAGGCAAAGGAAAGGAGTTTTCCATGGAGAGCAGTGGACTGTAAGACTGCAAGAATGTGTGTTTTGTCTATAAATGTGCAGATGAGCAGACAAACCCGGGACACAAAGAAACCAAGGTCCTACAGGACCAGGTTGCAAGCCCAGTGCCCATTCTCCCTTCCTCTGTGGCACCTTCTTCTGAACTGAGGTGACAGGACTGTATCCCAAGGGGCTGCAGGTACTTTTCCAGGAACCTGCAGCCCCCTCACTGAAGCCCCCATGCACAGTGGGCTGGAGTTTGGTGAAGGTGTGAAATGTGGAGATGTCAGCCATGCAGATGTCACTTCCCATAGCTTCCCTCCTCCCCTGGCTTTCCTCGCCAGTGTAAGGCAAGGATCTACTGCCTTATACACTGGCAGTAAGATTTCTGTGTCTAACCAGTGCAGAGCATTTACATTTCATAAAGTACTTTCACGATTAAATGATGACTCATTAAGATTTTCTTTCTGGGGTAGATATTTCTTTAGTTTTTTAGCATACTAATTATATATTTTTTTTCTTTTGGAGGGAAGATGGGCATGCTTTGCCACACAGGGCAAGGCTGAGCTCCTGGATGCTCATTTTAGACCAGTGTGGAAGCTGCCTTGGAAGACAGGCTGCAAGTGTCCATAAATCCCCACCACCCCAGCACTGTGTGTTTACTGCCGTGGATTGGGATCTACTCAATTTGACCTCCATGAGCAAAATGCTTTTCTGGCTTTTTTTAGAGTTTTGGACTGGAAAAAGTACAAAGTGGTTTTTTTATTTTCCTGGATTACAAAGTGCTGTATCAGGCTGATGAACACTTGAGGCCACTTCTGCTTCAGTTCAGCCTGAGGAATGACAGGGGATCAAACTAAGCATTGGCCCTTTGGTTATTAAAAATTTATTTTGAGATATTTTCTCTATACCAAATTCACTACAAGAAAATCTTGTTGTTTGTTCCCTGCAAATTGGGGAGAATTTTTACGTTCCAGTGCATTTTGTCCTGAATGTTCACATATGAGAAAAAAATCAAAATTATTATGTATGTTAATAATAGAATACACACATAAAGATAATCTTGAGGTGTCTAAGCTTTCTGCATATTCTTCTAAATTGCTGATAACTTTTGTATGTGCATGTATTAAAACCAAGAAAAATTGTGAACTAAATTGAAATGCAAATATTTTTGTCTGGAAAAGAAAAATAATTTGTATCAATAAATCAATCATGATTTGTAAACAGTCTGTGTTTTCCAACAACAACAGTAACCTTTCTATCTGCAAGGAATAGATTTCTAACCTGAAGTAGTTGACACTATCCAAATTAGAGCCTAGCAAAACTCTTTCTTCTTCAAGTTATAATTTTCTTTCCTAATAGAAAGTAAAGCTTGATTTTATTTTACTGTGCTCACACAGCATCATCGCCTTGATATTATATTTATTTAGCAAGAGAAATGAAAGTTTTAATTCTGTTTCTTCTGGAAAAAAGTATATTTGCAGAAAAGAGAAAATCAACAATGCTTATAATATGGTTGACAGGAACCAAACATTGGAAAAAATATCTCCACTTATTATTTTTTTCATTTCTTCTGCATATTTTTTGGCCATGCTTAGAAGCAATGCTATCTATGATTCATGCATATGACACATTCACTGAACCCTGAAAACCAGTGAAAAGCAGGTGGTCAGGGTGGGCGGTCTCCGACGTCAGCCAGCCTCACCAGTGTCTGCTGTGTGATGCCATGATTGTTTGCTCCAGTACCAAATTTCCACGGGAACATTCAACCACTGGAGCTTCTGACAACTGAGAAAACATATCACATGCAATGGAATGGCTGGGAAAGCTTGTTTGAGGTAACCTCTTGAAACCAAACCAAGTGCCAGATATGCAGTTTGAGGAACTTATTTTCCAAATTCAGTTATGTAACCAAGATGTACAGAATTTATCCAGAAGTTATTCAGGTGCCAGAACTTTTCAAATCATTTCTCTACTGACACAGGTTAAATCAATTTGGGCTGTATTGAAGTGCCTGAGGTATTAAATCAAATATATTACGGGGGCATTTCCTCTGGAATTTGATTGATGTGATGCCAGGGAGGAAGTTTGCCTTGTAAAGTTACAGGAGGCTTAACTGCTCAGCCTTCTATCTGGTCTAGTTATGGAATATTTAGTAAATGGCATGATCTAACCCTTGAGAAAACTGGGGTTCTCAGGAACTAAAGAGCCCATGAATCTGGTTTAAATGAAATCAGTGCAATCCCACAGATGTATCTGGTCTGGGTGCAGCCTGGTGTAGTCACTGTCACCTTCGTAGAGCAAAGGAGTACAGTAAGTCAGTGGAGAAAGAAGTTCTTCAGACATTTCCTTTGCAGCAATACTGTATGAAAATAGTTTGAACTATCACTTCCAGAATGACAGATTAATCTAATTTTGGGGGGAAAGCAGAACTGACACTGATGGATGAACAGGTGGCAGGAGGGGCTGAGAGCAGCCATGGAGCGGGTGTTAATGCTATAGCTGCATCCAAACTGAGAGAGGACCTCATCCTCCCGCACTGATGACTCAGCAGAGGGCAGATATTTAAGGAAAGGTCTGACTCTGTTTACTCAGAAAACTGGCTGTGGGAATTTAGTTTGCATGAGGGATGCAAGATCGAGCCCTTGGTTATGCTGCAAGTGTTACAGCTCCCCTGCTTCCTCTTCTGCCCCTGAGAAAAACCCCATAGCAAACAGGAATCTGCAAACGAAGTGCTGCATTTCTCATTTGAAGACCTGCCACTTGAAACTTTTCATTTTTCAATTTTCTTTGTAACAATATATTATGAGATGTATTTGATGCCTAATTTAACTTGGTTTCCACATGTCATTATGTTTCTGAAATGTCTTTATCTTTCAGTGAGGCAGATGCAACCACAAGATCTTGCTCTTTGGCTTAATTTCCAACTACTTGTCACATTTTTTTTTTTAAATCCAGGCCAGCCTGCTAAACACACTTAATAATTTACAGTTTTCACTGCCTATTGCCCTTGTCCAAAAGGCTAACTGTTTTCTTCAGCTCATGGGAAGCCCTGCAGAGGAAAAGACTGAAAACTGCAAAGGTCAAGAGGAGTTTCAGATTCAGGTTTATATTGTGCTGTTATTTAAGTAAACAAAAGTGAATTCCAGCAGCAGGGATGAACTTAGATCACATGCAGTGTGTATTTACTGTGGTGAGGTAGAGCTGGAATGGAAGGCTTTTCCCATTGTGAGGCAGACAGAACAGGGGTGATGCGAGAGAATGTGAAGGAAGATTTACCAGAGGATGCTGGGATAGGTAATGAACAGAAGAGACAGCAGGAAAACACCCCACAGCAGATATTACTGCAGCATACCCTGCCAGAGCAGCTTTTTACATTGGAACCGGGGGTTACATCTACACCAGTAAATGAAAACAGACCACGGTCTCCTCTCTAGTTCTGAGGGCAAGAGGCATAGCACAGCAAGCATGCATCTTTGCCTCCCCCTCCCTTCCTCCCTCCAGTCCCCTCCACCCAAAACCACCTCCTCCCTGTGCCTAGCGGCTCTGGGCTACGTTATCTCCCAAACCATGTCCCAGACATTGCTATCTGGAGTGAGGAAAATGCACAAACAACATGTTAACAGCCTGGAGAGCCAGGGACAGTGTTTCAACCCTTATTCATGTACAGTTCATTCATACTGTTGTAGCCAGGCATCCCAAACTAGATGTAGAATATGTGTCTGTCCTTGTCTTATGAATGAGTTGGATGACGTGCTGTTGTAGTTCAATGTCATTTATACTGGAACGAAGGTTGTAGTGTTTATTAAGATTTTAAAAAACAGGAATTCAATCAAAGCCAGCCCACAAGGCCCCTTTAAAAGTCACTGGATGAAAATAGGTGTATTTACATGGTAGTTCATCTCTAGACCACTGTGGATATCTTGTATCCACTCAGGAATCTCAAATGGCAGTGGGCACTTAAAAGTGGGCACTTGATGTGCATCTCACCAAGGACAAGTTTACTCAGCACTCAGCTCTCCACTGACTATGTCTCCCTGGATACAAGAGCTTAGGTACCTCACATGTGTCAACACCTATGTACAGGTGTCTTCTGGATGTGAGTCCCACCTGAACTGTGGCAGTGGCTGTGTTGTCCTTGGCCATGCTGTTGCAGAAGAGACATACTGGGGGTGTAAGGCAAAACCAAATGAAGAGGTGTCTACGTTGCAGTTATCTGGTGGAGTGACTGCAGCTTGTGAGCAAGGATAAATGAGGATAGCTGTGGCCTGTAGGTTAATTAGTGAGGTTTACAGCAGTGGCAGGTGCAATGAGGTAGGCATCATTTCATCTGTAGTATCCAGCATTCAGATGCACTTATTTATGGATACGTTTAGAATCGTAGAATAGAATCACAGAACCAGACGGGTTGGAAAGAACCTCTGAGATCATCAAGTCCAACCCTTGATCCAACACCATCGCGGTTACTAGACCATGGCACTAAGTGCCACATCCAGTCTCATCTTAAAAACCTCCAGGAACAGAGAATCCACCACTTCGCTGGGCAGCCCATTCCAATGCCTGATTACTCGCTTTGTAAAAAATTTCTTCCTAATATACAACCTAAACCTCCCCTGGCACAGCTTAAGGCCATGCCCTCTTGTCTTCCTCCTGGTTGCCTGGGAGAAGAGACCAACCCCCACCTGGCTACAACCTCCTCTCAGGTAGTTGTAGAGAGTGATGAGGTCTCCCCTGAGCTTCTCTTCTCCAGGCTAAACAACCCCAGCTCCCTCAGCCTCTCCTCGTAGGACTTGTGCTCAAGTCCCTTCACCAGCCTGGTTGCTCTTCTCTGGACCTGCTCCAGCACCTCAATATCCTTCCTGAACTGAGGGGCCCAGAACTGGACACAGCACTCCAGGTGTGGCCTCACCAG
>VXAY01006331.1:2279694-2325167 GCA_013399855.1 Oxyruncus cristatus | reverse complement strand
GGAGACGGTGTCAAAGGCTTTGCTGAAGCCTGTGCTACTCCTTCTCCGTTGCTTTGCCTTTATAAGCTATCCTGAAGCTAACTCTGGCCCTTCTGCCTGGAGTTTGCTTGCATCTCTGCTCAGGTCAAACAGGGATAGAAGCAGAGCTGACCCTGTTGGATGTGTGAAGTGTTGGCCAAGAGAGATACAGCTGTAATCAGCTTGATGGTGTTAAGTGCCTGAAACCAGTGTATGGGCTCCATACATCAGTGTCAGACACTGCTGTCTCAGCCTTGCCTGAACTTATGGGGGCTGTGCCATCGTCACTGAGAGAAAAATACAGAGTGTCTTCTGAAGTTTATTAAAATGTGATTGAATGGTGAGAAATGAAGAGGCAAAAGAACAGCTTCTTGAACAGAGCAGCCCTGCTGCTCAGGCAAGTAAAAAGTAAACCCAGAATGGAGTGGGAGATGCATACAGGCAGACACTGATACAGATATTTTAAATAACCATGTGGAATGAATGGAGAATGAAGCTACAAAATGAACTGCACATAGAACAAATTTACATGAAGCTGAACAAAACCATGGAAGTTAGACTTGCTATCTTTATCTTGTGTGAAGGTTTTATTGTGCCTTAAGGATAAAAAGGAGCTTGAAAGGGTTATATATCTCATGAAACACATCTGCTGAGCTTCTAATGGTTATGCTGCGGGTAGAAGACATTGCTTATCAAAGCCTAAATAATGTTCTTGCTTTCAGGAATATAAACAGGAAACATAAAGTCTGGGAGTGGGATTCCCCCAAATAGGCTCATGCCAGAAAAATACCTACTCATTCACTGCTGACAGGGCTGGGAACCTATGACCAGTTCTGTATCAATTATGCTGCTGATCTGCTGTTAATCTATACACAAATCCTGTCATGGCATTAATACCCCTTAGTGTGTACACAGAAACAAAGCAAGATACAGATGAATCAAAGAATTTATTGTTTTCTATGCATTGTGATCATAATGAGACTGTTCCTTAGCAAGGATTGGGATAAATGAGCTGGTCACATTCTCTTTCATGCTGGAAATGTCCCAGGGCTTAAAATGTTCTCAGGTGAGTTTAGTGCTTACAGAAAATATTGTATTGACAGCCTTGAAAAACTAAGTCTTTGCTTCTAAGGAGCACAAGCATAATCAGTAGAAACAGATTTCAGTACAATTTCTCCCTAATAAGCTGCCGGATGCTCTCTGGAGAATGGGATTTTCCATACAAGACTCAGCTGTGCCTGTTGTTACCAGCAGAAGGGGCATCCCCATGTTTTCACAAGGCCCTCCACGACCGAGCAAGGTGGCAGCCATGGTCCTCACTGTCGGGCACCCTGACATGGCAGGACAGAGCAGATGTACCTGCACACCCCTGCTCCTGCTCTGTTGTGTGTCTGACAGCCTCCAGCATCCTCCCCTGGTTAGCCTGAGTGCAGCAGGGCTGCCACCAGCACCCCAGCCCAGCCTTGGCTCTGTCTCCCCCATCTTTCCTGGTGGCACCAAACTCCCAGGCTGTCTATTTTCCATCCAGATCTCTTGGTATAGCTCTGCTCTGTACTTTCCCTGCTCTCTGTACATGTTCTCAACCATCCTACTTGGTTCTAGCCCGTGACAGGTAGGGCTGGGTTCAATCCGGTGAATCAGCAGCCTGATTTGCCATTAACAACCATCTTTTCTGGGTCCTCAAGGCACCAGATCTGGGCTATAAATCTTTTGCTGTAGAGCAACTTTGCTAGAAGGTGTTACAAAATTCTGCTCCAAGTACATGGAGCACAAAATGGTTATTTTTACGTTTCACATTCCCATTCATCTGAGAGTAAAATGGTACCAAAGTGTTTCTCACAAGACTCAATGGGGTATATCATATCATGTGTTTGGCAGGTTTATTTGCTACCCCTTGATGGGTTTTTTTGTCTGTTAGTTGCCTCGGTGGTTTTAAAAATAATTTAATTGATTCAAATACATTCACAACATTTCTGTAATGGTTTTTAATTGTCTAATTAGTGTAAAGACATATAATCATGTAATTAGCCTGTGTAATTACACCACGTAATAATATTGTAGTGGCGTTATGCACATCCTTTTTAAACACAGTGGGAAAAAAAGCATGGATATGACTCCAAAATTGTAAGTGTGAGTCCCAGAGTGTCTGTAAATATTTCCTTACATATATTCCTTGTGCAATCACGGAAGTTTAAATACAGGAATATATGCTGTTATAAGACTGCTGGAGAGACACCACTTATTTTTGGAAATCAACTCCATTAGATTGTGTGGTACCAACACGAAGTGGTTGTGCACAGGTGGGCACATCTAAAGGCGGGTGTTGAGGAAGGATGAGGGAAATTAGCTGAAGATGGGATTACAAAGCACACTTAATTCATGCATGGAAGCTCTCATTGCAAAGGATAAAGGTGTTTTTATCAGGTGGCCTGACTCTCCTTTTCTCATGGAGGAATTGGATGCTGGTCTGATCCAGCTCTCTTTCAGGTCAGTGAAATGCTCCCAGTGGCTTTGGCATGGTAGGCTCACCCCACTGTGTGAAAGGCTTTAGGTATCCCTGTACACCTGGAAAACTGGTGCCTTATTCTGCTTCCCTCTGCCCTTGCTCTGGTAAAGTCAGCCTTACTTTCAAGGGTGTAAGGCACTTGGATTCATGTACTTTTCTAAGGCAGGGAAATGTATCTCAAAACGAAAGAATCTGTTGGTGTTAAGTTTCATCATCTCCCAAGTGGATCAGACAATCTGTTCCATCATGCTGAAAAGTGTTTTACAATTCACAGAATTAAAGTACAATGGGATTAATAGTTAGTAATTACTGACTTGGTTTGAGGAGTTCAGGTGAATGTCTTGAATGTTCATCTACATTTTACTCATTTTAAGAAAAGGATGGTAAATCCACAAATGAGGCAGATGTTGCAGGTTTGTGTATGTGACATTCTTCACCCCCAGCTGTGAAAACAATACTGTACCTGTCATTGCTTTTGTACAGAATTAATGAAGTTTAAAAACATATCATATCCTCAGGAGTTGATGGACACATAATAATGCCTTATTTAGTTTCACAGAAGTATGACCCAGTTTCGTTCACACGTTGGCACCGCAGTGAACTACAGCGAGTGCAGCGTTTAATGCAAACAGGTGCCAATGCTGGAGGGCTTCTGTGCAGTTACCTGAATGGAAAACCCCTTCTAAACTCAGATGTAATAGCACAACTGGCTGTTACTTCATTTACAGTATGTACTGCTCACTTCAGGGTGCACCAGTCTTTCCAAAGGGTCCGAGAAACTTTTAAGGTCAGCAAACCGCCACATCGATCTTGCTGCCCCCACCAAGATGGTTGTTTGACTCTCCCTCTGTCCTCTCCCTCCCGAACGCACAGACTGTGTGCTGTGCAAAAGCTGTCTGGGTGCCGCTGGAGCTGCGGGACATTTCTGTGATCCAATATGATCACAACAGCAATGTATGAAGAAATGTATTCACTTTTTTTGCTCTGGGAGCTCCAACGTGCTGCCCAGCAGCCATGAGGAGGAGGACGGAGCCTGCACCTGGGGCAGATGCTTGAGGAGGGGAAGACATCTGGATCTCCTTCAGTTAGTGATGATGAGCTGTTGCATCAGCTACTATACATTACTCATCACTGGTAGAGTATCCAAAGCATCATACTGTGCCACAACACACTCATTACTAATGGAGATTATATACTCTAATGGAGACCAGAAGTGTGTACACAAAAGACAAATAGACCTATGATCTAATATCCTTATTTTAGTTCACTTACTAGCATGAAAATCTTAGTTTTGTCTTGCTACTGTTACGAAAAAGCTGCTTCTCCTCTCCTCAAAGTGAAAATAATAGTTGCTCAGGCAGAAAGATATGTTGCCACGTATCAAAATGGATCAATTTCTAATAATTTCATACTTTTTTGTTACTTAAGAAAATGTGGACAGAATGATACATATTATAATGCTCTTTCAAGTCTTTAAAGATGGAGGTTTCCCATGATACTAAAACATTAGCCATGCAGACAACTGGCAAGGTAAATACCGGTAAATACATTTGGTGGCTCCAAGTACCCACTAAAGCTGCTCTATCGCTCCCATGCCCAGCTGGACAGGGGAGAAAAAATATAACAAAAGGCTCGTGGGTTGATGTAAGGACAGAGAGACATCAGTCACCAGGTAACATCATGGGTAAAACAGACTTGGCTCAGGAAAACCAGTTTAGATTATTATCAATCAATTCAGAGTAGGATAGTAAGAGATAAAGCCAATCTTGAAACACCTTCACCCCACCACTCCCTTCTTCCTGGGCTCAGCTTCACTCCTGAGTTCTCTATGTCCTCCACACCAGAGGTGCAGGGAGACAGAGAATGGGGGTTGTGGTCAGTTCATCCCACGCCTCTGCCACTCCTTACTCTGCAGGGGAAGCACTCCTCACAGTCTTCCCCTGCTCCAGCATGGAGTCCCTCCCATGGCAGACAGTCCTTCATGAACTTCTCCAGTGTGGGTCCTTCCCACAGGCTGCAGTTCTTTACAAACTGCTCCAGCGTAGGTCCCTTCCCTTCCCTATCCCAGAGGTGCTACCACTGTCACTGATGGGCTCAGACTTGGGTCCATCTTGGAACTGGCTGGCACTGGCTCCATTAGACATGGGGGAAGCTTTGGCAGCTTCTCACAGAAGCCACTCAAGTCACCCCTGCAGGTCCACTGCTTACCAAAACCTTGCCACACAAACCCAATATAAAGTGGAGGTACCTCCTGATGGATAGGGCAACATTTTATATCTTATTCATGTCCTTTATCATAACAGTCTCACAATCACGGGAAGACTGATCTGCTGAAGACAGAGCTGGACTACCCAGCTCTTTGCCAAAGTGGTCTGGGCAGTAGTGGGGCGATGGTAGATGCTGGTGCTCAACAGCATGTTGCAACTCCATCCCTAACTATCTGGGGACAGAAATGGCTGCTCCTGGAGGAGCCCTGTCATTTTTCTCCCTGAGAAAGTGATTTGGAGCAAATGCTGACTGGAAAACTGCTGGTCATTTCTGCGGTAATGGGGTTTGATTTCCTCACATTTGCTGTTTGCAGTTCAACCTGCTTGTTCTCTCTGCTTTTGCCACTCTGAGCTGCTCTGTATTCTGCTTGCTGTTCTTATTTGTTCTGCAATATGGTTCCTAACTTCATGTGGTGTGTTTTTCTTCTTCCTGACAAAATATCTGAAACTTTTGGAGAAAGGAGAAAGAAACCCCAGGGATTTCTAACTAATGTGAAGAGAAAACTTGTGCAACTTTTTTGGTTGGCCTTCCCTGGAATTCGCTGTGCGTTAGCAGATCACTGAGATAAATGCTTGTAGCAAACAAAGACTGAGATATCAAAGCAATGGCATGAGTTTTATTTGCGTGTACCTATATTGGTGAATGCTTCTTACTGCTAATCTCCAGCAGTTCACCCAGAACAGTTGCTATGGCAGCTGAAGTTTCCCATGGCAGTCACTCAACATGGACGAGTCCTGCCGAACCCACTGATCGATGAGACACATTTTCCCTGTGCAATACAGCTCCAGGGGTTGCTGCTTGCATAAGTGGAAAAGGAAAAGCCCTGAGCTGACCAGAGTGGAGAGGAGCCTGGCTCAGCATTAATGAGAGTGTGGCATTAATGAGAGCGGCACTCAGCCCTGGCTGGATTCTGCCTGGCAGCCAGGAGCATGGCAGCCTCCTGCTGAGCTGCTCAGCACCACGAGGAGCAGGTGTCACCTTGTCCCCCCAGCAGCACCATCTTCCCATCACATCCTTCTTGCTGTATATATACACACCTCACCTCTGCGCCTGCCAGAAAAACATTGATCAGTTTGAGATGTACAGCCACGCCATGCAGACATGGCACCTGCAGTTCCTGGCCTTGTTCTTCTGAGCAGGACAAGATTTGTGCTGTTCCCTCTTTGGCTCTCCCTTATGTTGTTTGAACAAAACAGCAACCTCCTTTCAACTTCCTCAGTTTGATGAGTTATTTTAAACAAATTGTTTTTTTACAGTAATACACACTTCTGTTGTATCTAACTTAAGAGCAGCTCCAACCATTTCAAAAGCATTAGTTGAAAAATCCTTACAGTAGATGCTGGAGGTAAGCAAATAGTGATGGAGCCTCTGCAGAATGGGCAGGAAACTGAGGCACAGAGCAGTTATGTCTCTGCCCAAGTCGCAGAATTGGAAACAGTGTTTTGACTGCTCACTCCTTCTACTCTAGCCTCAAGGCAAGGACTTATTCCAGCCTCCTCCTGTTCAGCTTTTTGTGTGCTTTTCAGCAAAAACACAGTGCTCATTTTGAATCCAGCCAACTGTAGTTATTCCAGCACCAAATTACTTCTCCCTTTCCAGCCCCTAAATGTATTTCTTTTAATTGCAGAGGGCTAGACAAGCTCTCCAAGAGGTGGATTGGGTAGTGATGCTGGGAGACACTTGGTGTTTCTTCATTGCAAAATAACACGACTCAGAGGTCCCTGTGCAGCTTTCTGTGTCTGAAAGGGGGGATGCAGCCGTGACAGGGGGTTAATTCTCCCCTTGAGCCCATAAATCATGCATGTCAACTGGGTTTCTTAGCTCAGCCAGTACTGCAATAATGCAGCTACAAGACTGTGAAGACTTGAGCCAGGCTCTGCTCTGTGTGGGCTACTGTGAGCTCTGGGATCGGCGCACTGTGTTACATTAAGTGATATACACATGGCCAAAGATAAAAATATTCAAAATGTTCCCTTCCGAATATAAATAGGGAAATAAATGAATAAAGGAAATGTCTAAGCTAGTGACTGTGTGGGAAAGAGTGCATGTTCAATGGAAGATGCGTTCCCAACCAGCTTCTCCCCAGAGTTTGGCCCACTGGTTGTCCGGTTATCCATCAAGTTGCACTAGGGGAGGTTTGGATTGGGTATTAGGAAAAACTTCTTCATGGAAAAGGTTGTGAAGTACTGGAACAGTCTGTCCAAGGAAGTGGTTGAATCACTATCCCTGGAGGTATTTAAAAGATGTATAGGTGTGGAACTTGGGAGCACGGTTTACTGGTGGACTTGGCAGTGCTGGGTTAATGGTTGGACTCGATCTTAGAGGTCTCTTTCAAACTAAAGAATTCTGCTGTTCTATGATTCTGTGAAACAGCATCTCAGCAATATCCCGAGGAAAAAACACAGAGGAATTGAAATGCAGAGACCAAACCAGCAGCTCAAAGCACATTCACTTGGCACAAGGTGCTGTGTGGATATTAGCTGAGTCCCAAACCCAGTACGGCTGTGTCAGCTCAAAGCTGTGCTGACGTGCGTTGCATTGGGCTTGGTGCTGGTACGGAGCCATCCTGCTGCAGCTGCCTCCAGGCCTGGAGCAAGAGTGTCCCTCAAGGGCCAGCATCTCCAAACCCCACCACGTTGCCACAGCACTGCTGCAAGATCCCAGGAAGTCACGTGCATGGAAGAATATGCTGCGCAGGCCAAGTTTAGATGTACCAAACACTCTTCTAAAACTATCTCAGCATGTGAATTAGTTGAATTAAGAATACCAATAACTTTGGGTTCTGCTATTTTTTTTTTTTTTTTTAATGCTTTGAACCAGGAGTTACAATCTGACTCCATGTTGATCTCTAGCTCTAGTCAGCTGGACAGAGGACGCTGAGGCTTTTTGTTTCAGGAGAAAACACCTGTCTTCATAGTTTTGTTATAATGAAGATTACAGAGTGGATTCAAGTCTTTTAGGGTTGAAGTAGTTTGTTGTAGCTGCAGAAGAAATCAGGTGATGTTGGTTTATCCTGGAGGGCCACTCCACTGATAAATGCCTACTCCTGCCCCATACTGTCTGTTGGAGGTGCTGGGTCTGGGTTCAGACTAAAAGGTGACTTGGGCCTGGACCAGGACATCCTGAAGCAGTGCCAGCAAGGCTGCATGCTGATGGCACATGCTTTTATCCCCCATTTTCCTCAGCCATAACAAGAGAAATGCTGCATTTTCAAAATACTGAACTTCCTAGACCAGCTCTTCTTTATCTTCTTTTCTTTAAAGTAAATTGCTGCAAAGTGTTGATTGACAGGGGTTTTGAATATAGCTCTTTTCTTATCTACAAACCACTTACACTGTGGGCACTGCTTGCCTATTGCTCATTAGAAATAGATATTATCTATTTTCTGGAAACAAGGAGAAGTTCCGCAGACATGGCCCATGGTAGATTCAGTAATTCATCTGCAGCGAACATCATGTCTTTAATCAGTATTGTAGGCTGCATCTCACAAACGTGGTATCTTACGCCCTGGTAGCACTTAGCACATTTGAACTGCAATCTGTAGATGGAAATTGGTTATTTTGTGTGCACCAACCTTCAGAGAAGTTTCTTACAGCAGCTGCTGAAATGATAATATCTTCTAGGAAGATTATCATCAGCAGAGGCAGGTTGGTTGGTTCTACTTTGTTTATCTTCATCTGAACAAGGGAACAAATTCTCCAAAGCACAGCCAGAGATCTTATCAGCCAGAATTTAAGAGGCAGTGCCAGTTCCCTGGCACGTTTTTTGAGCTGCCCCCACACCAAAGCTCTGAGTGAAAGGTACTGGCCGTGCTTCCATTGCAAATATTTTAAAGCATAACTGTTAGGTAAATAGCCAATTTTTCAGTTCAATGGCTGAAGAAAGTGGTGGAAAAAATAGTTTTGGGATGAACTGAAACAGAGTTTTTACAGTTTCTATTGAAAAATGGAGTTTCCATGACTTCCCATTGTATCACTTTCCTTAAAGTCAAACTGAATTATTTCATTAAATACTTTGTGAGTTATTTAGATACTTGAACACCCTTTTTACCGGTCAGCTTTAAATAAGTCTAACGTTGCATGAGTGGTACAGGGAATCAGTGCCTGACTTTCAATGGACAGCATGTGTCCTCCTTCTCTTATATGGCCAGAGTTCAATGACCCAGGTCCTTTGTCATGGCCCCATGACACCTCCACAGCAATGCCCTTTTTCCTCTTGCACTCCTGCACCTTCTATCTATGATTCTCATCTTTCTCATGTCCTCAGATCCCTCACCAGTACTTCCAACTCCCTTCATGCCCCAGACATTTCCAAACTCCCATGCTTCCCAAATGCCCCAAATGTCTCTTACAGCCTCTCTCCTACAGGACTCTTGGCTTCGCTCCACTTTCCTAACACTTTTGTACAGATAGATACATATTTATATACAGACACACATATAGAAATGCTTGCCATGTTTTCCATGCACTCTACCTACTTTATTTAGCATGACAGATGATCCAGAAAAGGCAGGAAAGGAGGCATATCTGAAATGAGATTTGTGCGAACTTGGTTAACCAAGTGCTGTAAAGAGCTGAATCTCCTTCTTGGCTTTCCTTTAGTAGAATCACTGGATAATTTTTTTAATTCAGACATTAAACTTCAAAACACTTCTGGGAGTTTTATAGTTTTATGATGTTAGCCTTTGTTAAACTTGGTTGAAACTGGACAATGGGTTTAAAAGTTGTTGGAGAAGCGGATTGATAAACACATGGGTGGATAAGCAGAGTGGGAATGCCAAGAGACTGCTGTACTTTCCAAGACACACGACATAGCAAGCTGACCTTTGGCTCTCCCACAAAGCCCTGCCAAAATGCAGCAGCTCTCTCCTGACATATTTACATGGCACCCATCTCCATCACTTGCCCAGTCTGCAAGGACAGTCCTGTCGGGAGCAAACCATTACCATTCTTCACAAGGGACCTCACTTTTTGGGTGCATCATATTCAATACTGACAACTGAATGTTCAGAGATTTGAGAGGCATGTCTAGGTAAATTCCAGTTCTGGAAGTAGGTAGAAAATAGCTATAGGTAGCAAGCCAATGACGAAGGTATCCAAAGGTATGGATGTTCTGTATTTCTGAGTCTCCCTAGTTAGAATGTTTACTAGCATAGGGTTAAGGTATATGCATTTTTTTGTTATTGGCATTTGTCTACTGTCAGTTGAGCAGAAACCAATCTTTCTTATATACTTCAGCCATCAGTCATCCTCCAGATTCAGTTTTCAGTCAATTTTTGTCAAATATCTGCTACATGTGAGTCAATGATCTAGAAATGAAAAGTACCAACTACCTCAAACTGTCAAAGCCAGCCAGTTCACAAATTCCACTCCTATAAAAAGGCAGAAAACATTAACTGTACTGGACAAGTGATAAATTGCTGCATTCTTTTCCTGTTAAAAACAAAAGGAGTTGGTCAATGTGGCGGGCTATAGCTGTAACAGTCCGCATATACTTTTTATATGGTAACATTCACCTCCTCTTTCCAAGCAGCCTAAGAATGACAATACTATTTTCAACACTTGTATTGCTAATGTTTAGAAAATAATAGTAGACATAGACTAAAAAAAAAAAAATCCAGAAAAAAAAAAATCCCTTTAACTTCTGTTTTTTGTCTGCTTAAATGACGATACAATCTTTTTTTCCCCACTGTAATTATGACAACATAAATTTAGAAAGCACCTAGTATTGGGTTTATGAAAGTTGAAGGTCCTAAATAAAATTCAAATACAGATATTTTCTAAGGAGATGGGATATAAAGATATGCTCTATGCAAAGAGAGGGGAGAAAGACGGGGAAAAGCAAGAATAAAGGAGAACCAAGGTGGAACTGAGACACAGCCCAGGAAACCTGAAAGGAGAAGAAAAATGAATGTTTAATATTATTCATTAAAATGTCTTGTTTGAAAGAAATATACTTCCTCTCTCTGCAACTTTTTTGATGGGGACCTTAATTTACATCAGAAGACAACCTAACTATGGGTCTAGACAAACAAAGGCTGATAACTGTGATTTCAATGATATGCAGAGCTTTAGAGAACATTCTGAAGAATAATGAGGCAGAATGCAATGCAGCTTTAGCTGGGATGCGTGGTGCTGAACTAACCTGATGGGTTTTAGGTGTAGTTCCAGAATTTTAAAAAAATAATCTAAGTAGCACACAGTGTGCCATAGTGGGGACCAATGTCATTGGCCACCAGGATCTCTCATAGTACTCACCCCATTTCCCTGCCATGGTAACTGTCCCTGTGCTCCCGGTGCTCGGAAGGGTCCTGCATGTTCCTGATGCCCTTGCATGTACAGACACCTAAGCTTTAAGGCTTGTAAGAGCACACTACAAAGGCACTCAGTGAAGTGATAAGCACAGAAGCTGAGGATGGCACCACTGAAAGCATGTGTACTCACATCCATAGGCATAAAGTAAGGATTTGACTGGAAAGGAAAATAATATGAAGATGCCACTAACCCTTTCAGGTGAACCAAGTGGACCCAGACTCAGACTGTTGGTTGCTGTTTTCCTACTGGACCTCACAGCACCATGAACTTCCCTCCCCGGATTTCTCTTCATATTTCTTCACTAAGTCAGATCTAGTCTTTGCCTATAAATTAGGAAAATTGGTCCCTTCCGAAGTAGACACCCTGTGAGAGCCAGAGACCAAAGAAGAGTGGCCTTTGGACTTCCTCTTTGCATGCAGCAGCTCCAGCTTCTCCAGAGGTTCCCAGAGCAAAGGTCAATATTACCCTGTCCAAAGAAGGTTTTTGAGACTACTGTTGGATGAGCACATAATCTGTATATATCTGCAGGCACATTAACTGCATTGAAAGGAAATGGATGAGCTTCAGTTGGACTTGGGAAAGAAGGTGACACCTTGGCAAATTGTTTGTGACCAGGATCTTATATAGAAATTACTCTGAAATATGAAATCCTATCCGTTCATGCTGTAATCCTCCGTACTTAGCATTTTTATAACATTTTATACCTATATTTGTGCCTGAGTACAACTTTACTGCCTCTAACCTTTGTGAGAACTGCTTGATAGATGAGCAGACACAGGCTCGGATGTCAGCTGCTCACTAATGTGTAAATGATTGATCGGTGTATAAACCTGCTCATCTTCTGGCACCATTGTAAACATACAAATTCTAATAATTTCACAAAGCCCTTTTAGGGTTTTATTTAAGATAAGCTTTTCAGTCCCCTTTAGGAAAATAGCTGGGCTGATGGTTATATGGGAAGATTTATTGTACTTAATAATACATCATCTTTGTCCATATGGGCTAAGACTTAACATCTACAGAGCAGCAGGGAGCATACTTACAAAACTGAGGCAGAACAAAGGAGGGCAGTTTTGTTCTTTAGACAGCTACTGCCGCTGCTTGGAAATGCTGAGGCCACGTGGCAGCGAATGCTCAGAGGTTTTCAGTCATCATTTTAAATTCAACAATAGGATGCTGCAGGCTGCAAGGGCACAGAAATTCCCCCTTTACACTGATACAAATTTTTATTCTCCCAGAGCAAAGTTGCTGCTTACCCATTTGGCATTACTTCTTTCTATGTTGTGAAATCCAGAATTTTTACCAAGGAGGCAAACACTGCTTTTGTGACTGTTTCTCTAAGTGCAGCACTTTTATACTTTGCCAGCATGGCTTCTGTACTGAATTTCCAATCAACTCTTTGACAATGTTTTCTGCTTCTTAACATTTGAAGCACGCTGAATGATTTCTAGCACACTTCCACTTTCTCTAGTAGACCAGTATTTGTCTCTGCAGGATATATGATGTCTGATCTTTATTGCTTTATCAGTTTTATTTGCAAGGGGTCAGGCAGTTGTTATTGTCAGAGTGCTATGATAGTTCTTCAAAGGAAATGTGGATGTATTTGATACACATCAAACATTAAAAAAACCTGAAAAATGTTGTTTGAAACTCCGTGCTCGAGAATTAGTATAAGTAAGATCCATATAATTAAGATTCATGACCATTTAAAAATCGTATGAATTACTCTAATGGCTAAAATTTACTCCCACCTTCTAAAATTCTTACTGATTTCACAGGATGAAGCCTGACTCCCTCCCCTGCATAATCATGTCCAACATGCCAAGTGGAAAAGATTTGAGGATTTTGGTTCAATAATCCACTTAAGAATAAAAAGAACAGTAGTAAACATTTTGCATAAAATGAGTCAATTTTAGTTACACCAATCTAATTTGCCTTCTGAATGTGCCCTTTTTGAAGTAACCATTAAATAATGGAATTATTGTACCCTGTAGAGATTCCAGATGCATCCATTTTAGCAGGCATTTACATAACACTGCTATTTTTCTCAATTCTTATCCACTGTGCACGTATCTTTCACATATATTGCAATGGTAGAAATGTAGAAGTACAGCTAATCTAGTGCCTCTGTGTACAGGAAGCTAGAAAAAATCCTTTACATGTAATTGCTGGAAGTAATGCTGGATTTACTGGATTTACTCAGTATTTCAAGACTGTCCACCTGAGTTGTCCACCTGTTAGACCCTACAGGGCATTCAGGGTCTCTGGCTGTACCAGACAGGGGGGAGTATTCATATGGCAAAGCCCTACCTTTACTAACTGAACTATCCACAGGCAGTGAGAGGTCATAAAACCCTGGAAGGGTGCAGAAGTAAAACAAAGTTATAGGAGACACAAAATGCCCTGACACTGTTAGTTCTAAGAACTGGACCTATGTTGGTGTGCTTTTGTGTCTGAATTCAGCACACATCTAGAAAACAAAGAAGGGGGCTCCTGGTGTCCTCACCTTCCCATCTTCTCACCTCCTAGTGAGGAAGGAGGAGATAGACCTACAACATCCAGATTCTCTCCACATTGCTGTGAGCCAGTGGCAATGTCTGTTTTCTCTCTCACATGCTGTGGTGAAGAGGACCAAGGAAATCTTCATATGTGTTGCCAAATGGCTCATTCTGTAAGCATGATCAGATGCCAAATGATACATCAAGGAGTAAGAAACACAGCCCCACACTGAGAGAGCACGGAAAGCCAGCTGAGCACGGGCTGGAGCGGTGCTGCAGCCAGAATGGCTACTGAGTGTCTTGGCTGCAGAAGAGGAAACACCTAGCAGAGGCAGAGGGGTTGTAACACCTCTGGGCACAGCAGAGTTTGAACAGCTCCCGAAACAGTGTCCAGCTATGATTCCACATTTTACACAGCTGTAGGGGATTCAGGCCATCCTACAGCCTGTGTGATACTGGAGAGAATTTTAAATGGCCATGTTGATCCTTTCAGCCTCTATCAGGCACAAAGTCATACAAAAAGCAGGGAGTTTTGGTTTCAGCTTGCACATAGTAGAGAATAACAATACACTCAGTGATTAGGAGAGAATCACCTGGGAAGAGGAACTGAAGGAAATAGCATATAGGGACGAGGGTCTGTCTTATGTCAAATGCTGTCACCCAGAAGGGTGCAAATGCATGGAGATAAAAAAGCTAAGATGAATAATGTTGTGCAATGATGTCCTCACCCCAGCTCATTATCATCCTGAAGATTTTTAGATTTACAAAACTAGGCTGAAGGTGGTTTGTAAAATCAAATGTGCTGTGCTTTTGTAAATACATTTAATCAAACGGGATTGCAACTAAACATCTATTTTCAGTTTTACCATGTCTATTGAGTACACTTCATGCTAAATGCCCTTGAACTAGGTGCATAAAAATATTTATGACAGCTGGAGTGCTTACATGCCAAATGTCTGAAAGATGAAACATAATAACATGGACCATGTGATATGAATAAAATACTTTTTTAAAAAACATGAATTAAGAAAAAAATATCCTCCATGTATAAGACACAGAAAAAACTTTGTTAAAATACCTTTGTATTACAATTTTGCTTGTTTTCTATTGTGTACATTTCTAGCAACTATTACACACCTATAGAAATCTGGAGTGCTTTACTCATGAATATCCCTGTTTTCTCTTCTGCTTTGTTTTCTGGTATTCTATCAAGAAAAACTTTACAGACATATCACAGTCAACAGACAAAGACCTCAGCAGAGCACAATGTTAACTTTCAGTTGAAGCAACCTTGTGCAAGGCAGAGTCATTCCAGAACCAAGGAACTAAAACATATATATGCCCTAGTGTGATCCTGTGCCAGGGCTGGGCTTTCCAGGCATCCAGGGAGAGCTCAGTGAGAACAACAGACTGGAGTCCACCAAGCTTGTTATTCAGGAGAAGATGAGAGACTCAAGAGAAAGTCCGGATTAACTCTGTAACTGGTCCAGAAATAACATGAACAGTTTCAAGGTTTCAGACTAAAACCATATAACAAAGACTGGCTAAAAAAATCTACACTGTCAGCACCTAACAGGCCAACTTCTATTTGTTGCTGTAGTAAGTTGTACCTGTAACAGAAAGCAGGAAGAGCCAGATATCTCAAATATCTCATTAGGTATGACTTAAATGTCTCATTGAATGTAAGTTTGGGGAACAGGGCTGTTTGCCTTCCTTTCATCTGGATTTTTTGATAGCTCCTTTGTTCTAAAGCTACTGATAACAGTGTTTGTTTCAGTTGACTCTATGTCCAGAAAGGGATAGTTTGCCTGCATTTATTTTCAGGTGTTTGCAGATAGAAAATTATTCTAGCATCATGAAACCGCTGAAGGAAGTCTCAACAAATTCACAGTGGAATGAGATATTGAAACTAATGACTTTTAAAATGATGACAAAGATTTCCAAAAACATTACTGGAACTTGCTTCAAGAAAGAACAACTACAGCTCAGTGCTACGGGCTTCCTCTGTGTGTGAGGCCAAGACATTAGGGTTGGTAGAAATACATGGACAGCCCAGGTAGCTCTTGGAAATGGTATGCTGGACTGGGCAGCAGAAATGTCCTCTAGATCAGCTGTTCCCAGTCATAGTCCAGATTCTTGGCACAAGCCTGCCTTTGTTATTTTGTCTGCATGAACACTTTGTCCAAAAACATTTTATGCAAGAGCAACTGAGTCACAAGTTCTCCCATTCTCTGATATTCCTCCTACAAACATGGTTCCTGTCAGTAAGGAAGAGGGATAGTGGGATATTATAATCTTTCTGTGTGACTAGCTCTACTTGGAATGAAATATGTGCCAGCTATTTCCCTTTTATATTTCTACGTATTGTGAAGTATCTCTGATTTTTTTGTTCAAAGTTCAAACCTCCATTTCCAATTCAACCACTAGTGATGGTACAGTCAAAGTTGTTGCCTCTTAGCTCAGTAAATACAGTCTTGCTTGTAATAGGGCATAGAATTCCTTTCAAGTTAACAACACAGGTCTCCAGATCTGTCCAGGCTCATTATGGACTTGTCTTGACCAGCCTGGAGATTTGTTGGTGGCTTGTAGCAGTACTGTCTAATTACTTTATTCCCCACTCCCATGCATCATCCCACGCTGCTTGGTAACACTCAACCCTGCTGTGGCTCGCTGTGCTACAGAACTTTCAGCTGGGCACAGAGTCCACATAATGCATTGAGTTACCTATGCCGTTTTTAAGAAGAATTTTTTGAGGCTGCCTTTTTTTGCTATCAGCTTGCCTTTAAGTTCTTATCCTTTCAGTCCCTCCTATCATGAGCTCATTAAATGGAATCATAATTTCTTTAACTGAGCTATTGCATGAGACTCCTTACAGAGGATAACAGCAAGTGGGATACATCTTTCTGTGATACAGAGAGCAGTTCACTGTGTTTTTCCTTCATTAATCAGTGGGGAACTAGGACTCTTTATTCATGGCCTCTGACTTCCTTAGCTAAGTAATTAACGCATATGTTTAGGACTAATTTTACTTTCTCATTATAGAAAGTAGAGCTGGAAAGGAACTCTTGGATCAGCTGACGTATCAATCAGCACTACTGCAAGATTGACCTTTATTTAATAAGGTATTTTAATCAGCTTTCAACTTTTAGTTTTGATGTCTCATTTGCTTCCCCTTAAGAGTATCATCATTTAGCATATTGGTAAAGCATATTCTTGATAAAACTTTTATAAGGGCTTAGTCTTGGAATACATACATTAATAATAATTCCACCATCTCTTGCCTTTTTTAATTCATCTTTCATCGCTGAACCACAATGTATCTTATCAACAAAGTCAGTCTCATTCCTCCCCATTTAAAACACAGAGAAATGAAAAAATCAAATGATAGATCCAGTAAAAGAATCAGGAATCAGCTATTCTGAACACTGCTCCCATGCTTTTGACTTACTGCCATGCAATAAGAAACGAAAAATCTAAGTAGCTTCTTGCATACATATGCACGTGCTTCTCACACGCTTGTAAACACAAAAGTAGACATTTTCAAAAGGAAGACCTGGAATTGTCTTGTAAGTTTGTATCAAAGAACCCTGACTTCTGCTCTCACTTCCCCATTTCTTCCCTTCAGTTTCTACTAAAACCTCAAAAAATACTTCATTGTTAGAGATCACAGCTGGAATCTGAGAACATTCAACTTAAGGAGAGAACATCCTCATACCAAGGCAGGCAGTGTCCTACACAAAATACTGTAGGCTGCTGTGAAGGAGGGAGCCAAAAATCCTCTGGCTGGAGCTGTTCTGTGTCATGTGACAGAATTCAATATACACTGGGCAAAAGAGTGCACGACTCTAAAATACTGCAAAAGAAGATTCTGTATTTGCTCCAATGCCTGTTCATACACTCCTTGAATAAAGCTTCATACCGTGGGCATACATCTTCCAGCAGTGCTATGAGTATCCTCATTCTGCAGAGATTAAGTTCTCTCTGATGCGAAACACAATGAAATCTCCATGTTTATCTTATATTTTTTTAATAATATTATATAGTTGAATATTTATATAGTTGAAATCACAGGCAAATGGTTGCCAATATTTAAAGAAGGAAATGTGTGTGTGGGGAATGTATAAAAAAAAAAAATCTGTTAGTTAGCTTCAAGTTGTTTTTAGATGAAGTATGTCTTGTACTGCTTGCCTACTGTTCTTTTACTTGGAGCTCCTTGTAGCTTATTGTGGAGGTGATACCTGAAGAAAAATGGATTATAACTGAACAATGAAATTAACAAGTGGATCTAATTGCAGTTGTGGTATGATAGATGAGCCATTTATTGGTTGAACCTGAAAGAGAGCATGTCAGCTCTTCGCAGCTGTGGCAAAACTCCATTCTTGGCTGATGTGGCACAGGATCAGGTTTTGAAGATAGAAATGAGGGCCAGGAACTCCCAACCTGGAACTCATGACTGTGGGCTTCAAAGAAAAGCCTGGTTTTTCCTTTGAAAAGGAGGGTATTTCAACAGTTCTTATTTTGAGGCAAGACATAAACCTTTTGACGTAGTTTCAGATTCCTCTGACCACCTGCATATGGTCAGACCACCACCAAATGCATGTGGTGGGCTGTCTATAGTTATGCATCACAGATCACTCCCCAGTGAGTTTCTTCCACATTTGCCTTCTCAAATGGGAACTCAAGTGGTCTACTTGGTTCTGAATTTATAATTCCCTTAAATGCTTTGACATGGAGCCACACACCAAAGGAGCAACAGTCTGAAGTGGGTGACACTTAACTCTTTAAAAAGGAAGCATAGAAGGAGACATGAAGAGAAGTACCAGTCTAAAAAAGGCAACAGAGTAACAGAAATCTTGCATTTTATTTTTGACAGTATTTTTAATTTTGTAATGTGCATGCTAACTGAAATGAAAACATGCATACACTGACTTTTTATGTTTCATGAGGAGTGGTGGGTACAGATCTTCACAAAAAAGGGACTATATAATTATATTGGACAGAGAACATGAGTATACAAGGGCATACATGTTGTTCCGCCTGGATTTATTCTCCTTATCACTACTGTTCTGATGGTAATTCTTTTATGCATCGTAGCTATACAGGAAAACTTAAATTGGGTATCAATATTTGTGTTTATTTACCTAATTTTGAACAAGTTAGCCTGAATGTTTGTGAATTCCTGCCATATGAACTACATGCTGATAAGCAGGGCTTTGCAATTTTGGAGTGGTTTGCACATGCCTTGCAATCTGAGCTATTTTCCTTTTGAAGAATGACAGCTGATGTGCACCCTGTCATGTTGTCCCTCCATGGGACAGGTGAGCTGCTGGTCTCCTGTCACTCAGCTAGGGCTTTTGCAGAAGGTTTTCTGTTGCAGCAGTGACAATGTGGGTAGGCTATTCCTGTTTACAGAAGGTGATTCTCTAGCCAAAGGTGTGCAAATCTCCATGCCATACTATTTTTTTTTTTTAATTTACTTTGTCAACAAAGAAAGCACATTCCCTCAGTTTCTGTCTTTTTCATGTTTACTCTGCAGTGCCTGCAGCTCAGGCAGATGCATGGAGCCAGCCTTCTACAACCTGGAGAGAAATTAAGGTGTAAAAGTCAACCAACTGGCAAGTCCTGGCTTGGGCATCCTGCACTGAGCTCTGTGAAGAGCTCGCTGCAATGTGGCTGTTGGGAGAGATGTGGTAGCCTGAGTCCATGTAAGTTGCAATCACTGCAAAGTAGATGAATCCCTCACATCTCCCAGCTCCTTTTATCTATTTCAGCTCTAAGATTGTAACTCCTGGAAATTTTTACTGTAAATATCTGTGACCATATGAGCCCCAAAGATGAGTCAAACGTTAGACACAAAGAGCTTGTGAAGCTGTTCTATCCACAACTGTTCACAAAGTGCATTATCCACCTGCTCTGACTGATACTACTTAACAGAATAGTGTCTTCTGAATGCTTCTGTATTTACCACTCATGACGCAGACCATATTAACACTTTCTACCATAAACGTAACTGCCTCGCATTCACAATTTCTTTTGGAAACTTCTCCTTTGGAGTCCTCACCCTTTGGTCAGAACTTTAATTTTATGTCATTAAGAAATTACAGTTCAAAAAGTTAAATCATGTAATTGCACAACACATCAAGGTTTATGCCTGATGTTGATGGCTCACTCAAAATGGTGTTGAGGAAGTTTAAAGCTAAGATGAATTCTGACTATTTTTGTTATCACCCTGCATACCATTAGTTTAATGACATACAGGCCTTTAAGTCATAACCATTAGTTCCTATAAATTGAAGAAAACCATGCAATACTGTTCTCTTCCCTCCTTTTGCTAATGGCATAAAGATAATGGGAAAGTCTTTTTATAAATACATTTTTTTTTTCAAAAGGCAGTTTTTAAAAGGAAAAAGTAATGGATTATTGTGTAAAATTTGCATGATTAGGAAACTGCTTTAAATAGACTATAACCTGAGGAAAGCCTGCCAAACTTGAGTTATATTTCTCAGATGTGAAAGCCCCATGGTAGTTTACTCTCACACTGAAGAAATTAAGAAATGAGTAAGCACTCATTTTTATAATGTAGTGAAAAAAGCAAACTTTCATTTACAGCAAAAATACAGTCATCTTCTGCCATGACTAATTTTAACAGTCAAATTCCTTTCTTACAAGCATTCATTAAACTAGGTAAATATACAGAACTGTGGGCATTTTGATTGTGGGCATCAAAAGCACAGAGCAGGTGGACAATTCAGCATGGTAAGTCTACAGAGAAGCACAGCTTTTTCTTTTTCATTCATCTCACATTTTTACCATCCTGTTGTTTTCCATATACATTTAACTGTTTCTCTGCCACCAATGGTCAGAGACAGGTACTTGCTCAGCTACCACAGACTCTCATTAATAAGCCTGTGGAAGCTAATCTTCATCAAAGCCTCCCGACGGAACTATTACATGATTAAGAAAACAACTGCCCAGATGTCTGATCATTGCCTAATAATTTCTTGTCCTTGAAGTTTTTTTCCCCATAAATGAACACTGTTGTGACTCTCATACTTAATTTGTATCTTACCCCTACTGAGCTACTGCATAATGTCATCTACATGCAGCAGAGGACGAGCTGATGGGGCAAGTAGAGGTTCCTCTCAGGTACAGTGTTGAATGCTCCCCAGGTGCATTCTCCTGTAAAGCCATGATGGAGCCACCACTTTCCCTTAAGGGGACACTTTAGTTATCACTGTCTACGGGATGTCCACACCAACATCACCATGAAGAGGAAGGAGTCACTGGGATCCCACCCAATGGACAGCAATGACTATCCAGCCACAGTTTTTGAGCCCGGAAGGCACCAGCAGCACAGAGATTCTTCCCTGAGAAAGGGATGTTCCTTATCCATATGTGCTAATCCAGAAGCAGAAGACAACATAAGCGTGAAGGCAGTTCTCAGGCAGATGAGGAGGGGGAAGAAAGGATGGGAGCATGTCTAATGTTCATTGCTACTTGTTATGAGGACTTTGACTTCACACTGTAAGAGCAGCTTGGAAAGCTGAGGGTAGTATTGCTTATATCCTTAGTCTTCTTGTCTATATGGAAGGCGTGCTAGTGATATTTGCATATGTCAGTTCTTTGGCATCCTGACCATTTCCAAGAGATGCATGGTTACTCTGCATGTAGCCTAATGCTGATGAGTAGTTCTCCACTATCTCTTAACCTGAAAGGGGACAAAGGGACACAGTTTATAGGGTAAGTGTCAAAGCCCTCATGTGTGTTTAGGGCTGGGGCTCTGCCTGGCAGCAACATATGCAGATGGGGAAATGCTGGGGGGATTTAGACTTGCCCTGTTGTTGCTTAGCAGAAGCTTTTCATGAAAGAGGGGAGAGAATGTCCTTTTAGAAGTCAAGTTCACTCTTTTTCTTTTAATTTGAAAGACAGTTTAAAAAGTGGTGATCATTAGGCTTGACTGTGAAGGGCAAAGTGGGGTAGGTCCCTTTTTGTTGAGTTCTGGTTTGTCTTGAACCCAGTGGTGTGATATGTTTCTGTGTTTAATCCAAGGAAATTGAGCTGCTGAATGATTTTTTTCTGACATGCTGAGGGCCAAACGTTCTGGCAAGGCCCTGTGCCAGTGATGTGAGAGGTGATGAGGCTCCAAAAGCTGTTTTTTCTCACACGGTGCCAAAACAGATGAGTTTCTTTGATACAAGTAGTTGTTGAGTACATGAGCTCTGTATGGTGTAGACAAATCAGACACAACGGCGATGCCAAAAGTACTTGTGGCGTAGCTGTGAATGCCTCTCTGATAAGTATTGTAATTTTCAAGTGCAGATGAATATTATCCTTACAAAAGGGCCACAGGGACAGTTCTTCAAACTGATGCCCTCACTTTACCTGCAGAACAGATGTACACATGCAATTGCAAGTGACATACCCTTTCCTAAACCCACAACATTAGTATGCTCCACCAGGTCTGGAATAGTGTGTAAAGTTCAATCTTCAAGTCCATTTATCTTTGAGCTGAGGGTGCTGACGGCAATCCAGCAAGCAGGGGCCTCTGTGCTGGTGCTGTCAGGTATGCAGATAATGGTCCTTCTGGAGCAGGACTGAGATCAGCTATTTTTGTATAACACAGGCTCCCAAACAGCTTTTGATTTCCAATCCAGTGGTGAAAGGCTCCTAATATCTCTGCTAATATTAGAAGCAACCTACAAAATTACAAAGGTGGTGGATGAGTTGAATGCAGAATCCTGCACTTGGAGACAGTCAGTGAAACTAGCAGGGGATCAATTTGAAACAGATAAAAGGAAGTACTTCTTTAGCAGTCAGTAGTGAGCTTCAGCCACGTAGTGCTGGAGAAGCTGACAATATCAGCAGGTTTAGAAGGGATTAGACAGATCCAGGGACAACTGGCCCATTAAAAAGACAAGGCAGGGACGTGGCCTCTGTGGTATCTATCACATCAGATACTCAGCTGGGATGCTGGGGGAGCACAAGGGGAAGGGGCTGCAGAAATAAGCCAAGCTTGCACACACTTACAAAAAACATCTCTCTTCTCACAACTGCGTGATAAAACTACTGGTCTGAGCCATTTTCACAATCTAGAAATGTGTTTTATCCCCATTGTACTGCATGAATATTCAGTTACTACGCCATCCTAGATTCCCGTGAGCTGACTAATGAGCTCAAAGCAACACAATCAAACAAGAACCAGGAGTCTTCTTCATTCCTGGCTCTGATCCTTAGTCCACTGGTGCTTTGCATAACAGGCAGTCCCATTACACATCTCACTGCCAGTCCCCAGCACTCCCCCCCTTACTGTGGACTGTGCTAACAAATACACCATATCACAGACATTCGCATTACAATGCAAAATCCTAAAGGAACCAAATGAACAAATCTTTCATGGGGTACAGGAAAAGATGGAGACAGTGAAACTTGAATGGTAATGAAATACTGTACAAGTGAGTAACACAATAACGTCACATCTACAGCTTTAAAATCTAAGTCATGCTCAGTGCAGCAATTATGGCAATTTCAAGCTTTCTTAGATTTTTGGAGGCTGAAAACCAAAACTTCCTCTTGCCTCTTGCATTTATTCTTTCCCAGCAATGTAGGAAGTAAGCCAGCATGTCAACTTTTAAGCATAAAATAAAATGAAACTGATTATTGGTTTTAAGCAATTGCCCTCAAGGCCACCCAACAATAGTGTTTCTAAAGCAGTCCTACCTTTGTTTTCCAACTTGAGCTCCTCTGCTAGCAAGCTGTCTTGTCTGTTTCCAAGCACAAATGCCAGAAATGAGAGGATCAGGGCATCCAAGATTCCAATAATTGCCAGGATATATGCCCAGCGGACTGAACAAGCCCCCAGCGTGTACTTGTCTGTCTTTTCACCACACATCCGTTTTACCTCATCTGAATCCCAGCCATCAGGAAAAATCATACAACCCAGGACGAGACAGGCAGCTTGGAGAAAAAAGAAAAGGAGAACAATGGGATAATGAGACGAAACTTTCATTTTGATGAGAACCTACACAGTTATCATTAAAGCAATGCACTTTTTCATTTGGAGCCTCAAAGCTAGGCTACTAAAAAACAAGTCACAGAATTACATACTGTGATTAAGTATTTAATACAAAAACCTGATATACAGTATCAATTGCACACCTTGCTTAAAAAAACCTATTACATCCTGAGTCCCTGGTTAGGTTTTGTATCACTACAATCACATTTTTCTGGTGAGACAGATTTCTTCATTTTAATATGAAATGATCACACAAAAACAAAAGGACAAAATGATTAATAACCTGGATATTCAAAGGAAACACTGAGTTACTGTCAAAGGGTCAAGCAAACCAACCAGGTTAAAACAGAGGAAAAAAAATACCGATCATTTCTGGTAATCTAAGTTCTTGTAATACACATAGGTAATAGAAAGGGATTTTTTTCTTGTCAGTTGGCAGTACCCCTTAAACTGAAATATGTTTTATGCATAAAATTCATACTCCTCAAAACACAACTAATGACACTGTTCTGCTAGGAAAAATAAGCTATCAACATTGCTGTCAGCTTCTGATCTGATTTACCTGTGGAGCCAGCCCATGACATCTCAAACACAAAAAAGTGCTGATCCTTTTAACACCAAAAGAAACATAAAGCTTTTACCTGCATGGAAAGACAGCCAACATCGATCACTAGCTTTGCTGGGTAGGGGCAACTGTACTGTGGCAGGGACAGAGGCCACAGTTGTTTACCTGTTCCCATGGGATTCTTCCAAGAAGATCCCCAAAGCAGATAAAATTAGCTCTCCTGAAGTTGTAATTCAAGCAGCACACCATTTCTTGAGGCATCCTCCACTACCTATGACAAGAAGCTGTGATGAAGGCTTTCCAGGAACCTCCTGGACTGTTTGTGCTTTGCTGTGTTTCTTCTCCAGCAGATGTCAGGGTAGATAAAGTCCCCCACAAGAACCAGTTCCTGTGACTTTGAAACTGCTTCAAGCTGCCCGTAGAAGGCCTCCTCCCCTTCCTCCTCATCAGGTGGCCTGTAGCAAACACTCACAACAATGTCACTCTTACTAGTCTGCCTTTTTGTCCTAACCCATATGCTCACCATCCACTCCAAGACAGACTTTAATACATCCCAAGTGTTGCCTTACATAGCGGGGCACAGTGAGTGAGGCCAGTGCCTTCCTGGTCTGACTCTCCTAAGCAGTGTGTAGCCCTACATGACGACATTCCAGTCACATGAGCTATCCCATGCCTCCATCATTGCAATCAGATCAAAGCCCTGTGACTGCACATGGATCTCTAGTTCCTCCAATTTTTTCCCCATAATGCATGTGTTGGTGTACAGGCATTTTATAGAAGTATTTGATTGCGTCAATATCCCAGTAGGGGTGCAAAGGGACGCCCCACAGAACCACACCTGCCTTGTGGTTACGTCTTTGTCTGCTTGTGCTTGACTGAGGTAGTCTCATCCAAGCCTCCTTTTGTTACTAGTGTGGTTGCTATAGTTCTCTCCTTCCCACACCTTAACTCTGTCAAGCCTGGCTGTCTCCCTGTTCCTCTTCAAATCTAGTTTAAAGCTCTCTCGATGAGCTCTGCTAGCTCCTGAGCTAAGTTCCTTTGAGACAGGTGGGATCCCATTTGTTGCCAGCAGGCTTGGTGTTGTATAAACTGACCTATGATCAAAACCCCCAAAATTCTCCTGGTGACACCAGTCTTGTAGCCAGGTAGAGTCATCTTCAGCAGGAGAAGAAGTAAAAATAAAGTAACAAAAGAAAAATATAAAACAAATTATTATGTTGAATGGGTTAATTCCTCAGTTTCTATTGCACTGAAGAGAATCAGAAAATCCATATGCTTTCAGTAGTTTTCTGTACTGTCTTTTCTAACTTGGAAACAAGCACATTTCCAGCACTAGCCATTCTTTCTTAGCATAGCTGATGAGATACAATGGATCCTAAACCATCTTTAACAGTCTTAATGTTATATTGATGCACTGTGCTCTAAATTGCAGGTAAATGTGCTAATTGAAAAGAACACATTGTGCGGCTTTTGGCCTTTTAAGCACTTGTTGATCCAGACCTCTGCTTGTAAACCACAGTTGATATACCAAGTATCTCTTCAGCCAACAGCTGCTCTCACTGTGGAAACTAAAACAACTTTCTTGTTTTTTCTGGACAAGCACAAGCACTGTCAATTTGCATACCTCTAATGTCCAAATAAAAACAGACCTACACTGAATCAGCAGGATGAAATAGTGGAAAAGAGATGTGTAAACAGAGCTCAGGAATGCTAGTTTCCTTTTGACAGCTACACAATCACTGTAGACAAGGCCTTGAAAGCATGTCTGCAGAAAACATCTGACATGGAATAAAAGCTGCACCTAAGGCATTTGAAAAATTCTTCCTGAACAGTTCATTCACGTGAAAATATAACAGCTTATGATACTTTCAAGGACAAATAGATCAGAAACAAGGACGATTAGGTAAGGACCAATCTACACAGAACATGCAGGTTGGACAAATTGTTAATTGCCTATTGCCTGCCTTAACTCATTTACACAACTACATAAGATCTTCCAAAGATCTTAGAGACAAACTGTAAAATAATTTGTTTCCTTGAGCTGGTTGCACACACTTCCAGAATTTTTTTTTTTTTCACAGTCAACACGTAAGCATTGCCCTCACACTTGCAAGGAACTCCACTGAAGTGATGCAGCAAATCTGCAAATTTATGGTGTTCACAAAAATGTCCATATTTACCCAGCTAACTGTGGACAACAGTTCTCTTTACTATCTAACAGCAACTACCAAAGCCAGTTTACTTTTATTAATTATCTTCAACATAAGAGGAAGCTTAATGCTCAGTTAATGATCAATAGACATGGGATTTTTCTGCTAATTGTCCATGAATAATTAGCAAATACTGACATCTCTGTGGTTTTTTTATTCCATAGCAGATCAAACATGTTCTTAGTACTTCCTAAGAGTAATTTAACTTTGTTCTTTTCCACCTAGGTAATAAAAAAAAGGACCGTTATCTCAGGAATTCAGTGCACTGCTTCCCAGCTGTGTTCCTCAGATTTCCAATTAACTCATCTTTCCTGAATTCTGTTCCTGCATGCTTTGATATACTTGCTTAACTTTCTGGAGTCATTCTGTTGATTGCAGTTGGACTTCTCTTGGTAATAAGACACACAGGTAAATGGTGAATGGACCAGATTCCTTCACATAAAGACAGTTACCAAAGAAGGGATATTATTTTCTCATTTCCCTATACAGTTAAGATGCTTTCTACTTGATGACTACTTGGTCAACATCTCCAGATGCAGGAATAATACCTTACTTGTAAAGCTCAACATAAGTAAGATTAGTCAACCTTGAGTCTTTATTTTGCACTGAATGCCTTTAAGATTATAGACTTGCTCAATAATATGAAACATTTATCAGGTACAAGACTGAAAAGACAGGTATGAAATCCACCCACAGATCTACTCTGCATTGCTAGAAATTTTTACATTTAAATCCTTCTAAAGAGGATTAGAAGATTTTTTTTTTCCAGAAGGAAATTACTTTCAGTTTTAAACAAATTTGAAAAATGGAAATTGTATGCAATTTCAGTGAAACTGCTAAGAGATGATTTTATAAAACAAACATGGGTCCCATATCACTGTCTAAAATTCCACTGTCTCTAATAGCATTGTAACTGAACTGGCAATGTAACAAAGGCTACTACTGTTTTACTACTACATAGTAATAGTGTTCTAATGAATTCAGAAACTTCTGGATTTGAAAAGTTCACCAACTGAGTTAAAAGACTTAAAAATTATCAGTTCCTACAGAATTTTTGATTCAAGTAAGGCAAAAGTTAAATCTATATCAGTTGAAGGCAGTCTTCTATGTGTGATCTGAATACATCAGACCAGCATCACCGTCCTGAGCCTGCAGACAGCCCAGCCTAGGACCTCTGTAGCTAATCAAGACCTTCCATGACAAGCAGCAGGGGGCAGTTGATAAATGACTGACTAGTATTACTGACACCATTCAGAACCATTTGGGCAACTGCAACACTTAGAAGAATCATATCCACAGCATTTGCCCTTTGCTTGCTTGAGAAAGCTCATGGAACGGTTTGGATTGGAAGAAACCTTAAAGATCATCCAGTTCCAACCCCTCTGCTGTGGGCAGAGACACCTTTCACTGGATCAAGTTGCTCAGAGCCCCATCCGATCTGGCCTTAAACTCTTCCAGGGATGGGGTATCCACAACTTCTGTGGGCAACCTGTTCCACTGCCTCATCACCCTAACAGCTGCTTTCTCCTCCATGCTGGAGTCTTGTGAAGCTTTTCAAGCTTTTAAAAAACAATTAATAAACAGTGGTTAAACAGACCTTATATATACTTGCCTGTCCTCTTAAAAAGTTTTTTCTCACGTGAACAGCTAACAGAAACTGCCATGTGGTTTTTCTTTAGGGCTCTGAGTGACAAGACAAATTATTCATACTATGAAAGAGAACCCAGGACTTTTACCATGAAAGGATGCACGTACAACACTTTCAGAGATTGGAAACAGACACTGAACTGTTGCTGGCACTGGCAGACTTGTGACTCCGATCAAGCTAATATTATCACAGCCCATGCTCTGTGCATGAGCTCAAATGGTAATTAGCAAACAAGTAGTTCACGATCCTATGGTTGTGCCAAATACGGTGACAGATTAATATTGTATCATTGTATGAAATGAGTTTCTATTTATAAAAGGCTGACTGTTACGCAGGAAAACAGTGCTGAAAAATTCCGGCTGGCAGGACTCCTCTCTCATCTTCATTCTTTTCCTGACAACATACCCAGTCTGCTTGCATGTATAATATGATGATGGGAAGTTTCCTGATAAAAGAGTCAAAGAAAATGGAACAGGAATTATGCTGACCAGCTCTTTTCTTTCCATACCCACACACGCAAGAGGCTTCAAGCCTCTGTGGTTCCAAAATCTGTGAGGTTCTTTGTTTTCTTCCCCCCCTCCCAAACGGTATTTACAAAAACAGTGACCCATTGGACCCCAGTAAACTGAATAGAGGTTTTGTCAGCCATATTGGTGATTAAGACCAGTCTTTCAGGAGCTTTTATCTGGGAAAGAAAGAAAGGCTGAATGAAGGTGGCTGAAGACACAGGGTCAGATACAGTCCTGAGGGAACACAGAGGCTGCACATCCATGCAACTGAGATTGATCTGAGTGATATGGACTGCACTGATGAGTGTGATAATAATCCTCTGTGTTTACATTTGTGCCATGGCTTAGAGCAAATGTGCAATTTTGAAGCAAATACCATTATTCTCTTCATTTACTGACTCCATCCACAGAAACAGTTCTGGTGCATGTAAACCAAATTATTTCTGGAGGAGCACGGAAGTTCCATTTCCAAAAGATCTTCAGTCCTGAATGTTGACCTTAAAATTCTGATTCAATGTGTGGGCTTCATCACCACAAAACCTGTGCCTAAGAGAAAACTTCTGAACTATGCAAAGCGTCCTTAACACCTGAAATAGTTCTCACACAATAAAAAGAGGCAAATGTCATATAAGACTTCTTATTTGCTGCTCTGTTTGAAGACTGCCAGATACAGTGTCCACGTCTGAAGAGGTTCTTCAGAGAGCTGCCAACAGGCTCCCCAAGGAGATGACACAGCCTCCTAATTTGTGCACAAGCAGACTGAAAATTCCTGGTGATACTCACAGAGGGTTGTTAACCACATGACTGCTGTTGGGTATGAGGCAGACAGTGAGAAAAGTGTACTGAAATTCAAGATTCAAGGGTAGTGTTTTTGGAGAACCGGAATGATGAAATCCTGTCTGGACTTCAGTGCCCTGGGCTCCCATGTGGGACAAGGGAGGAGCCCTGTGGAATTGCTCCAGGACACTGACATGATGTTTGCAGCAACCTCCCCCCAACAAAGGAAGAAGCAAAGGTTTGTGGGTTAATCTTCCTTCAGAAAGCTTCAAACAACATATATAATGGGGGCATATGGTCTAGGAGACAGAACTAGTTCTGATTTGAAGTAAAACCCTAGAGCCCCATGTGATGAGAATGCGAGAGGCTTCAGTAGTAACTACTTTAATCTACTTATTTCACATCATTTTACTTGGTGATGTAGAGAAGCCTGAATATCTCCACAGGATTAAGAACATTTATTGGTGGTGCTAAGGGGTCTAAAAAGGAGGAGGACTTCCCACTGCATTTCTGTGATATTATTAAAGACTTCGTGCAATTTTGGCCACTTGACTTATTAGGGCATGGACTTTTTAATGCCTAATCTGACAAGAATATATATATATACACATATAAAGAGATATTTATATTTCACATGCTGATTTTAAGAAAAGAGAAAAAGAAGACCAAATATTCGGTGGCTGGACAGTAAAGAGAAAGAAAATAATACTGTGGAAAGTGGTAGTGAGGTGTTACAGTCAGGGAGAGAAGACTCAACATAAACCAGCTGAGTTGACAGATAACAGATGTTTTGATGCCTGCTAGTTATGTTAGACAGCAAAATGGAATAATTTGATCAGCTATTGCAAGATGTGAAGCTGGATAACAGAAATATAGTTGACTGACAGCTATACTCAAAGACAAGTACTATAGAGGATGAATTATTCAGAAAGATGGAAACAAATGGGAAAGTAATGTTATATGTGAGGAATGTGTTAAACTGTAAATATGCAGAAAATAATAGCAAAGCTAGTGCAATCTACTTTAGTTAAGATCACTCAGGGGAAGAACTGTAAGAGAAATTTTACTGCACTAAGGGGACCTGTTTGAGACCTCAAGTGTTGGATTCATGTTTGAATAGAGAATTCTTTGATATGGTACAGACAGAAATTCTGTCTGGGGTTGTATCATCATGGGGCCATTTCACTTCCAAGGTTTGATCATTAGCCATGATAATTAAACATTGAGATTAATGTAGTTCTATGAATAATTTAGTTAGTACAACAACTATCTTAGCTTGAGTATAAAGATAATGTTAAGAGCACCATAGATTTTTATAAGCATGTGGCAGGTGACTCACACAGTGCATCCCAATGACTCCTTGCAAAAGAACAGAACTTCTGGTGTTCCAACCACAGTTGTATGCAATAGGTATTTATAGAGCCTTGTCCAGAAAAAATACAGAAGCTGGGAACAATTAATGGATGCAGGCCTAATCACCATGTGGGCAAAAACTCCCTGGAAAAGTCATGACAACAAATTGCTAACAGCTAGAGCAGAGGTAGATGAAGACTAACTGAAGACAAGTGGGTAAACTGAAATGATACATGACAAGATAAAAATACTTTACAATGAAGCAGGTATGGGAGGTGGTACAGCTAGAAACCCATAGGAAGGTATATGTCAAAAGTTACATTTACACTGTATCAGCTCCTGTGGTGTCCGATGGCCCTGCAAACTATGGATTTTTTTTTCTTCTCATTTTTCTGTTTGAAGTGTCTAAAATAACATGAGAACTGTGTCACAGCCCACTGGAGTTTTTATAGCATGTCTTTGTGCCACAGAATGTGTGTTATGAGCTCTGTGTGTCAGCTGGGGTCCGTGCCCAGAGATCACAGGAACGACAAAGGCGCTTGCAAATGCATGTGCCGAGGGCCACGACCTGGGTGCCAGTCATCATGCAGACAGGTTGGTTGATGCTGTGAGGATATCCAGAAGGCACTTTTCTCACGTGCTAGACTTACCATTGAAAGTGTTTATTTTGAATGCTGTCACAGAGGAGTGTTACAGCTTTCTAATTTAATGTTAACTTCTCTTCGTAGAACCTGTTCTTCAGCCAAAAGATATCAAACCATAGCATACTGAAATGTACTAGATCTAATTAATGAATAAATTCAATATAAATACTGTGTAGGCTACAGCAGAGAGACTGGAGAATTGCTGCTCTTATGAATGGCATAGGCTAGACATTGCTTGAGATATATACAGCTGATGTTTCATCCCAAGTTACTGATCCAAATAGCAAAGATGTTTTAAACATGGTTTTGGTAAAGAGAAGGAAGAGCTGCAAATAATCCTGCTTCCAATGTTCATGAGTCAATGCAATTTAAATAAAATGAGAATATGAATAAAAACGTTTCTGAAACTGGGTTTTAATGCATATTTCATAGGGACAAACTCTTTGATAATCTAAAGAAACTAGCTAACAAGTTAACTAAACTGAAGAGCTTCATACTCAATTGTGGGGCATGCCTTGAATTTCTTTTGGACAAAGAAGTACTTTTTCTGAGGTATCTTGACAAGATGAATGAAATTCCAGGGATACTTTCAGCTCTGTATGAATGACTAGCAAACTCGGTTTCATTCTACCCTCAATACGTATCTCTCCAAAAAGCCTTGGAAAAAGGGAAGAAGATATGAGCAGAGACCTTAGAAACTACAGGAAAAGAGACTAATCAGCAAAAAAAGGCACATTCTGAAGGTTAGATAATGCAGGTCTAAAAGACAGCTTGCCAAAAGTCAAGCTGTGCTAACTCTTTCAAGATAAATTGAAACAAATAGTCAAATAATCTTCAATTAGGTTAACAAAGAAAGAAGAAAAGCAGATATGGAGTGGGACTGGGGCTAGGACCTAATTCTTTGCCTCATTTTTCAATGACAAGGATAACAGAGAACAGGAGGATGATGCCATCCTGGGCCTGAGTATCCAGAAATGGGAACTCCTGCCTCTAAGCCTGTAGCATAGAAAATTATCATAATGTGCTCAACCTGGAGGAATGGACCTTCCAAGCCCAAGCACTGAAATAACCAACACTGCAAAGATGGTAGGGAGGTTTTTAAAATCAAGCCTCCAGCTTGTTTCCTAAGCTACTGCAATTGCAAGCAAATCTAAACCTGCTGGTGAGAGGGGAAGACTGGAAGTGCACCAGCCACTGTTTTCAGGATAAACATGGCAAATTCTGCAGGCATCTGAGGTGGAAATGAGATTCAAAAGCAAGAGATATCAAGATAAAGAGAAAATTTCTACATTTAAGCCTACAGTAGAGTCCATAATAAATACCAGGTTTAGTCTTTTATTCCTGAAAACTAGCAACTTCACAGGCAGTAAGTATTTGTTTGCAAAAAAAGGAGG
Source organism: Oxyruncus cristatus (assembly GCA_013399855.1). Classification (NCBI taxonomy): domain Eukaryota; kingdom Metazoa; phylum Chordata; class Aves; order Passeriformes; family Cotingidae; genus Oxyruncus; species Oxyruncus cristatus. The sequence continues at coordinate 2,292,451 of VXAY01006331.1, read as the reverse complement.
TGAAAACCTTTTAAAAAAACACTAGTGTTGCCTAGAAAACAGATCTGCATGCCTTATGGTGCTGATGTGCTGAAGAATTTTATGATTACTCTGTATAAACACAAGAGAATGGATCCCAGAGAGGGGGAAGAGCTATTTAACTGGAAGGGCAGCCTTGGCATCTGAACAAATGGATATAAACCATCCAGTAATACATTTAGGCTGTAAAGAAGAAGGCAATTTTGAATTGTCATGGGAGAGGTTCTGGCAGAAACTCAGTAGCTGTAGCCATGCCAGAAAAAGTTTTAAGTTGTCCAACTTGATGCTGTTAACTAGTTACTAAAGATGGAGTTTGATCAGTGTATTAAAAAATTATTCAGATGTGTTTCTCTATGAGGCTAAATTCAACTACTTTGGGCCTTTAACATACGTGCAAGAACTTAGGGCCCTTACATCAAGTATCTTCAGACACCAGAAACCCAGAATCACCACTTTTCTCAGCATATGATCTTTGCAATAGCTGCAGAGCTGGACACACAGACAACACAAACAGCACTCAATTGGGCCCTGGGGCAGGAGCAGCCCTGAAGTCAAGCTCCAGACTTCAGCATTATGACCATTTTGCTGAAAAGCTTCAGATTTATTCTCTTTTGACCATAAATTTAACAAATCTCTCCACTTGGATAAACCCTGCCCTGTACTGTAGCCAGCAAAGCCCCTTGCTGACTGTTTGCCCTCCTACAGTTACACTCTGCTTCAGAGAAACATCTGCTATGATGTCCTTGTTGTGTTCACACTTCCGTTTACATGACCATTTAAGGGTATTTGACAGTCATAAAATGGAAATTATTGGAAAATGGGTCAACTCACCCATCCAGTACATGAACTAGCACAGGTCAGCACTCAGCAACTGAGACAGTGAATTCAAAGAATTCAGCTATCTGTTATCTGACCTCTGCCTTGCTGTCATGCAGGAACACAAACAATAAAAACACTTGCAAGAGGAAATTAAAAAAAGGAGATGGGGTGGAGGGGTAGTTTTCCTAAATGTGCTGAGCTTTCCTCCATCTGCAGGGCTGTCCTCAGCAAACTGGGTGGCAGATGGGGAGCAGTGAAACAGCTGCAGTACAAACGGCTGCTGGGCAGATACCTGTGCCTGCTCTTGGTCACTGTCCAGCAGGAGAAATCTCTCCTACAGAAGGTGATTGAAAGATTCACGAAATTGCTTTGCAGTGGATAAGATCATTAGCCAGCCCTCAGTCAGATTTGTCTACTGTAATCTCTCCACTGAGATGCAGGTTCATCATGTCTGTGACATTCTCTGCCAAAGCATGGCTGTGACTCCCACAATATAATGCATCATGATAAGGAAATGTGATTTAATATTGAAATGAGAAGTGTTTTAAGATCAACAGTTTATAGGCATTCAACTCCTTGTTTGTGGGCATGACAGTCACATAGCCTTTGCCCTCACTTGGATCTTTGTGTTCCCCATGTACTTTAGTGGAGAAAGTGAAGTTTCAGAAGCAGTGACTGAAGTCAAGGAGGAAGAGCTTAAGATGGACAAGGAAACATTCTGTCACAAGCAAGGAAAAAGTGATTGAGTGCACTGGGGGAGAAAGAGGAAGGCTCTCATCTCTTTTGTCTTTTGTAAAGCATTAATGTTCTGCTAGAAATCAGCTGCAGTTGACTCAATGCCATGCTTTCCTTGACTTGCAGGAACTGTATTCTAGTACAGTCCTGAGCCCTCTCCAAAACAGTGGTTCATCCTCCAAGTATTAAAATCGGTTCAGGATTCACCAGTTTCTTGCAGGGCTGGGGATCCTTCCATGTACTCTGCCAGAGGGCTCCAGCTAGTTCTGTATGGGAAGACCTACCTCCAGACTGGTTGCATTCCCCTTTTCAAAATCAGCAGCCTTCCCAAAGCTACCCTGCACCCAGTTTCCCCTCTCCTCTGAACGCAGGGACCCATGCTTGCAGCTCAGGGTGATTTGTGGGATAGGAAAACAGGGGGACACCTTGGGTTTGAAGCACCTCTATGCTGCAGGCAAGGGGGGGTAGGAAAAGCAAAGCTAAAAGCCTGCAAAGGGGAGGACCTGGATATCCAGAGAAGACAGGCAGCTGGAAGGAAGCAATGTGGGGCAGACTCCCCTGAAAAGAGAGAGGTGGAAGCAGAAGGAGGCAGACTTGTTATTGAGCTGGAATGCTAAGATTTAACTAAAGTCATTACAATCATTTAAATCTGATTTCACAAGCAGTGCTAGCCGATATTGCAAATGGGCTGGCAGAGAAGCAAGACAAGTTCTGAACAGATGATAAAGGCATCGACTTTTGTATAGTTCCTTTCAATGCCCCCGAGGCACACACATACATCTTTATGCCTGCACAGCTTGTCATGTGCTATTCTTCACTTATCTCTGCTATAGCTCTTCCTGATCCCTTAACAGCTTTGCTCAGAAGAAAAGAGAAATGGACAATAGGCCCCGAGACTGTTCGGCTGCATTGCTTCTTCATTAAAGTTGACATTTGGCAGCAAGACTTTGCTGCCTTTCAGGAGCTGACGTCTCACTGAAGCTAACAGCAGCAGAGGTGTCAGTGGTGGCTGTGCCTCCCTCACTGAGCATCTGAGCTTTGGGTGTTGGGGAGAGCCCTGGGGACTGAGACTGATAACACTGGGCATGTTTTTGTCTTTTGCCTTTTCCTGTTAGAAAGAAGCCCACTCCTTCACCTAGGGCCAAGCCTATGAGCTTCCTGAGCCTCCTAAACTCATTGCTTTTGACATGGCAGACTTCATAAAATTTGAAATATTTGAAAAAATACGGAAGAACTTATCATCTCTGTGACTATCTCATCTCTATGTTGGCAAGCACATCTCATCTTCCATTTGCCATCAAGTCTGTCTGATCAATAAGGTGTTATATGTTGTTCAGCACAACTGCAACAGTCCTTGCCTCCGTGCTTTGGTAATCCTGATACTCCTACCAATGCCTAACTGGGAGGGGTTAATTTTGGAATTTCACTTCTACAGAATTATATTTCTGTGCCTGTATCTTTTTTTGAGTCTTGACGATTAACCCCAAGATTTGTGCTATACAGCAGAGTTTACCACCATAGTTGCCAGCAAATCCTTGTGTGCATGCACATGCAATTTCAAGTCCTGACTAGGTTTATGATATCAAGATTTAATACATTTTTGAACATTTTGGAAGTCCAGCATGTGTACTATCCTAGTGCTGCAATGCCTCTGAGGTAAAGTAATTCTTAGTACTTCCAACACAGCAAACAACCACAGCAAACAACAGTGCTGATTTTCAGCACTGATGCCCAGAAGTCACAGAAAGTAGGTCTCCCTCCATTTAAAACTTCTGGCAAATGCCTATTAATATACCACTGCTGGTGATTTCTGCTTAGAAATTAAAATGCGTGTTCAGACATTGAAAGGACTGGAATTATACAAGGCAAAACAGCAACGCAAGGCAAAGAGAAAAATCTGACAAGGCCACAGACCCCAATGAGACTGACATGGGCTGCCAGAAAAGCTGAGTGGGTACTTAAAAAGCTGTGTATGAAGCTTGAGGGCTTGCTGGGTGACCTCTGAAACCCAACAAGTGCATGCTGCCCTCTAGCTCATTAGGAAGAAAGAACCAGGAGATGTGTTTCCAAAGGGAGTAAGCAGACTTTAACCCAGCTGGATGCAGAGATGGAGCCACAGGAAAGAGGAGTATAACTGAGATTGAGATTCCACAGTGGTACTACAAAGTGACGGGGCTGAGAGTTTCTGACCTATTCAAAACAAGTGTGCAGGAAGCATACCAAATTTACTTGAGAGTTCATGAAAACTTCTTTGAAAACTTTAATTTGGGGAGGCACATCCTTAAATCTGCTGACAACCCCCCCAACCATGATAAAGAAGACATGGGCATATGGAAAACAGGTTCTGTAATTCTCTCCATAAGTCTAAGTTCAAACTCTGAAGGAAAGGAGGGGTTCAAATGCTTAGCCCAGGGAAAACATAGGGACTCCAGAAATGCACAGGGAAGTGCATAAGATGCTATGCAATTCCTGAGACATCAAATATAGACTGTAAAATCAAACTTCCTTAGAACCTGTACAGGAGCATTCTGTATGGACTCTGTATATTTGGTATAGAAGACAAAATACCATGTCACAATTTGCCTCTCATTAAGCCCAAGAGAAACATAAAAATCGTTGAGACAACCTGTAACTTGTGCTGGACCCTGTGCAGATGGGACTTTGCAACCTGAGACCAGAGAAATGGACATCTAACAGTGTCAGATGAAAGTACCCTCAGCTGTAGATATACTGGTATACAAGATATAGAGGAACTACCTTGACCAGAGAATAACAACAAAGTATTTTTATTGGGATTCATTGCTAGTATTATTTTTAACTAGCAAGAAAGTGCTATGTTGAATTGTACTAATAGTGTAACCATGGGAACTAGATAATAAGGTGCTGATAAAATTTTGTTTGAAGTAATTTGTGTATCCAAGAATTATGTTTTCATGTGTTAACTTTCGTACTCCTGAAAAAAAAACTCATGAATTTACTTAAAAGGCACAATTAAGTACTGGATCTTTGGAGCTTTGTCTTGTGTGCCCTTGGGACTGCTGTAATGTCCTTGTATCAGCCTGGGGGTAGCTTGTTTCTGCCTATCAGGGGCATGATAAGTAGGGCAAATAACTATCTTTATTTAACAAGGTAAAAAAAAAGGTAGTCTTTCTACTTAAACAAACCATTATTTCTGTAATAAAATCTTTGTGGCCAGTCAGAAACAAAATACACAGAAATGTAATCATTCTGATTGAATATAACCAACCTGATCTGACAGTGAGCAGACTGTCTGGCAGATCCTATGCAAAGCCATACTCAGAGTCTTGTGTGGTAAGACCCACTGATGGCCTCCTTTACTTGGATTTCGGCTTCTCTCAATACAGTTTTGCTGCCCTGACATCCTCTGCCAGCCAGGGATGCCAGCTAATGCCTTCCCTCTTACCCATGTCAAAGTACCTCTCATTTTTTGCAGTACTGAGTGAAACATTTTGTCTGAAATTTTTTTCGCCAATAAAGAGTGCAGCGGGTCAGCGGGAACATTTCAAGCATTCAGGTCGATCATTGTGAACTCTATCAACTGAATACAACCCAAAAGAATTTCTGAGAAAAACTGTAAGTCCTCTGTTTTTATTAAGAATCCCTCAAAAAGGAAGTGCATTTTCATCAAAGGTAGAAAAGATGTAACTTGAGATTTATTGGCAATTGATTTTTCTTGACAAGTTTGCCACCATTCTTTCTTACCAAATTCCTAATGCTATTAAAATTATTCTTTTATATTATAATATACTTTTCTTTATATTTTATTTAGCATTATATTTTTATTTATATCTATTATACTTTTGCTTAACTTGCTGATCCTTCCTGGTCACTTGGTTATCCATATAATGGTTTGTAATTCTGTCATTTAGCCCACTTCTTGTTCTGTGCATGTTGTCTGACAAAAGGTCTGACTACTTTGTTTTCATATTGACAAGACTAGTAATTTTTCTTGTAATTTCCCTCCACTCCTGTATCTTATCAATTACCATGTCTTTCAACCTCTTATACTTGTTTTATTGATTACAGGTTTCTTCCTCACCTTCTCTCATGCCTTTGGTCTCTTCTTAATCTTGATTAGGAAACTAATTAGATTAAGGTTATCACTGCTCAGACAGTTATCACGTCACCTACCATCTGTTGCTCAGGATATTTTTTCTCTCTGCCAATTCTCTTTCCACACAGGACACAATGGATGGGTTTATACATTGTCTACAGCTCAACAGATTATATCTGAGATTCAACATTTACCTACATATTTGTCTGAACTGAGGAAGTGAAAAAACTCTCAGAGATGGCTGCCACTATTATATAGTTTTGGGTGCCTGTACCTTACATGTGAAGGCGAAGACACCCCAGCAGCTTCCAGTATGAATGAATGTCTGCTGAAGACAATTTATTTCTGTCTCATGGCTGAAACTCAGCTAACAAACTGTGATTCAAACTCAACCAGTAAGAATCCTCTCAAGGCCCCTCCCTGTACAGGCACATTGGTACCAAAACAGCCCTGTCTGAGAACAACTGTCCATTTAATCCCAAGATTGGTAAGTGAGCTTTCAGCTGTCTGCTGTCCATACAGCTGAAGATGTCTGTCCCCATCTCTATGGTGGAAATTTTTCCAGAGGTTTCCCAGGAGAAATGCTGGTGTCCCATGGAACATTGCAAAAGTACCTTGGTTGGTACTCCAGAAATGCACTAGAGGATAACGAGTGCACCTGTAATGTGCCCTTATATTGAATTAGGCAGGTAGGAGCACTGGCTGGCTGCAGCTTCCAGGGCTTCCACAGTTATTGAAGTGAGATCTCCATCCCTCCAAAGGGGCTGAATGCGGACATAAAATTGAACAGCTTGAAATGATTTTGGTGTGTACAACTGTGCACTGGTGAGGACCCAAGGTCCAAGAGATTTAAAAGGGACTACAGTGAACAAATCTAGAGCACAGGAGGGTGGGATAAGAGGTGGCATCTGATGGTCTTCCCAACTTTGGGAAGTGCTCCTGAGCTCTCATCTCTTCTCAGCCTTCCAATCTGTTTTTTCACCTTTCTGTTTAAATGTTACCTCTAACTTCTCTGCAAGGATTTGCCCCATTTCTCAGTCGATTGTTTCCACGTGCTTCCTGCAGTTATTTCTCTGTCTTCTCCAGCCTGTTATCTTCCTCCTTGAACAAGTCAGCAACATTTGCAAGCTGATTGCTCCCTTGGTGCTGTCAGTCATTCAGACATATTCCTGCTTTCCCTTTCTAGCGAGCTGAAGATGCGTATTTTTTCAAACACTCAAATATTCCTGTTGGGACCTGGCTTTATTTGGCTTTATTTGGGGTTTGCAGGGCTTTAACTGTATCTGAATGGTTTACATGCCTACACGTTTGGAGCCCAGGCCCCTCTAACTATCCTTAATCCGTGTTAATGCATCAAATCCATATTAATGCATCAAAATCCTCACAAACCAGTAACAAATATAAGTGCTAAAGACTTCTCTAACAGATTCTGTTGAGATTGCGCTTTTTTTTTTTTTTTCCCCCCAGAATATTAGTGCACAAGGGGAACCAGGGGAAGCTCACTGCCTTGCTCACCTCGATGGCAAGAAGGGTCCCACAGGGACCTACTGGCACTTTTCCAATCCCAGTAGATGGGAGTACTGCATTGTCACAGCTCTGTCACTTCCAATAATGCATCTAATCTCTGCAGAGCAACAGCCCTTTGCTGATACAAAACTTCGTAACAAACTCCATAACACTTGAAGATAAGGTCTGCAAGTTCCCATCTGAACAAATGCCACTGTTGATCCTATGTTTTAAAGGTAAAGAATTTCTTTAGACAGCAAATGAGTATACATTATTTAGGTGCTTACCACTATTTGCCTGTTTTAGCTTCTTTGAAAATCAGCTGGAATGGGCAATCTAAGCATCTGTACGGATCCAGTCGTCCACATATCTGTGTGTGGACGGCCAAGAAAGACAGTGTAACCAAAATCTCAAAAGAATATAACAATATCAATCCAGGTGCACTAGGTCATTTTCTCCCTTTATCATTGTCCTCATTCCAATCTACCCACACCCTGTCCCCAGCAGTAGGCAGCAGTGTTTCCCTGGGGCATTCTGCCAGTCTCAATCTGCAGTTCAGTGGAGGTATCTTTATAGTTAGGGAGATTTCATGAATTTTTCGTTCCTCAATTCATTTTCCCATCTGATTCCTGTAAACTTGAAGTGTCCATAATGTCCTGAGATAGAGTTCCACAGCTTGTTTATCCATTAGATGACAGGGAAAAAAAAAAAAAGGAAAAAGAAAATAGTTTCAAAATTTTCACCTGCTAGCTTCTTTTAATTGTTCCTAATTCCTGCATTGGAAATCACAGTGGACAATATTATTATACCAGACTTACCCATATACCTCTCACTTTCATACAGACAATTCCTCTATCTCTGGTATGTCATGGCTTTGCAAGAATGAAGAGTCCTGGCCTCTTTAGTCTGTCTTAGTATGGTAGAGATTTGCTGTCTCTGCTCATCTCTGATGCCCCTGTCTGAGCATTTTGCAGATCTACTCCACTGCATCATAACTTCTAAAACCCATGCTGACTATTCCCAGTACTTATGTCATGTTTTCCAATGTGACCACTAATTCAACATTTCTATCACTTTACCACCAGCTTACTATTCTGCAGTTCCTTCTTTCTCCTCTAAACTCTTTGAAAACTGGTATCAAATTAGCGATCTCCCAGCTTCTGGTGCCAAGGAAATTTTAAATTTTAAACAAGCAGTTAGACAGTGCTGTGGAAATGTTGAATACTTCATCCTTAAATTGCTTTGCAAGTCTGTCTGTTCCTGTTGATTCTGCTGATACAGTATAATTCATTTTGTCTGTTTATTCCACGAACTTTGCTATCTCCATTTCAATTTGAAAAAGAGCATCCAATAAGTCTCCCGGAAGAAAGAATTCCAGTGTGGGAATCTCCCCAAACTCCTCCAAAGTAACTGTGTGTACAGAAAATTTACTTTAGGTTCTTTTCCTAGAATATCTCTGACTTCCCTGAGACTTTCATCAGACACTTCTCAGAGACTTTATACTTTGATCATCTTCTTGGACTTCTGGAAGATTTTTTCCTTCTGAAGTTTTTTCCAGAGGGATTAGTGTTTTTTATGCCTTTTACTAGATGTTCCTCAAATCTGTTTTGCTCTCTCTCTTTTTTTTTTTTTTTTTGTGTTCTGCCTCATCATGCTTGAATTAAAAGTCAAATTGACAGAGTTTAAAGTTGTCTTTGTTTCCCAAGATCCAGTGTTCACAGATTACAGCTGTAGGGCTAATTCTGAGGGAAATATTTGAACTTGGTAAGGGCCTAGTGCTCCATTTGCTTTTATGAACAGTCATACTCAAGGTTTGCAAACTCAGATGCTATTGATGCATTTCCCAAGATACACGGAAAAGAAAAATTAGTAAATTTGCTCTTCCAAGCCCTGTTACAGGAGATGCAATATTTTAGTCCATGATTGCTGCATTTTATCTCTGCTGATGCAGCAATCATAAATTCTGTGAGCCACATTAATAAGTGAAATGTTTATCTTAGAGTATGAGAGAAACTACATATTTTCTCCTGCTGGAGAAGAATCATGCTGCCTTCAGAGATTGCCTCTGGCTGACTGCCCCTAACACATGGGAATGCTGTGGGTCTGACACTTTAGGGTCCGACAGCAGCCTTCATTCCATACACTGCATACCTCTGCTGTCAGCTCTCATGATTTCACTGGGAATCTCACAGTGTATTTAAATAGCTACCTCAATGTGAAAGATTTTCACATTTTCTTAGAAAGTATTGAAAGTACACCTGAAGGGTCATATGAAGATAAAATAATTAAAAATAAATTAAAATAAATCCACCCTTTCAGGCTTTTTGCTGGGACTTGTACCAGGTCCAATGCACACAGGAGCCTGTGCCCAGTGTGGTCTCCCAAATCCACAGAGACCTGTGAATTAGATGTTCAACCCAGATGCTCACCACCAGCTGGAGAGCATGTTAACGTCATTCCTTCTCTGGGTGGTAGAACCTAGAAGTCATGTTACAGGGTCTTCTCTACAACTACATCTCGTTGCTAAATCCCACCCTTGTTTAGAAAGGGAAACTTCAGGGCACCATGTTTTTGAACCCCAAACTCATTTATGGTAGGAAACTTTCTGGATCCGGCACACACACATCATCTAAAGGCTGCATTTCAGTCCTGCCCTGGAAAAGCCATCCCTGGGGGCACAGCCTCTTCTCGGGCTGGGCAGACCCTCCTTGCATCATTACGGGAGCCTGCTGGTGCAACCGTGCTGGTGCCAGCACACATAGGGCTGGTCTGCAGGAGAGGAATCAAGAAGAGTATTATCACATCTTCACTTTCAGACACATGAAATTTACTCATCGTTCTTTTAAAGCACACCCGACCTGAGCCGACTGATTTCAGGCCCCATACATAACACCATTTCTAAAGCTTTTATGTGAGGAGAAATGTTTGAACACACACCTTTTTCATTCTGCAGTGTTAACCAGTCTTCTGCTGTCAGACTGCTAATTTGACATACTTAAACACCCTGATAGGTTAATAATAGTGTCTGGGATCATAATGCATGTTACAGCTTCAAACTCCAGGCAACACTTCCAGGTGTATCAGTACATTTTACTTACTATGTAGATAATATTGAATAATTTGCTCAGGGAAGATTTATATATGGCTTACACTGACGAAATACATGCAAGATATCTACGGTTTGTAAATATATGTGCACAAGACCTGAAAAGCTGCAAGCATGAATACCATCAAAACATTCTTTCCCTTGTACACTCCAGGTAATATTAACTACTCAGACTGTGCTTCACAGTGTGACACTAAACTACTTCAGTACATTTGGCTGGGAAGGAATTTACTAAGTAAAAATGCATATAAACACCCCCTTCAACATCAAAGGCTACACCTGAGCTTACATTTTTCTAAGTAAATACATATAGTAGAGAAAGACAACATGTATAAGCCAGCCTGAAGTACCAAGAGTACATTTTGTAAAAATAAAGAAATAAGATTTTTTTTTTTTTTTTAAATTGGATAAACATTAACTGAAAAGCACCTGGGTGTAATCTCCTCTGGATGTGCATTCACCACGGGCCCATCTTCACTTCTACTGAAGTCAAGTGCAAAATTGATTGAATAGGCACCAGGGTCAGTCCCTCTGCACACATTATGAAGAAATAGGGAGTTTGATTCACTAACTTTGTATAAAAATTTTTACCAGACACAATTTTCTTCACTGAAAAATATTTAAGGTGAACAGTTATTCATGGGAACGTGTAGGACATTTTTGTTATTTCAGCATCCAGGTTGAAGCTGCAGAACTATGATCCTTGTCTCAGACACTGGAGCTTCAAAGGCTCCAATGTGAGCAAATTCTTTCTGACTCTCGTGCCCTCCCCAAACCAGTGAGAGACTGAAAAATCTTGAGATGCATTTATTCCATAGCAGGTTGGTATGGCTACAGGCTATAGCCATAACCTCTGCTGGAGATACATGGCTACACAGCCTTGTTAGTCCTCCTTAGTCCAAGATCTGGAGTTAATCCGTATCTAGTAGCATTTAGGGGAGTGACTAGGGGGAACGACCAGGGGGAAAAAACTTCTCCCTTGATCTATTGACACACTAACTATCTGTACTCATCAGAGACTCAATGTAGATGATTGCTATGGTCCTTTGGTTCTTTAAAAACTTGTGGGAAATAAGGTACGGAAATACGTAAAATTGCAAGTGGTGATTTTAAGCTCATCAGTTTGGGGGCTTCAAACACTCAGGCAGGTCTGATTACACAGCCAAATTCCCTAGCCATGTAAGAGGTTCTTGCTCATAATTTTTCCAAATGACATTGATTTCAGGACTTTTTTAGCTCCATTCAGTAATTCAGTCTGACATTAGTAAGAACAACCAGCAGTCATATCAGCAATGTACACACGAGATTAAGACAGATAAATTGAATTGTTTACACTTCAACTGCAGTCCACGGAGATGTGGTCAATACAGCCAGTGGAGTCTAGGGTGGCAATTTACTCATCAGTTGTAAGTCCCTGCTTCCAGGTGAGCTGAATAGCTCTTCAGGTTCCGCTGACTATATTGACTACGTCTCCAGTAACTACACTGGGACTTACCAGACACCGAGTGCACATATATAGACATCTAAATTGAAGTATTAATTTTCATGCTGAATCCTACCCTGTGCATCTCCCCTGGTTTAATTGACACTGGCATTCGAAAAAACAAGGGACAGCTCTGTCTCTCTTTGGAACAGAATTAAATTTTGATCAAGAAAAAGATTATAAACTGGAATACATCCCTGCAAATTATCTCAAGTGAATCACAGGTGAGAGAAATATTTTGGAAGTACTACATGCATGACAATGAATTAGAAGGTACTTTCATTTTCTTCCAGGGTGTATTACATTTTTTTTTATCTAACATAATTCTGCAGTGTAAATCCAGACTGCATGAAGTGCCATGGAGAAAGTCATAAGTGCTAAGTGTAGCTGAGGAAGGCTAGAGTACACATGCACTACCAACAGCTCTGTATTTAATTAGAAATTTAGTCATCATCCTAAGAGGTTTTGTCATACCTTTTTCTGTCTCCCACTCAACAGTCCAGGGATTTATTTTCCTTTGCTTTAGAATAATAAGCCAAGAAGCAAAAGCAGACATTTGCTCTTGTAAAAGACAATACTTTGGCTCCAGCTGTGTTAAATATGTCATCTCTCCTCTGTTAAACTGTGTATAGATGAAGCAGGGTTTGGATGTTCTTATGCTCTGAATAGATCATGAATACCCTAATGAGTAACCATAATCATATTAGAAGGAATTTGTGCTAGAAACGGTGTGGCCAGCAGAAACAGGGCAGTGATCCTCCCCCTGTATCTGGCACTGCTGAAGCCACACCTTGAATTCTGTGTTCAGTTTTGGTCCCCTCAATTCAGAGAGAAAGACATTGAGGCGCTGGAGCATGTCCAGAGAAGGGCAATGGAGCTGGGGAAGGGTCTGGAACACAAGTCTTATGAGGAGCAGCTGAGGGAGCTAGGGTTTTTCGGTGTGGAAAAAAAGGAGTCTTAGGGAGCACTTCATCTGTCTCTACAAATACCTGAAAGGAGGTTGCAGATGGGGGGG